>JAHLJT010009436.1:77099295-77426939 GCA_031308135.1 Acheta domesticus | reverse complement strand
CCGAGGGTAGTTTGCATATCTACGTACAATATGTGGTCAAAGGGATTCACCGCACGTTTTCCTATGAGACTCAGTTCTTTATGTAAACTATAATTTAATTTACTTTCACACTCTTCACCATTTCAATATTCATTCATCATTGGTTCTTTTTAGCGTTGTCGTTATTCGTGAACGATTGGAGTATCTGGCGCGTTCAGCTACTTTAATCATTTGTTCTTGTATTCGCTTGTATTGCCTGATTTTTTCATGGAAGTGGCGGTGATCTTTTCTCGCTGGATGCTGCACTGAACTACACGTGGCCTTGCGGGTTCCAGCAGTGCTGACGGCACAAACGGAGAGGACGCTAAATACCGTGAGAATTCCATTTTGATGACACCCCCCCGTGCGCCAAGAAAGAAAATCGAAGTATATCTTCCTAGTTTTGAAAATCCTGACTCGAACCTCCAGGACCTCCCCGGTCGGAGGCACTGCAGTAGCACGAGAACTCTCACTATGAAATTACTCACAGGGAGAATGATAGTTACTAACCGCGGGAGATCTTATTGCTCCTTTAGACGGCGTGGGATGGTCGGAGGAGGAGGGCGGATAAGAACTATTTTTGCTGTAATAAGGTGAAGAGAGGAGAAGCTATAGGATTCATGAATGCTGGCATAGTAATCTATTGCTGTCTTATGTCCTTTTATGGTAATCAGATTTTACTTTCTCGCATTACTTTGTAAGAAGAGGTTTTTATATTGTGCGACGGGAAACTGCAAATCGTTCAACAGAAAAATCTTATTGCCGGGCCCTGGTAACGATAAGGGATAAGGTATTTTGCTAGTAAATTACTTAATACATGTGGTGTAGCCAGAATCCATGTTCTTTTGGTCCTCGATACCCAAAAATTAATTGACGGCAAAACGTCTAGATGTCCGTCTGTGGTCAACGTTAGTGCTAAACCCTTCTGCCGATTTCTCCAAAAATTTATATTCCCCTATTGCTCCAAACGAATTCAAGTCATTGGGAGTTTCAAACGGATATTTTGATTTTTTAGCCTTAGGTATTTTATCCTTATGTAAAATATGAAGCCTCAACATTTTCTCGGAAATTGCTTCAAACTTTTTAATTTACTTTGTCCTCGTCCAAGGACGTGTAAGAGAATGTGTACGTCTGACGTTCGTTGAAATCTCAGATTTCTTGAAAATTCAAAAGTGCAATTTTTGAGTCTTTTTTACAACTTTAATATCAAGGATATTTTTACTTGTAGGTATGTCTTGCAATAAAATAATCATGTTCAAATTTTCGAAAATATGAGTAGTTTTCATGTAATTTTGCGCGAAATGTAGGCAGTTAAATATTTTTAAAACAATTTTCTTCTCAAAAAACGCTCCAAATTTTTTATCTGTTCTCCTCATATGTATTAAGGACATATTGCATATGCTCCTGTCATATTGTAGGAATATTGCACGTCATGGCGATTTTTGTCTGACACGATCTGGTTGACGAAGTGACAAAGAGATGGCACTACTTTTCAGACAATCGATTAGAAGTGCAAGGGCGATCTGGAGGAAGGAGTTAGTTTTGCGTAAATTTTCAAGAACGCCAGACGTGTTGCCTGGAATAGGTAAAGTTCGTGTTGAAACTTGTGGATACACGTTGATGAAAGATTTCAATGAACATCGTCGGTTGTGACTGTATTAGTAACTGTAATCAGGGAAATATTCACAGCTCTAGTGAACAACTTAATTATGAGAAATATTTCCTGAACTTTGTGCCGATATTGTACAATTTAAGTTACACGTGTGTGGGAAACATTGATTCAGTACAAAGTGCGTTAAATAATTCCATGAGGGAAGAATAATTACTTTTACTTATCTTAAAACTACATGTGGCGAGTGAACTGTAAGGAATTTAATTTATTGTGGACGTTATTTTAACAATTATGGTGATAACTGTAGACACGAAATGTGCGTCATAGTGTGAACAGAGTAGGGGCGGCCGAACAATGAATATACTGAGTTGGGTAGGAAGAACCTAAAATTGAAATTAGAAGCAAAAATTCCAGCTATAGAGTGATAAAAATATAACGGGAATGAACTGTATTTTCCAAATGGCTGCTTGACTATAGGAACTACGAGTACCAGCAACATGATCGCGTAAGACTGTATTAGCAATCTGCCAAGGAATTTATTGGTTGCACATGTAACCCCCCTCGATCAGAAGTAGTGAGTGGAAAATTCATCTGTGTGTGGCGGCGGATCCAGCAAACTTCAGGGGAAGTAAGGAAACATCCGAAAGGTTCCCGAGGGACGGTGGAACGACTGGCCTCCACGGCGCGGAGCTGGGAGTCGACGACGTTGGAGGAAGTGGTGTCAAGGTCACCAGAACAGCTGCGGGACACGGCAACTCCAGAGGTGAGATTGTAATGTAAAGAAAATGTTCTACTATTTCTTTGTTCGCTACTATTAAAAAGAAACAGTACATCAGACTATCATGCATACTCCATTCTGCCGAAATTGAGAGGGTGTAAATTATTTTTATTTGTGAAAATGTTTTTATTCGTGTTTATATTGTGCAAGGTAAAGGTGTAAATTAAATATGAGAGTATTATTGGTTATAATGATGTTATTGAAAGTCAAAAGGGGGATAGAAGATCCTCACGTTAGGAAATAGAATTTATTGGTTGAAAACGATACTTCAAAACAGGTAACGGATAAAGGAAGTCAGAGATAAATATGATATATTATTAGTTGAAGAGAATTACAGGAAGTAATTTTACTATATGTAAGTGCAAGAATTATCTACTTGTTGGTGTCAGACTCCCCGCAAAAGGAAATCTTAGGTGGAAAGTGGCTTTTTCTGCTACAGATTTGCAGTAATATCGTACGTCAGAAATATAAAAAAGTAAAAATCTACGAGATTAAATTGTTATTTATCATGAATTTTGAATCAATAACGTAAAAATTCGTAAATAGGGAATTGTGTACATTTTTTGTATTATTATGTGTTAACAAATAAGTGTCTGTGACTGATGTGTACAATCTCAAATGTGAACGTCTCCTCAAGAGTCAGCGACACTGAGTTTCATTATTTGTTTGTATGAACATTTTTTCATGAAAACTTGAAGTGCACTTTTGTTTTGTTTCGCTAAGAGGGTGGTTGCGCTCTAGCTTGTCGGCAGGCAGAGCTCAATCGGCGCGCCCCTCCCCGCCGGCGACATGACTGGAGGTCGCGTTTGCCTTAGCAGCTTTACGTGTGAGCGATCGCCGGCAGTTAGCGTGCGCCGGTGAACGGCAATGAACCTACATAATTGTTTGCTCTTCATTCCGCCGTTAACCGAGCGTTTATTGTCCGAATTAGTGGAAAACTTTAATCATCCCCCGCCGTGAATTGTGGCGTTCGGCGAATATGTTCGGCAGGCCGCTCGGTGCACCGCTCGCCTTTGTCGTCGCGAATGGAGTCGGCGATAAAAGTCCACGCGAACGCTAGTTATTAGTACTCGCGTGGGACCTCTTTGTCCCGCGGGCGGGCGGGTACGGGCGTGAGTGCGTGCGCGTGTACGCACGCGCCATATCTCGCGTCCCTACCCGTTTGGGGGTTTGGCGCTTAGTCGCGGGCACACAGGGCGGTTGATACGACGCGAACGATGGGGAGGGGGGAGCACGGGACGCTTTTCTTCCTTTTTGGCTGGTGAGCGAGCGAGCGAGCGGGTCGTCCGGTGGGGGCGGAAGCTTTTCAGGACACTTTCGGTTTGATTCGGAGCGCGCGCGTTGCGACCGCGCTCTCATTATGCTAAGTGGCGAGCGGTGCGGTGGAGGGGGTGAGGGAGACGACGGGGCGCGTGGTGGAGAGTCGACGCGGTGACGAGGGAGCGGAAATGTTTGAAGGCGATGGTGAGTGCGACGAGAAAAGAAAGAAGGAAAGAAGACGTGGATTGTAGCTGGCATGATTAGAGGGATTCGATGGCTAGGGTAATGGCAAATGTGACAACGGGGAGGGGGTGTGAGAAGGCGAAGACAAGGGCCAACTGAGACACGCGATGAGTGGGCGATCTTTGAGACTTGTGATATTGGCATTGTTGGTGGCAATGGGGAGTGTGGAAGAGAGGTAACCCAGCGTTTTTATGTGGTAAGCTGCCGTCGTCCACAGCGAAAAGGGGCGTTGTTATGGGAAAATGGTCATTTGAGGAATCGTGTCCGACCTCGATGGGCAAAAGTGTCACTGACATATTTAAGAATAAATGCAAAATCAGAAATAAAGTATTTTGAATACATCGCAGATGAGCGGTAAAATAAAGGGAAATAGTCGTAAGGAGGTCACTGTTTGAATGAGGGAACCCATTAAATAACGGAACGTAAGGAGAGATGAGGACTCAATAAATGTTGGCCTGAAGTAATGTGATGACGTTTCGGTCACGTCAACTGCTAGGGTTATTAATCACGTTATTATAGTGAATGTTCTTTAAGCCCGACAGTGGATTTGTTCTTCCCCTTCTGAATGGTGAGATCCGGCGCCAAACCACGGCTTGCCGGAGATTTTCTCTTCCTAATATCTCCCTCCGTCGGCAGGCTCACGGCTGGTATCTTGAAATGTGTGTGGTTGGTGTGCACATAAATGTAATGTGTAAGGGAAGATTGATGATGATTAATGATTCCGGTTGCGTTAACTGCTAAGGTCATAATCCCATAAGTGTAGTGCATTTCCACTCAAGATGTTGAGATGGTTTTTCCCTGCTGGATGGTGAGATCCGGTATGACCTACATGTCGACTAGCTGGATTTTCCTGGCTCGGTATCTCCCACCAGCTTGGTACAAGGTTTGAATTCCCGACCGCTCTCATCGACACGTGTAGTGCATGTAAGTGTGTGTACAAATATTGGATAAGGATAGGATAGGACAGTGAAGGGGAAAGAAAGATCGCGCGCTGCCCGTTGTTCATTTGTTAGAGTACTGCTCCTGCATTCGCCTGGTATTGATCGGAGAAAATCACGCAAAAATTCCGATCATTGCAACCGAATGCTGGAATTTTTCTCCGACTGAATTCGACCTAGTACGTAGCTAGTGTCGAAAATCCTGCCACCGTCAGGACTCGAACCAGGATCTCCCGGTCAGAGCACTATAGAGACATTTTCTAAGCCACCTCTCCCAGCATTTAAGGGAAGTGGATACAATGAGAAAGATAAAAAGAAGTTCACGCTTGATCCACGTCCTTTTATTAAAGTACTGCTCTTTTATCGCCCAGGAATGTGAGAGAAACCTGAAAAACTACTGATACGTGCATCCGATCGTTAGAATTATTCTTTTTCAAGACAGAAGCTTAATTCGATCGTGTTATCTAGCTAGAGTCGAAAAATTGACATTGTCGGGATTCGGACCTTAGTATCTATCAGATTCACAGCAGAGACAGCGGCAATGATGGCTTCAAGTGTTGTTCATGTATGTTGTCGAGCGACTACGTTTGAGAATGTCCGCAGATACAGAAAAGTGTAAGATGATATAGCAAGAAAACGACAAATGGAACAGTAGGCAGCGGGAATGGTGGGCGAAACATGTCCGTTGTGTTTGCTAATTGCTTGAGCGGTTGCGAGCAGGCATTGGCATCAGGCGGCGACGGGATGTGGGGCAGAGTGGTCGGGTTACCAGCCGCGTTCGATAGCGAGGCGATGGCTGCCACAGGGCATGTTCGCACACAGCCCCGCAGGCGCGTCGGGCCCATATGTGGCGTGTTTCATTATCCACCTGCACTTCCCGCCGCCCGTTACCTGCCTCATGCTCCCCACCTGCCGCTCGATGCCCATAGCCGAGCCTCCAGCCCGTCCCTTCAGCCTCTAGCCCGCCCGCTCCCTGCTCGCCAACCCCAGCACGCTTCCTCAAACTTGCTACCCCAGCCCAAAAACAACATTCCGCCGCCACGTCTTACCACCCCTAAACCCATTGCCCCATCACGTAACAAACTCACCGTCCTCATTCCAGTATGTTCGTCCGTAATTATTTTCTCATCCCGCCGTCACCCACCCCGCCGTCACCCACCCGCCGTCACGCCCACCCATCCCGCCGTCACCCCACCCCAGCCGTCACCCACCCCGCCGTCACCCACCCCGCCGTCCACCCACCTCCGCCGTCACCCATCCGCCGTCACCCATCCCGCCGTCACCCATCCCGCCGTTCACCCACCCGCCGTCACCCATCCCGCCGTCACCCATCACCGGCCGTCACCCATCCCGCCGGTCACCCATCCCCGGCCGTCATCCATCCCGCCGTCGTAACCCATCCCGCCGTCAAACCATCCCGCCGTCCACCCATCCCGCCGTTCACCCATCCCGCCGTCACCCATCCCGCCGTCACCCATCCCGCCGTCAACCCATCCCGCCGTCACGCCTTTCCCAATCTCCGCCCATCTCGAAACTCGCTGCCCCAATCCGCAGGCTTCATCCATCCTCCCAAACCCCTCCATCCCCAGATCCTCGTCGCACTCCTTATCACAACCCATGTGGTCGTCCTCATGTCTTCGCACTCCATGTTGCATGCCAAGTGGGCAGATTCTTACCCTCGAACCCATGTCATCTCACCCGATCTCGGTCGCACCTCATTTCGCTGCCGCTCCTCCCTTCGTCTTACCTTCTGCGTCCCCCATCCTGCCGATCCCAAGCCTACCATTGCTTGCCGCCATAGCCCGGTGCCCAATCCCCGTCCCTCCTCGTAGCTCCACGCCCACCGCAGGGATTCCCCTCGGTTATAGCTCCAGCCATTCACTACACTTTGGCAGGTATGCACCACCAACCACCCATCATCTTCTTGGCCAACATTACCTACCGGGCCTTGCCACCACTTTCTATCCATCACTTCGCACGTGTCACATCGCACCCGCCATTCCCCCCCCCCACTTTCCGAAACACGCCACCTGCTACCCCGCCTCTGTTTTCTCGCTCCCCCACACCTTGCTCGCTCGTGCGCTCACGCAGTTTCCGCAGGAACAGGGAAAATTTGACTGTGCAGATTCCGGGCGTGTACAGCTGGTCGCGAAATGGTTCGACATGCTCTCGCAATGCCCAGCGTCGTTATTAAACCCTGCTCCCGATGAGTGGCTCACGCGACCTGGAAAGGGTCGCCCGCATCGCAAAGTATTCCTTTATTGTTGTATATTACACGTTACGAAAGGGTTAACATGCTGTTTGCTCAGGAATTCTCTTACCGCACTGCAATCTTCTAACGCTTCAAAAAGCCGAAGTTCTCGTGGGCGGGTCATAAAAATTGATATGGCGCATGGCGCGTGTCCTGGAAACTAGAGGACTTCTATTCCATTTGCTCTTTTTTCGTCATTTCGTCTCTGTGTTCAACGTGTCTCATTTCTTGCGGATTTGCGGAAATGTTCATTGATGTCCGCAGTTCGAATCCCCGACGCAGTGTGGTCAGATTGTGTTTTCGATGGCTATCTTTGGTCGCCGGACCTTGCGTGTACACTTCGCTTGGGTTCGCGTTCCAGCGACCTAAAATGGCTACGTTTCTCTCGGATGAGCAATGTGCACAATTCTCAAGACACTCTTTTTACCAAGTCAATGATGCGTTTTTACAATTTTTAATTATTATTTTGCTGCTGTGAAGTAACCACCATTCATTGTAATGAATTCATTCATATCTATACCATCATAACCATCGTTCATTGTAAATGAAATAATAATTTTACAGTATTTACTTAAGAATTCTTGTGTAGTACTACAGTCAGATAACCTGCATCATCTGCGTGTCACTCACGGTCGTCTGGTGGGAACCAATTTTGCAAATCCATCCAGAAGACTAAGACATTTATCCAAAAAAACGTGATTTATTCTTCTTTTTTATGCAATTAAAACCGGTTTTGGTGACCATCGGTATCTTTAGAGGTTATCAATTGCTCATTTGATTCCTCTTGACAAGCCAGATCAATTTTTACAATTACTTTTAACATGTTCTATCTAAGATATTCTGGAATAATTCTAGAAAAAAGCACATACTTTTGACACTGTTGCCATTTGGCAAATGGCCATTGGTGTCATTTGAAGGAATACATTGATGATATGCTGTAATTCGAAAACTCTTTCGGTATTTACATAGTCATTACGACTTGATCATCAAATTGACCATAATTAAATTAAGTTACAAATGAAATCAAACTATGTGAGCCGGGTAACTGTAAGTTGTATTATAAAAAATTGTATTATAAAAAAATAAAAAGTTTAATATAAAAATACCTGTTGGAGTCATCATGTTAAACTTGTATTTCTATATTTGACACGAAAGTGAGAAAAACGTGAGCAGCATTAGATAGAGGCGTTATTTTAATAGTGGTACAACTCCATTGATACTCATTGGAGATATTGAGCTCTGAAGTTATATGATTATTAAAAAGTAGGGAGGTGAAATTAGGCAAAAAATTGTGTTTTTCTCTTATACGAATTTACTTCTTCGTTGAAGATGATCTGAATGAGCACACAGTATGCTTTGCGGAATATTGGAGGTGAAAAGGAGTTATACTACTAATAATGAGGTTGTGGGCCAAATCGGTAGATGTCGTTTTAAGAAAAGTTGGAAACGAAGGCATACCGATTCACTAAAACAGATTAAATATTAATTTAATATTACTTTTGAGGCACATTCAGTTTTCTTCACCTTCTAGAAATCATCCTCTTCCTACCTGCATATCAGTGAAATAAGCGTAATTAACGCTTGAAATGAATGGAAACAAATCAAGCATATCCTGTTTATTCTCACTTAGTTCTTCCTCATCCATTGGTGGTTTGTGTGAAGTGAAGTTTACTTTGTGTGTAACAAACCGATGTCTTGATTTAAGGTTTGCTTGTACATAAGTATAAAAGACATTTTTGACAAATCTAATCCACTTTTGAAGGGCTTTTAACACATAGACCATTAATTTTAATTTCTGTAAATAAAAAATGTGCGATATATTATTTTTGTTGTTCCTATTATCAAATCTGGATCAAGCTCTTTATCATCATATCGTTGCAGACACTATAAATATCTCGACAAGCACTCTTCACGAGATTATAGAAAACCATGTAGCCGTATCACTGGAGTTGTACCACTATTCAAATAAATAGATTGCTATCGTCTGTGATTCACTTTTAATGTGATGCGCTATGTTGGCTACAGAAGAACTTGGAGTTCTATCACTTTCAAAATAAATGTTAACACTTGCGCGGACCTGGAAATGGAGTAACTCAATTTCTTAAAAAATGAGAGTTGTACCACTTTAAATAACACCTCCATATATCTAATACATGTGTATAATATTCAGTACTCTTAGTGTTGCAAAAGAAATTATTTTCAGTGACTTTTTGGTTTACGATCTATATTGGATATGCCATTGTCCCTAAAACAATATTTATTTCTGAATCCAACTTCTTGTCATAGAGATGAGAAAATTATGTGTAAGAGTGCTGCTAACCATCAATCACTGCGTATTCTAATACTGGCCGTTAAAGCCCCAGGGCCAAAATCGCACATAACGATCTGCCAATTGGGTCAAAATCCTATAACATATAATAAGTGGGGTACAAATGACACATATATTCTCGCATTATTCTAAATTCTCCACTACATCATACTAAAAATATAATTGCTCCGCTACATTACAAACCTGCAAAAGTTTTCAATTAGAAAATTTGTTCCGCACCGAGACTGTAACTCAGGTTCTCAGAGTTAACTCGTAGAGACGACACACCACTACGATTCAGAAGCGTCAAGCGCATGCAACATTAAAAATATAATTGCCTCAACACAAAATTTTTCAAATACGGAGCTTTTGCAGTTTTCCAAAATACGAAGGTTTGCCACAAATGGGACTAGTGCCATATTTTTTACCGCCCGTTATTAAATAAAGGAGAAAATTTAATGAAAGAATTTAAACGCCGAGAAAATAAACGCCTTATTTCTAAATTTGCAATTTTCGAATATTCAGATAATTCAACGAAAATGAGATCCACTCTATTCTTTTAAGCGTCCCTTACTCTATCCGCGAAAAAAACTGAACGAAAAATTGGAGCGATTTTTTAAACAAATTTTTTGGAAAAATCATAAAATTATGACACAAATTACGCGAATTTACTAATTTTTCGGGAAATTTACTAGTTTTACGCGAAATTTACTAGCTATCCTGGATAGGCCGCGTCTCTGTTGTGATGGTTGACGTTTCGACCAACATGTTGTGGCCTTTCTCAGAGCGTACTGCAGTACTCCGACAGCCTAGATAATACAAACTCTGGCCGCGAAATCCTACACAAACATCAAGACCACATAATCGAATAACATTAATTATAAACAAAAAGGATAACTGTTTTCTGGTAATTAGATAATATGCTCCATTTTCTTATGTTCAACTTAAGCAATGTGTGTTGAATATTTTTGCACCAATGCAAATAAATGGACTTACGGAATGGCCGTTATGGAATTTCACTTCCTCCAAAACACATTCGATAATATTATGTTCTTTCCTATAAATGTATTGGTAAAATTTGTTTCATATATCATAACTGTGGACCCGTCATTTTGGCTGAAATGAAGCGAGAACAATTTTTGTTACTAAATAATTATTCATGAATTATTGTCCTACGACTACACATGTGGCAAATTCCTCTCAGTAATTAATTCAACGATCGTGAATTTACACATTCAATGAGGTTTCAAAACATTTGCAAATATAGCCGAAAATAAAATTATTATATCTATAAACCAATTGAAAAATTACTTGGATTAGAATTTCAATGAAATGATAGTAAAGGTGATATTCATTTGTAGATCGTTGTTCTGAAAAGTAATGTTATCCCTCCGGTACACACGCCGCTGTCTATGGTTTACCGTGGATTTTCTGTGAACCGGATACAAAATTGTATCTCCCTGCCCACTGCGCCAACCTTAAACATATTTGAAATTGCACTAACAGATTTTAATCCCGACATGTGTGCAAAATCATAGCTCAAATAATTTTAAACACTGATTTTCCCAATTAATCTTAAACCGGGACGAAGTTCGAGATCGTATTGTTGAGGTGATACCAATGTATTTCCTCCATGTACTATTGTAAAATATACTATACTAGCTAAAGTACTCCGAGTTGGTGGGGTATTTATCGTAATTTATTAGCAAGAAAAGGAATTACATCTATTACCGCCCTGCGGCGGAGCCTACTACTATCTATTCTGTTGTATCCCGCCGCCCCGCCCTGCTCCGCCGTACTCTGCTTCGCAGCCATCTGGAAATAATTGGTGTTCTGACTTTCTCACTAAAAAAAATATTTATAGTTTTTTCTTTCTGTGGTTCTCGCCCCCAATTTCACTCACTATAAATAAATCAAAAACAAAATAAAATGGCATTTACTACGTGTAATCTTTTATCAAATTTTGTGTATTATACTGTAATACCAATAATTTCTATCAATTGCCACATTGTAAAACATACTATTTCCATATTATTTTTTTCTTCTCGCGAATTCATAAAGAAAAAGTTTCAAATATCTCTTTTACTTCAATTGTACTTTTTGTCGAACTTACTCTCGTGAATTTAAATAATCATTTTTTCACCATCAAAGGTACGCTTTCACTCTCTACAATAATAAAACAATTCCCCACAAAAATTCATCCATTTACCACAGTCGAAGCATTACACGTAAATAATTCATAGCATGTTTCACTTTAGCTCGTTCAACTCGCAAATACAATAATCATGCTTAATTTACTGCTACTAACCGCGTAACTATTTCATGCAGAACAGATGTGTGCATGCACGCCGTTTTACGACAATATCAAGCACTTCCATCAGCAAATCTTGTTTTTTCAATAATTTCATGTCTCTTCTACACTAAAACATTCACACCTAGATGCAGTTAAAATCAATATCCAAGTTACTTGCATATATAAAGAAAACTGCCATTATCTTTCCTTAATATGAACATTTCAGGTTAAACAATGGAAAGTATAAATCAACAAACAGCCCTCTCCAAGAAGGTTCACGCAATTCGTTCATAGACGAACGCAATCGTAGATCTCAGATGTCATCCTCTGGTGGCGCGCAGCTAAACAATTGCACGTTGATGCACTTTGAATCTGTGATGTAATGCTAAGCAAAAACAGTCCATTAAAGCAATTATTGTAAATATATAAAGGCTTGTTACTGTAAATCATAGCCTATAGTTACTTCAGAACTTTAAAGGAAGCTAGCATAAAAGCTTCATCAGTATTGGTTCAGTACATTCAGAGATTATAGCGCTGTAAGTCAACGTACTTCTGTCTTTATATACAAGTATAGAGAGAGATATAGTGTGACCGTCATTCTGGCTTCTCGAGGGATATATCGAGGGTTTTGGGCTTTCTGTGAAATTTGAAGAAAAACACGACAACATCAAGTGGAAAAACCATTCAACAATATAATATGCACTTGTTAAACAAAAAATACAAAAATAAAGTTGCCAATACCATTGATCTCTTACACAAAACAAACACACAAGCAAAAATAAATCAATGACAAAAAAAATTGATTAGTGAGCAATTTGCGCAAATGCTTCTAGTACCCTCTATCAATTCTATATTTAAATTTAGTACTCAATATCAATTTATAAAGTTTATCTTCACTTTTGGTACCTTTAATCATATTTACTTTTAATTACTACTAGTCAATATTCAATGTTATAAAGTTCATCGTTATTTTCTCTCAGATTATAAAAAAAAATATCTCAGTTTATTTGTAGGTAGTACTCCCCTTTATTTGAAGGACCATGCACTCGCGACGGGATCCCTGATGCCTTCTCAGTTGGCCTCCAAGAAAGACCTCGTCCCTCCCGTGATGCTTGCAGCGTCCAGGCCTGAAGCGGCGCGGGTTGTAACGGTAGCGCAGCGGTGTGCGCTAGGACTTCCGCCCGCCTGCGATGCTCCTTCGGTATGGCAAGGTACTCCATTCCTCCCGGGAATGCATGTGGATTATCGGCAGAGTTAGCGCGGCGCGGTGCAACTGCAGCACAGCAAACGCTCGTGACCTCCGCCAGCCTGTGGTGGTCCTTCGGTACAGCCACCGTTAATCTCGTCCCTGCCGGGAAAACATGTGGCGTACAGGAAGCGCAGCGCTGCCCGCTGTCAAGACCTTGCAGCGGCTGTGGTTATGTGGCCTCCGCCGGTCTACGGCGCTCCTGCGGAACGTCTCTTGATTGCAAAACCAAGATAGTGGTCCGCGGTCAACTACGGGTTGCGTAGAGATATCGGGCCAAGTAGCTCTACTTTCTCCGAAGAATGCTGGTGTAAACTCGAACAATGTTCTGTATAGAGTCCTCTTACATGCGCCACGTAACTGTTCACAAGTTACCTATTGTGTTTTGCACGAATAGTTTATCTCGTTGCCTATTCAATCACTAGCACAGAGACACATTTACTCTCAATCGCGCGACGTAATGGTCCGATAATCTCTCGTCCCATGTAACAGGCCACATCAAAGTTTCGCACTATTCGCGTCCGACTCCGACCGTTTGACTCCGTTAGACTGCATTCTTTTTTTTTTCGTAAGAGCCACAGCTACCCTCCCTCACCTCCCCCGCCAGCGACAGTTGATAAGGGAACAGGGGGGGAAGCTCGTAGGGCAGCGCAATCGCGCGGCTGATCTCGCAACTTTTGGTATTTGAGCGGAATCGCTACATAGCCCCCTTCTCAAAGAAAAAAAATCTGTTCTTCTTTTGAGAACGTTAAGATTTTTTTTTTATTCATGGAATGGCTTTAGGCTATAGAAATTAAATTTTCCTATTATTTGCTCATTATTAGTTAATTCGGCTACATTGGGTTCGATGATCCTGTTTATATTATATGGTCCTTGGAACAGTTGAAAGAATTTTGTATATTTCACCTGATGCTTTTCTGACAGTAACTATCGGATTAATGTATGGTGTCCTTTGCTTTTTGATTACACCCTCTGCTAACATTTTATCAATTAAAGACTCTACTTCTTGTTTATAAGCTTCAGGTATTCTATATTGATGGCCTACAAAAGGTTCTTGAGTGGTCAATTCGATTCAAATTGGAAACTTCTAACAGGTTTTGTAGATTTTTCAAACACCTTCTTATACTTAAGCAGCATTGATACTAATTGTTCTTTTTGATCAGATAGTAAATTTGAATTATCTTGTACTGTAGATTTATTAAATCTCCAGATTCTGTAGTTCGACACATTGTGATGTATAAATTTTTTTCCCAGGATCATTGCATTCTAGGTCTACCAAATCCTTCGGTGGAATAATCAACTTGTATTGTTGAACATCAATTATTACTGAATACTGTGACATGAAATCCATTCCTAGTATCAATGGATAGAGCAGATCCTTTGCTACTATACATACTACTTCACATTTGGTAGTACCTATAACTAAATCAAGCATTACTTGCTTATTTATTGGACATGACTTTTTCTTATTCACCCCAATAATATATGACTTAGTTAGTGGCAGCATTGGAATGTCTACACCATTGTCTAATAGATACTGCACTGTGTCTTCTGTGATAATTGAAGCTATACAACCGGTGTCTACCAGAGCTGACAAGATAATTTCATTACATTTGACTTGGATCATCGGACAACGTCGTTTATTTACATTTGTTTGAAGAATCTCTTCCCTTCCTGTTATTTCCTCAAAATCTGCTAATTCCCACGACAAGATAGTCACCTCGTTCCTGTTGTTGTTTGCTAGGTTCGACGCGGGATGACTAATCGCCCCAAACCTCAGAAGTTTGTTCCTTTCGATGTACTCGGCGTAGGTTTCCATTCTCCATCACGCCCTTCCATCTGATGGATTCTTCTTATCTCTTGATCGGCTTCTGTGAATTTCCTTCTTGTTTTCCTCTTCGTTCCGGTTTTTCTGATTTTGATTCTTGGAATAATTTTGTTTTGTTTCAACTATTGTAGATGAAACTGTGGTGCCTGTCTTCGGTTTGCTTTGCTTCTCTATTCTTTGATAAGTAGCATCATAAGAACCTAATTGAGTAATAAGTTTTTTCAGCCGTTAGAGGTAACAAGTTCTTCAATAGGTTTTGAATTTGGCTGGGAAAGTGTCGGATAAGAAGACACACCATTCTTCTTCTGGTATTGTTGGAGTGCATAATTTGAGTCCTGCCAATTTTTCTGTAGCATACTCTTGCATATTGCAGACACCTCTCTTCCATGATCCACACAAAAGTTCTATCTTATAGTCCGTTTGTATTTCCATGATTCCAATATCTGGAAAAGAATTTCTGCTTAAATTCCAGATATGTTGGGGGCAAAGGTTCTAGAGTATCTGCCCAAGTTTTTGCATTGGATTTTAACATCTGATAAATAATCCTGACCTTTTTATCTTCTTTCACCATATGTAATGAGAAATAATTTTCCACCGCTTTCAAAAAGGTGCATGGATTCTCAGTGTTCAATCCGCTAAAAGTCAAGTGGGGAGGCAAAGTCAATAACAAAGGAGTTATACTACCTGGCCCTAGACAAGTATGTCCTCCTTTGGTACTCAACTCTTCTACCTCATTCTTGCATTCTTTAATTTGTTTTTCTAACTGGTGGTCATATTCAGTCAAATCTTTAATAGCATTATTTAATTTAGTTGCTTGAGCCTGTGCTACATCTGACAATTCTTTCTGAAATTTATTTACTTCTTTCTCTAAAGATGACTGCTTATCAGAAATAGTTGCAACTATTGCTATCTGTGTATCAACCTTTTCTTCAATGCCATTTACTTTAGTGTCACATTGAAGTTGAATTTGTTGCCTAAGATTCTGCATTCTTTCTTCTAGTTGATCAGTAATGCTAGCTAATTCTGTCTGAATTTCTTCCTTCACTATAACCTTCCATTGCTCTGATAACCCTTTAAATTTATTCTCTAATTCTCCAAATCGCCCTTCTAATTTAGCATTGTTCCCTTTAATTTTTTCTTCTAATTTGTTATTATTTTCTATCATCTGACTAGTTATTGATTCTGTTTGAGAATGCATTTTGATGTCGATTTGTTGCATAAATTGTTGCATCAACCTAGCCATCATTCTATTTGCTCTCTCTATTTCTCCCTCTTGATCTTGAGATGTCGTAGGCGTTGATTCTCTTCCAGTTGGAGTGTCAGTAGATCTTGTTTCTCTTCACCTTCCCTAGTTGTTACTGTTGAGAAACCTCCACTACCCTCTAGTAACACTTCTCTATCCTCACTCCTATCTGATTCCTCACTACTTTCCCCTACAGTTTCTATATTTCTTTGCCGATTAAACATCTCCGTCCTATCTGAATCTGCCATTTTTTTTCTAACCTTTTGTAAGTGACAAACTAAACAATTTATGAACTCTATAATACACTTCACCCTATTATTGACCAATGATTGTTTCTTTTGAATTTAACAAAACAATTCTGTAACAATATTCCGTTGAATACTATGAGTAAGTCTTTCATCCTACACTATTTACATACAGGAATACCATTAACCATCACTATACAATCTTGCCCAATATCAAAGTTGCAAGAAACACTGCTGTAGACAAAGTTAATTTCATCAATTTCGTAAATTTCTTCAAAATTTCGAGCCCCACGTTGGGCGCCAATTATGTGACCGTTCATTCTGGTCTTCTCGAGGGATATATCGAGGGTTTTGGGCTTTCTGTGAAATTTTGAAGAAAAACACGACAACATCAAGTGGAAAAACCATTCAACAATATAATTATGCACTTGTTAAACAAAAATACAAAAATAAAGTTGCCCAATACCATTGACTCTTACCACAAAACAACACACAAGCAAAATAAATCAATGACAAAAAAAAATTGATTAGTGAGCAATTTGCGCAAATGCTTCTAGTACCCTCTATCAATTCTATATTAAATTTAGTACTCAATATTCAATTTTATAAAGTTTATCTTCACTTTTGGTACCTTTACTCATATTTACTTTTAATTTTACTAGTCAATATTCAATGTTATAAAGTTCATCGTTATTTTCTCTCAGATTATAAAAAAAATATTCTCAGTTTATTTGTAGGTAGTACTCCCCTTTATTTGAAGACCATGCACTCGCGACGGGATCCCTTGATGCCTTCTCAGTTGGCCTCCAAGAAAGACCTCGTCCCTCCCGTTGATGCTTGCAGCGTCCAGGCTGAGCGGCGCGGTGTAACGGTAGCGCAGCGGGTGCGCTAGACTTCCGCCCGCCTGCGATGCTCCTTCGGTATGGCAAGGTTACTCCATTCCTCCCGGGAATGCATGTGGATTATCGGCAGAGTAGCGCGGCGCGGTGCAACTGCAGCACAGCAAACGCTCGTGACCTCCGCCAGCCTGTGGTGGTCCTTCGGTACAGCACCGTTAATCTCGTCCCTGCCGGGAACACATGTGGCGTACAGGAAGCGCAGCGCTGCCCGCTGTCAAGACCTTGCAGCGGCCTGTGGTTATGTGGCCTCCGCCGGTCTACGGCGCTCCTGCGGAACGTCTCTTGATTGCAAAACCAAGATAGTGGTCACGCGGTCAACTACGGGTTGCGTAGAGATATCGGGCCAAGTAGCTCTACTTTCTCCGAAGAATGCTGGTGTAAACTCGAACAATGTTCTGTTATAGAGTCTCTTACATGCGCCACGTAACTGTTCACAAGTTACCTATTGGTGTTTTGCACGAATAGTTTATCTCCGTTGCCTATTCAATCACTAGCACTGAGAAACATTTAATCTCAATCGCGCGACGTAATGGTCCGATAATCTCTCGTCCCATTGTAACAGGCACATCAAAGTTTCGCACTATTCGCGTCCGACTCCGACCGTTGACTCCGTTAGACTGCCTTCTTTTTTTTTTTCGTTTAAGAGCCACAGATACCCCTCCCCTCACCTCCCCGCCAGCGACAGTTGATAAGGGAACAGGGGGGGAAGCTCGTAGGGCAGCGCAATCGCGCGGCTGATCTCGCCAACTTTTGGTATTGAGCGGAATCGCTACAATAGATAGATTATTCTACACTAAAGGGAGGGAAATTAAAACAATGAAACGAGTGAAACGTTAATAGTGTCTACATGCCTAGTTAATGCATGGAAACATTTCCAATCCAGTGCCCAGGGCTCATGCGCCTCCGCCTACCGGTCCTCGGAGCGCTGCAACCTCCGTTTCTTTTCCTACGCGGCCCTGGAGAAACATGAGGTCTGGGAGGGAAAGAAAAGAGGAAGAAGTACAGGGATTGCAGGGACTGGTCAATCCGTGTTTTCGGGTGCGCGGCGTTCACTAACTCCGTAAGTGTAGTACATGTTTTGGACCTGGATCTGGTGATCTTCCCCAGCATTTAGATGAGATCCGGCAGCAAAATATACGTTCGACTAGCGGGGTTTTCACGAGCCAGATATTTCTCACCAGAGAAGCAACGCGCCAGTCGGGACACGCTCTGGTTGCCTGACATTTGCGGTAGTGTAGTGCATGTAAGGTTGTGTGTAAGTTAGGGGTGAGGATAGGACAAGGAAGAGGAAGAAAATATCGCGCTCGCTCCGTGACCCGTTTGTTAGGGTACTGCTCCGGCATTTGCTTGGTGTTGGTTGGAGAAACTACAGAAAACTACCGAGCATATCAGCCGGTCACTGGAAATCTCCGACAGCCGGTTGAAATCCATCTAGCTGTGTAGATAATGTTAAAAATCCTGCCACCGTCGGTACTCAAACCCTAGGTCCTCCCTGACTCTCTCGGCCCCCTCCCCTAGTTTTTTTATAACACTTTCGCTCTTGGTATCCAGCAGCATCCATCGTCTGCCTCCTTCCCTCCAGCAGGTGCTCAACTACCGCGCATGCCATATAGGTCTGTATATTCGCAGGCCCCGTGCATTGCTGATCCCAGGATGTTACGCGTTCTCGCTCAAACTTTCCTGGCGATCTCGCGACTGTCCGGTATGAAAGGAAATTATTCCCAACAGCATCCACCAATTTCGTGTGATATTTTAAAGCATTTCTTCCATGGAGATGGGCTGCCTTGATGTAGGAGCGTTGCTCGAAATGGTTACACTTATCTCGCACGGCGGTTGTCAGACAACCGATTTCAGATTACTCTCTGTGCTAACAGAGACACTCAAAGAAATTGTTGTTCTGAACTAGAACTGCATTTTTTTCATGCGACAAATCAAATTATCTGATCGGGTAATACTTCTTTTAGAAAAGAAACGTTGCCATGATTTCTACCCCAACCCTGGTGTGTGTGTGTGTGTGTATGTGTGTGTGTATGTGTAAACAATGCGCACATCATTTTCTTTCCATGAGTATTAACTCAGAAAATTGAGCTATAGATCTTTCTGTTAATTTTAAGGGTTGATCTAATGAGTCGTAATTACCTGCTATTTGTATTTCGTCCATATTTCACGTCAATAGAATACAACTATAGACACGGACTACTGGAATAGAAAATCAATGATTGATGTCATGCTCACTGTCGACTCACAAAACGGACAAAAATAAACAAGCACAAAGGAAATATATGTTCTTGAGCGAGCACGCAACGTTTAGTAGAACACTCTAATCAGAATGGTGTAATTAAGTAGAGTATTCGATATAACTGGTGCAATGTGTTGATGGTATATTATTTGAGGACAGTACAATGAAAAATTAAATGGACTAAAATGTTTGAAAGTGTAGCTACAGTGAATATTGTATGTATGATATTCCAATAACAAAGGAAGTTCTTTTGTTATTGGAAAGGTAAAGAACACATACATATGTATCGTTATTTTAAATTGTGAATTTAACTACATGTTTCGTTATTATTTCTGTTTAAGAAACAATATTGTGTAAGTTGTTTTATAAAGAAAAATTTTATTTAATTTGAATTTAAAAGTAATTTAATTTAATATTTTCAGTAACTTACCTTATTCAAATCTATGGTGTATAATATGGAATCATAGGCTTTGAACAAATATTAAATGGATATTTTTATTTTTATCCAGTAAGTAATTTATTATATTCTTGATTTGTGGAAATGTAAAAATCATCAAAAGGTTGTAAATTACAACGCTGCAGCGCTGTAAGCGCGCTGTAAAGATAAAGAAGCGTGTCTACCCAGTTAAAAGCGAAATTTTGTTAAACGGTCGAATATATCATCATGTATTCAAATTGAAATTTTTCTCTTCTGTACTCAACTGCTTCTTCCTGTTGAATAATAAATCATGGAGGAATTGCCATTCTTGGTGTATTAAACTCTGATTGCTCGGGGTACGAGACACTAAATTTCAATTGTTTTAGTACCTTGGGTACTTGCAATCCTTCTGTTTTATTACATGCTAATTTCTTGCGTAATGGAGTGGGAACGAAGAATTCAATGTCAAAATGGACCACAATTATAACAATATATTATAATTTTCGAATATTATGATTAATTTATTTTCTTCTACATACGCGGATTACTTAATTACTAAAAAATTAGTACAAGTTAGTAACCCCCTTAAAGGATGTAGGTGCTAAATCTTGCTAAGATTGTTAAGGATTATGATCTTATAAATATCTACCTTACTTATCTGAATTAATATTTCATTTCATCACATCTGTTTGTATACTAATAGCATTCAATGCAAACGTTTTATTATTAGATATTTTACATCAGTTCAATATTCTCACATGTTATAAAAAAGTACTTTTACACATACAATCTTCACAACACGTAATCACAAAAACACCCTTACAACAATGTAAGCGTGCTTTACTCAATCTATAGCAAACATAAAAGAAAAAAATTTGATTCGTTTTCGAGAAAACGATTGATTAAACATCGCCTGTACGTAACGCAAAATTATGAAAAAAACAACTATCACTTTTGAAAAATTGCACATGAACGTATTCAACGATCTGCCTTTGAAAAACAAATTTTATTAAAAAATCTCTGTCTTTAATATTATAGTTGTAGGAAGAAGTAGAAAGGCTCCGAATAAATTCGAACTTTTGCAATTAATGAAAATTCAGGGAATTCAACGAAAACGAGACCTGCTCCATTTACTAGAGTTCTCTTAGGTATCCGAAAACAAGGTTTAATAAAAAATATGGATCCATTTTCTAAAAACTTTTGAAAATGTTGTTCTGGCGTTATGTGAAGTAACATCCGAAATTCCTTAGGACCCACAAAACGAGGATCCTGACTTCATAACGTGTTACGAGAAGTAATTTACTACATATATAAACAAGATTTAATAACATTTTTGTTATCAGGGTCTTCTAATAAGAGTTTCTGTAAAAAAGCACAGATTTCCGCTACACGATTACAATAATTTCTCTTCAGTAAATACAGAGTGAGGCGAGAAAATAAAGAGGAATATGAATGCTCAGAATAACGTAGTACTACTTCATTTGGTCTCAGTCTATCAAGAAAAATAAGTACTGGCATTCTACACAAGTATACATTTCCGTTTTAAATATAAACCTAGCTTGGAGTTAAATCATCGTTCTTGCAGGTCATTCACATCTTCACCACTGCTATGAAAGTCTCGCGCCATACTTCGGTTTCACCACCACTTTGCCTTCCCTGATCATTCCCTGCTGACTATCTGCCTCTTTCACACCGATCCTCTACCATCCCACAGCTATTTCCACCCACCCAACCGTACTACTGTCTCCACCTGCACCACCCTTCTTTCTCTCGCCTTGCCATGCCCCGTCTCCACATTCTCTCCCATCACCGTTTCCACTCACTCATCGCCACCTCGTCTCCAGACACCATCTGCCGCTACTGGCGCCATCACAGCCATTGCTGCTTCCCCGAGCGCTTGTGTCGCTGCTGCTCTCTCTGTCGTTCTCTTCTTTCTTCCTCCATCGCGCAACCGCCTCGCCTCACCTCGCCGCTCCGCATCCCCCGCTGCAACCCGGCAGACACAGGCGGAGAGAGCCGGGCCGGCCGCGCTGAGCGCGGCAACCGCCGTAAAGAAGGGAATATGACGCCCCCCGGAGGGCTTTTATTCGCTCGGCGCCAGCTCCCGGCCACCGCCCGACCGCGCCCCCGCCCCTCACCCTCCTCCCTTCCCCTCCCCGCCTCCTCTCCCCCTCCCCGCCCCCCGCCACGCCCTCACTCAGCGCTCTCGCCTCCCTCGCTTGCTCGCCTCGCGCGATATGACCGAATTATGGGCACGGGCCCGAAATTAAGTTAGCGTATGACAGGGCCGCCAACTTCCGAACAGCCAAGCACGGCTCACAAAGCCAATCAGTTCACTCGCCGCGCTGTAACTTTTATATGGAAATTGAGTTCAGTCCATCTCCGCTTAGTCCAGTAATGAGACGCTCGTTGATTTTTGGAAAAAGGGTTGGGGAGGAGGAAAAAAGTCAATAGGAAATGTTTAAAATTCCTGTTTCAGAGAGTAATGAATTCATGATGAAGCTTACAAGTATCTGAAACATATTTTTTTAAACCTCATGTTTTGAGGGCATAACGAACAATACATTACTTTTACTCTTTCCTGTTACGGATATAACGATCATGTAGTTTAAGAAAATGCGTTAATACGATTAGTAACTTTTCACAATAAATTTAATTGGATATTTTATTAAAAAGTTGAAATAAAATTTCCTTTGAGAGTAGTGTAATGTTTTGTTTCATGTTAACTTTCTTTGGTCCACGGATTTGAATATATTGTATTGAACCATACCTTGAATCTATAACTTTAGGCGACATCAGAATTGTAAAACAACGCTTATCAGCATCTAAAAAATTAAAATTATAACCAAGCTTTAGTCATTGACTGGCAATACAGAACAAATACTAAACACTGAAGATTTATCCAAGTTTTCGTTACCAGGGCACGGCAAGCAGAGTTTTCTGTCAAAAAATCGCCATTTTCAGTCGCACGATTACAATTCTTCCTGTTTTTATGAAGTAAGGCGATAAATAAAAAATCTCCTTTTTCGAATACATCTAATAAAAATGGATTAAATGAATTGGAGGAATCGGGGTGCAAATTTCTTTCTCCAATTTCGCACGCAACACTGCGATTGCGCCCCATTTTCAGCCGACAGAACATTACCCCGCCAGCCGGACGTCAGAATTGCAGCGCACAAGCTGTTCACAAGCGTTCCCCTGAGTCTGCAGCAGCGCTTCGGGTCTTGGAAATGTGTATATAGTTGGGTTGGTATGTAAGCCGCGAAGAACTCGAAAATTGCAGAAATCATATTCTACATGAATGTGTGCTTTTGAGGTCATGAAATAATTCCTCTATGATTAAAGAACACGCTGGGCTCTTTTTTCCTCTGAAATTCATATTTAGATTTAATTCACATAGGGAAAGGGGAAACCCATGCTAAAGCAGAAAAAATATTTCCACCGCCGCGCCGGGCTTACTGCTGCAACTGTCATCCCTCGTCAACCACTCAACGGAATGTCCGGCTTAAATGGCTCAGGTTATCAATTGATGTCTCCGCAGAGCGTCTGACCGGGAGGTCCTAGGTTACGAGTCCTGACGATGGCAGGATTTTCGACTCTAGCCGTACAGCTAGGTCGAATTCAGCCGCTGTCTAGGAGAATTCTAGCGGCCGGCTGCTCTGATTTGTAGTTTCTCGTTGTTTCTCCGATCATCACCAGGTGAATACCGAAGCAGAACCGTAGCAAACGGGCCACGGACTGGGCGCGATCTGCACTTCCCTCCTGATCTATACTCACACGTTTTTAGACTACACACATTTACATGCACTACACTACCATACATTTGCGTGCTTCGAGCCTCTCCCGGCTGGGGCGACGTCATCCTGGTGGGAGATGTGTAAATAAGTGCCAGATCTCACCATCCAGAGAGGGAACATCAGAAC
Organism: Acheta domesticus; assembly: GCA_031308135.1. Classification (NCBI taxonomy): domain Eukaryota; kingdom Metazoa; phylum Arthropoda; class Insecta; order Orthoptera; family Gryllidae; genus Acheta; species Acheta domesticus. The sequence continues at coordinate 77,403,197 of JAHLJT010009436.1, read as the reverse complement.
CATCTCCCGGGAAAAAAAAGCATGCTCTACACTTACAGGGACCTTATCAGTTGACGACACGGAAACATGAAGTAATCAATAATTGGCTGGAGAACGATGTAATATATACGGGACGAGGTAAAGGTAAATATGAAGGTGAACTAGAGGTACAAGAGAAACTCTTCTCGAGGCGCTGATTATTTGCAGAATATTTTTTCGAAAGTCAAAATAAGATCAAAACTAGTGGTGCTGTAGCAGCTCATACGCTCTCGTATTATTGTAAGTGCTCGCATTACTTACAGCACATTATACAAACAAGCAAGGATAATTTTACATATAAAATAAACATTCAGAATAAAATGCCATCCACTATATCGCTTTATGAATCCATACGAAACTAGGTTATCATTACGTAATGTACCGCTTACGCATATCTGTGCATATTCGTATAACCTTCCCGAATTAATAAAGGGTCGGTTTTAATCCATTTAAATGAGTTTTAAGTGGTCCATCATTGATCGCTCGATCATCACGAAAAAATTCATACTCTGTATATCTTTATGTTTCGACGGTTCTAAAACATCTATAAAATATTTTTTTTATTGTACCTAGTTTACAAATGGCGGCCGTCAGGCCGTCCGTCTATCTGTGATCACCACTAGCGCCTAAACCATAAGTACGATTTCTTCCAAAATAAATATTCCCTCGTCGATCTGGTTCCACTCAAGGCGCAGCGATTTTGAAAATCTTTCTTGAAAATTTGGGGGTACTTTACATGAGGCCCTCCGGACATTTTCAAAATTTTCTCAAAAATGGCTCCAAATATTTTTCTTGTAAGAAAATAGTAAAATACACTTATAAAGGTGGCGTAGGTCCGATTTCCATGGTTAACTCTGAATTTTCAATAATTATGAAAGTTTCAATTTAAAATGGCGGCTTCCTACAGCTACAAAATAAAAGATAAAGATTTGTTGTCCGTACTTAGTTCTTCCATTAAGGACACGTACATTTTTTTTTAAAATTTAACACGTGCAATTTTTAAAAAAATAACAAAAACAAGATTTTCTCACAAAACGGCTTTAAATTTTTCCTTTAAACTTTTGGTGAAGATAGTGCTAAATGTACTCTGAGATGACATATACACCATATTACTCTATTCTTGTAATTTTTCAAAAAAATACAAAATTGTATTTTTTTTACTTTTCTCTGACGTCGTTAATATTTACATTAGCGGCAGTTTACATTGTTATATTTTATGAGTATATGTGCTTTAAATAATGTTATATAAAGTTTCTCGGAAACTCAGGTAAGGTTTATTTTGGGGTATATTTTTATTTTTTCAAAAATTAGACAAATGTAATTATTTTAAAGATCTTTCACAGCGGTAATAAGCAGATTTCCATCAATTTTATACACGATTGTATTTGTCAGTTAATGTGCTTCAATAACTTCTAATGAAGTTTTTGGAATATCAAAAAAATCTGTGAAAAAGAGCATAAAATGTCGAATTTACAGTGACCAAAGGAAATAGAAAACTAATATGGGGAAGTCTGTGCCATTCTGTAGCACCACTAGTTATTTGGGTCACCACTTTGGTACTTTTTGATAAATTGATTATTTAGATACTTTCCATTTTTCGAAGACAACGAAAAAAAATGTTTCGATACAATAGGATAGTTAATGTGTGTATTCTATTATCTGAAGTTTCTTGATCGGACAGACAGACAGTTTTTTTAATTTCAATTGCTTTTTCAGTATCAAGGACCCACAAAGTAGGAATTCTAGCTACATCACTTATTAGGGATTTTTTTTGTTTAATTGAGCAACTGTTTTTATCCACTTTTTCGTTATCAGGGCCCGGCAATGAATTTTTTATACAAAAAAACCCGCCGTTTTTCGCAAGGTACTTTGCTTTATACTATGTATATTACTCTGTATATATGTATGTATACGGGAAAGTAAAAATCAGATAACCTTAGACTGGCCGTTATGTCCGTCCTTCCCCTACATGTGTTTTTGAACCTAATGTTCTACAATTTATTTATTTATTTATTTGTCAAAAAAACAGTAAAAACTGTATATGACGTGTGGGGAAAGAAATTTATCTGCGCACATTTTCTTGTTTGATTTATTATGTTAATTTATTGTGTTAATAAATATTATGTTAAACAATAAGGAGGATTCTCAGAATCCTCCTGGCTCCTGCCTCCAAGAAACTCTCAAATGACTCACGAATCGCCGGAAATTCTTGTTTCATTGTTTCTATTGTTTTGTTGTTGTTGTTTCTATTTTTTGTTGTTGTTTCTATTTTTGTCTATTTTTGTTATTGTTTCTATTTTTTCCAATTTTCTAAAATACACAGCGTACTCCAAAAAGAGACCAGCACTAATCTCTTGCTTTCTTACATATGTGAAAATACATATATTTCAAATATACAAATGTGAAAAAACATTGAAGAAAAAATTGGAGCCATTTTTTAGAAAAAATTGTTGAAAATTTAAAAATTGCCTGTGTTGTACGCAAAATTACGCAAAAAATACTCATATTTTCGCAAAATTGTGTGTCATCTTATTGAAGATTTGTTTTTGATCAACACATTTCATTAAGAAAAAAATTATCTTCGTAATAAATTGCAGGAAGTCGCCACAAAAATATTGAACTTTTGCAATTTTCGAAAACTCAGCAATTTCAAAGAATACGAGACCTGTACCATTCTCTTAAGCGTCCCTTACGCTATCCGACCACAAAATGTAATCAAAAATACTGGTGCCAGTTTTTTTGAAAATCATAAAATCTTATAATAAAGTCCTCTTCACATTGGTATCTTGCCACGATCACGGTTTTCTAGAACTATTCCCTGAATTACTGCTCAGACTATCATAAACTGCTCACTGCCCTTACATAATTACTCAGAAGATGTAAAATGTTTCCTTGAAAAGCTATTCGCTTTTAATGGGATGAATCCACTATTTCCTCCACTTTTCTATAAATTTTATTCCCATGTAGCGCACTATCGCGAAATCCGTGGCATTCATATTTACTAGTCCACGTCCACGGAAAAAATGACTTCTGTTGCACGGCGGTTATCGTAATCGTTCAAACATCCTTGAAAGATATAGTGGGTCATGGAGACTGAAAGTTCAAACTAGTGGTGCTACAGAATGGCATAAACTTTCTCGTATTAGTGTTCTGTTTTCTTTGGTCTGAGATAGCTATTCAGGCTTGTCATTTACTCTTGCCAGCTGCCATGTATCGCCTCCTGAAGTACATTTTTTTGAAATTTCCTCAGTTTTTCGATTTCTTAATAGTAGAATCGAAATATTACTTTAAGAATATAAAAGAAGAGTAAAACATACTCCTATATGGCTATTTTCGTTGAAAAATTTGTAGGTGGTTTTTAAGAAAATGTCGGTTAAGCGTTACTGAAAATGCGAAATTTGAAGATATTCTTTACAGAACATTTTTGAATTTACGAAAAACTTTTCATTTGAAGCATATTAACTTACAAATGCAATAAAGTTTAAAAATCGCGGAAAATGTGCGTATTAACGACGTGAAAGATATTTTAGAAAAATTACATTTGTGTAATTTAAAAAGAACAAAAGAATACAGCAAAATTATTTATGTCATTTTAAACAGTGCAATTATCACTATCCGTTCGAAAAGTTTGAAGAAAAAATGTTGAGCTATTTTAAAAAAAATAGATTAAACATTTCTACAAGCATGGAATTTTGAGTTCATTTTCACAGAAAAGTTATGAGAAACTTTTTCAGACATCATTTAAAGCCCATACACTCGTAAATACAGTAATGTAAACAAATCGCTGCTAATGTAAATATTAATGATGCGAGAGACAAGTAAAAAATACATGTTTGTAATTTTTGAAAAACTACTAAAAGTTTCAAACACTGTTCATGTCCTTAATGAAAGACCCTACTGTGGAGAAAAAATTTACTTGAAGGAAAAATCTCTGTCTTCAATTTTGTAGTTGTAGGGAGACGCCAAAAAATCAAACATTTAACATTTTTTGAAAATTCAGTTTGAGTTAACAGTGAAAAACATACTTATGTCATGTTTACAATTGAATTTTACCTATCCTTAAAAGCATTTAAAGAAAAAACTTGGAGCAATGTTTAAGCAAATTTTGAAAATGTCCCAGAGGCTTCATGCAAAGTACCCCCAAATTTTAAAGAATGTTTTACAAAATCGCAAAACGTCGAGCCGAGCCAGATCAACCGCGGAATATTAATTTTGAAAAAAAGTCTTACGTATGGTTTAAGCGCTAGTGGTGTTCATAGACGGGCCAATAGACGGACAAATTTACGGACAAACAGACGAACAGACAGACGGATTGATGTTTTGAAAAAAATCACTTTTTCGGTATCATGGGCCCCCAAAACGTGTATTTCCGTTGAAATCTTGATGTAGATTTTCCGCAGCAATACATTACTTCCTCTATATTACGTAGATAACTGCATTTATTACTTTCTCGTACGTATACGAGAAAGTAAAAACGAAAATTGTTGTCTTAAAGAACGTGTTTGTTTGGGGTAACAAAGAGAAATGATATTATGCGCAGGAGGCATCGAAACGTTTTCTTATCTTGGTGCAAAGTTTCCCACGAACGGGGGATGGAATAGTCACATTGTGTGCGACTCAATGATTAATCGCTAGTCCTTCCAGCTTCGAATGATGGGGCGGAAATCTGCGGTGTGGATAGGATAGACTGATTGGAAATTATCAAAACAAATTATTACAAATGAATTCTCGTAGTCTCTAGATTCCCGGCAAATGTCGCCGTCTTAAAAGAGCTTGGGAGTGTAGGCGTTTCGAAATATTTTAAAATGAAACTTATTAAGCTTTGGATTAGATTAGAAGGTGAACAGGCTGACACGTTTATTCGTAGGTGCTTTAGAGTGCAATTACAGTAAAGCGATGAGTGCTACTGGTCGTACAATGTTAAACTGTTACAAGAACGCGCAGATCGAAGAGACTGCGGTGATCTGCGAAGAGACTGCGGTGCACGCGAAGATTCTCCGGTGATGGTGGGAGATAGGTGAGCACGTGAGATAGAACGGTTCGTTTTGGAGAGACTTTCGAATACTTCAGAAGGGAAGAAAACTTTAATTTACTGATCAGTTCTGATTTAGTGGTCTGTCAGTGCATGAATGTTTTGATTTCAATAGATAGGAAGCTCATTTTGTTGTGTTGATGTTGATTTCATGTTTCGCTACGTCAAGTGACCTCAGAAGTTCGATTCACTTGGCCCAGCTGACAAGAGTATGCTGAAGTTGGCATAACCGTAGTCGACGCAGCTCTTTGTGATGTCACTGCCAAGGCAACCGAGGAGCCTATTCCAAGGCGCGCTCATTATCGTCTCAGTTCTAACATCATGTTAATGCTATTTGTCAGCTTTACTTCAATCGTCACCTGTGATGGTAATGCTGCTGCAAACGTTTTTGGTGAGGATATAGTCCACTTTATTATTAGTTTTTTCAAATTTTCAGATCATAACTTTGTTAAAATTTCTTTTTGGAGAATTGATGAAATATTATCAACGTAATGTCAATATCTGTTGGAAGGCTGTTACAATCGTGATCCTAAGTTAATTCACATGATGTGAAACTAAAGTGTACGTGACTGTTCAGAATCGAGGTTCGTGTGAGTTTACTTTTCTAAAAATAAATTCGAAAGTAAATATTTTGAGGGAACAATAAATTCCTTTTTCCATCAAAGGCAAGCTGAAAATCTAAAAATTAAAATATAATTTAAAAAGTGTAAAGCGACTTCGGAATATAAGAATGAAAACTAATTTCAAACATACATTTAGTCATTCGAATTGTAGATTTCTTTACTTAACAGAAAATGCCAGGTTAAATGATTACTAAATCAAATATATGCTCTAAATGAAGTTTTACATAGTGTTTTTATAACTCAAAGTCGATTTTACATTTTTAATTACATTTTTATTGCACCGAATCATTACTGTGCTGCATTTATGCCCGTAGAAGTTTTATGTATCAAACTGCTAAATATGAAATGATTTCTCAGGTAATTTTTATATTTCCTTATAATTAGGGACAATCAGGAGTAATTGTGACACAACCAAAGAATAAAAAATCTAATAAATTATTAAATAAGGCTATGAATGTAACAATGACTGATCATCCACAATTCATCTCTGTCTTTAATTATAAAAAATGCATTAAAAATCATTAAATTGCTAGATTACAATTTTCTCAGAAATAACTAAATACCATTTCACAATTTAAATATGAAAGTATCTTATATGTCTCGATTGTAATATTGTTTCAGGAAAAAAATATTAAATTGTGATATTCTAAGAAAATATTCCCAATGCTAGCAGCTTTACACTTATGAATAGTGATTCTTCACTTATTAAGTTATTATATTGCGATAAGAGGCCTTGGAACAGGTATCGCCAAGAATTGTATCTCCAATGGAACGCAGCCCAGCAGTTCGCGATGTTCCAATTTTGGACAAAGGATCGGGAACTTCGAAGTGGTAGCAAGAGCGCCTTTGAGGGAAGTAAAGTGCGATTTTTCTAACTCTGCCTCTCAAGCCCCTATGGCCACGATGGAATATCACACGGCATTTCGCATCTTTTACAGTCCTGCCGCTAGATGTCGCATGATCCCAAGCTCTGCTAGATACGCTCGCGATCATGCGATATCCAGCAGCGCGAAATACCGGGGCGTATTCCATCGTGAAAACAGGCCTTGAGAGGGAGAGTTAAAAAAATCGCACTATAGTAAAGAGGTAGTCCCGGGAAGTCGAAGACCGCTCCTCTGGTTACCCGTCAATGCTGTATTCGGTACTGTTTATCAGTATTTGGGTCTAAATAATAATGTGTGAAGTGATTTTCCATAATGAATTTTTTATAAAAACAGACACAGAATGTGTCAGAGGATTAGTTAAAATCAGTCCTCTTTCTTGCTGTAGCCAACAACTTCCAATCACGTTTACGTGTCTCAAAATGAATCAATATTGAAATTGTATGTTAATGTAAATTATAATAATTATATTCAGTAAAAAGTAGAATAAGTACAAAGTAAATTATATAAAATGTGTAAGTCGCTATTTTTTAAATACATGTTCTTTGCACATTATGTTATCTTAGTTTACCTTTTAACGCTAAGCAGAAATTTGCAGCCTTGGAATGTTGTGCCTCTCTCTCACTCTCTCTCTCTCTCTCTCTCGCTTGCTCGCTCTCACCCTCTCTCGCTCTCTCTCGCCATCTATCGCTCTCTCGCTCTCTCTCCCGCCTCTCTCTCTCCCGCTCTCTCTCTCCCGCTCTCTCTCTCCCGCTCTCTCTCTCCCGCTCTCTCTCTCCCGCTCTCTCTCTCCCGCTCTCTCTCTCCCGCTCTCTCTCTCCCGCTCTCTCTCTCCCGCTCTCTCTCTCCCGCTCTCTCTCTCCCGCTCTCTCTCTCCCGCTCTCTCTCTCCCGCTCTCTCTCTCCCGCTCTCTCTCTCCCGCTCTCTCTCTCCCGCTCTCTCTCTCCCGCTCTCTCTCTCCCGCTCTCTCTCTCCCGCTCTCTCTCTCCCGCTCTCTCTCCCGCTCTCTCTCTCCCGCTCTCTCTCTCCCGCTCTCTCTCTCCCGCTCTCTCTCTCCCGCTCTCTCTCTCCCGCTCTCTCTCTCCCGCTCTCTCTCTCCCGCTCTCTCTCTCCCGCTCTCTCTCTCCCGCTCTCTCTCTCCCGCTCTCTCTCCCGCTCTCTCTCCCGCTCTCTCTCCCGCTCTCGCTCTCCCGCTCTCGCTCTCCCGCTCTCGCTCTCCCGCTCGCTCTCTCCCGCTCGCTCTCTCCCGCTCGCTCTCTCCCGCTCGCTCTCTCCCGCTCTCTCTCGCTCTCTCTTTCTCGCTTCCTCTCTCTCTCTCGTTCTCGTTCCCTCTCTCTCTCGTTCTCGCTCCCTCTCTCTCTTGTTCCCGCTCTCTCTTTCTCGCTCCCTCTCTCTCTCTTTCTCCCTCCCTCTCTCTCTTTTTCCCTCTCTCTTTCTCCGAATTATTCGAAATGTATCTATGTTATTTGTGCAAATTATTAGTAGACCACTTACGGGCTCCAAAAGATAAACGAGTATGTAAAATTGTCAACAACTTCAAGATATAATTCTTTCTTCATTTGTCTTTAAAATATTCTTATTAATCAGGACAAAAAATCTAGTTTTATTGCATATGTGCCATTTAAAAATTTAAACAATGAAGTTGACCAAAATACACTACTAAGTACAAACTAATTTCATTAAAAATAGCTAGGCGTAACTGACATGTTCATTTCTCTCAATAACTCCTATAGGTTTTGACTTACGGATATTATTCGTAGGAAAACATCGAAATATCCTCCAGCATCTAATGTCGAAATTAATAAAAGTAAAAACAAAATTAAAACCTCACATTTATCAATTCTATGTACGCACTTACAAATGTGAAAAATTTTAGAACGTTCACAGAGGAACATGTAGCGAACACTTTTGTAAAATCCCTAACGTTGCGACGGGTATCCGGGCTCAGTCCTTCCAATCTGTGACAATTCGCAGCGATAACGCAACACACATCGATTCTGCGCAATTCACGCTGCTCTTTCATTGGTGGCTTTATGAATGGTTCAATCGCCAAGAGTACATAACACGTAGCTTGCTTTCTATTTATCGCTATGAGTTTCGTTCGCTTGGCGGTCAGTGCAACAGCCAACAGCACTAATTATCCATTCATTCTCCTGGAAACAGTTATCCACTTGTTGCCGGGGCTGGGAAACAGTGAGCTGTTTTCATTGTTACGTGAATGATGTCCTTTGTATGGAACTATGACGCAGGGAGGAATTAGGATTTGAATGCTGTTTTTTCGCAAAACATTAATTCTTTTATATTACCTCTCTGAAGCGTAATTTTCCAGCTGATGATATGTCGTCGACATTTTCAATGTGGCCATATGGAACATAAAGAGAATACAATAATAATTTTGTCGTTTACAAATATAACGAGATGATTTGTTTATATTTTAGTAAAATAATTCGCAGAATTATGTGACAAAAAATTAAAATAAAATTCTACGCATGTAATTATAATCATCGACTAACAAAATTCAAGATCGTTCATAATTTGATATTAAAATAATGCATTAGTTTAGTTTCAAAATATTAGTTGCGTTAGATGCATTAGTGCATTAGATGCATTAGTTTCAAAATATTAGTTGTTTCTGTGTAATTGTGAATAAAATGAAGGTAATTTGATAATAATACGCAGAAAACAGATTTTTCATTTTTTTTTAAATTGTCCTTCGATTAAAACGAAGTTTTTATAATATGGCCTTTGTGCGATTTTTCATTAAAACCTCAGAATTTTTGAAAATTGCAGTTAAACTTCAATTCAATCTAAACTCACTAACGTTCCTGCTCTGCACTTTATTGAAGGAAGATATTTCTTCATTAATGTTTTCATTTTGAAATATTAGATCTTAATTTTTTTAGGTATAGTTATGCGAAAGATTTGTAGCTTTTGTTTTATATTGAATCAATTTATAACAATTTTTCAGATATACTTACTAAACTAGATTTTCTCAACTTCAGCTTACTGTTTTCCGTTACACTTTTATAAGAATATAACACTTATCAATTTTTCGCTTCTTCCAAAAAAACTGTCTGAGATGGCGAGCATCAAGAGGTTGATGTCTTAACTTACAAGTTCAGAGCGCCGCTGTCGCAACGTTGGGAAAACACAATGGAGAACAAATTCATTCGCTTAGTAAACAGTGTAATCAAAATAATCAGCCTCCTCTGTTTTCCTTACATTCATAAGTACACTGCACAAAAACATAAGCAAATCAAGTGATCATACAACCGCACATAATTTCTGGCATTATTTCTAAACTTTCAATTTTCCAAAATTCAGTGACTTCAACGAAAATGGCCCAATTTACAAAACTTCAGTTTTTTTTTGTTTCTTCCTACCACTATTCTAATGAAAACAATTTTTTCTGTATAAAATCTTTTCATCAAAAAGAGATCTTTAAATAAGGTCTTGTTTAATTTTTCAAAAATTAGTATTTTTGCTTAATTTTGTGTGAAACGTAGGCAATTTTTAAATTTTAAACAATTTATTTTCTCACAATCGTCTCTAATTTTTTTCTTTTGTTCTTTTTTCTTTTGTATGTAGGAAAAGACGATAAAGAAAATGGTTCTGGTCACATTTTCGGCATTTTCTCTCTATTATGGAAAATTGGAAACAAATTGAAATTGTAAATTCGAATTTTCCGCACTTCGTTAAAGTAATTTGAGAAGTATTTGGAGACAGTTGGATATTTTGAAAAATCCTTATCAATCTTTAATTTAATATTAATTAACTTAATATTACAAACCGTAGAACTTCGGGTTAGAAAATGTATACATATATTAAGTTGCAAGGTAAATACACATTTCGTAAAATGTCAAATATTGCAGAAAACGTTGCTTTTTAATTTGCTCCAAGAGTGTAATATGTAAGTGATAAATTTGGAATATGAATGGCTTTGAGCGTTTCATTCTGAGCCTAGAGACCATTCTAATTTCTATCCATCAAGATCCATCAACATTTATCTTGATGAATGGGTGGATGGATACGCACGGGGCGTTGCCGACTGGCGGGTTACCGTCTCGATCCTTTAGAAACAATCGTCATTCTTCAGGATAGCTAAGGTTTGTTTCAATTATAATTTACCATTGGAAATCCCAATATTAATTCGATGTTTGCTCTATTCTACAATTTGTATTCTCAACGTATTGATATACTTCTTTCAACCGATTCATACAACTTAATATTGAAATTAGTTCAATTAGATTTTCTCTCCTAAAATATGATTTAAATGTAATATTAAAGAAAAATTGAAAAAATTGAGTATGACTATGTTGTACGAACATTGTATCAAGCTGCAGTGTAAGAATAGCACCATCGCAATACAATATGGGGTGAAATTTAGAGAATAATTTGTCATTGTCGGTCGTGTTTGTAGAAGAATGATTCTTTAGAAAGAAGCTATGAAGGAAGTGGCATCTTTCACGAGATCACATGGATATAAATAGTAGATTTCAATATTGTATTTCTAGTGTTAATTTATTTTTTGTTAATTTTTTGTATTGTGTAAGGTAATTATTTAGTCGTAGTTATCTAATTAGAGTAGATTAGATTTTTAGATTAATAAGTTACTTCTAATTTACAAAAGTTAATTAGTTGCAGTTAAGAAATTAGAAGAGAATTACTAACAAAATATGCGCCATAACGGTTTGTAGACAGCAGCGACTGACACTGCCGGGTCGTGCTATTTTCTTTTTTTAAGCCTAAAATACGTATTGTGTATTAGTTTTATAGGAATTAGTTTTCGCACATTTTTTTACGATTTGTAATGAGTTTTACAAGTGATGACTGAGATGTGTTAAAATGGGCATCAATTGCGGTATTATATCACATATCCGTCACTAAGTTCGAGAAAGTACGTGCTGTTGTATCAGCACGAGCTTTCTGAATTCATCCCGTTAATGAATACACCTTACTGCTATTACCAATATCGGCAATGTACTGAATTCCTCTCCTCTCTCAATTTCACATTTTTTTATCTTTTAATCATTTCAATACTTCTTGAATGGAAATTTACACTTTACACTATTGTAAACCATGAGCATAATCCTCAACATTCATATCACGAACGTTAAGTGTGTTTACTCGCAGTATTGGATAGCCGACACGCAAGGATTAGAAGGTTTAAATGTTTCCCACGTAGTTTCCCACGGTTTCCCACGTATTTCACAAGCCATTAAAGATATTAGTATTTGCATTATTGCAGAAATTCAGAGTCATCCATTATTCTTTGAAGCTCATCAATAAACTTTTAACGGGGTCGGACCCACATATTCAGACGTTCACAGCATCATGGCCTATCCGTGTTTATAAAAATAGCGAAAACGTTACCGACCCCTAGAATGTCAAATCGCCGGTCGCACGCCTTACTTTCGCGGCGTCAGCCAGAGGCCTAGTGGAAAGCCGTTGCTGGCGCCAGGCCTTGTAGCAAGGTCCGCTCTGAGGGCTGGCAGCGGTGAAGCGCGCTGACCTGGCTCACACATCTCTATTTGGGCATGAGAGCGTGCGGAGCTAGTTTCCCCAACCAGGTGTCTCACACCAGTGTGGCCCCAACCGGGACAAGCTCTAAGTCCACGACCGGTCTCCCGGTGTGGTAGTGTAGAACATGTTAGTGTAAGGGGTGAAGTTAAGATAGGAAGAGGAAGGATAGGATCGCGCGCGGTTCGTGGCGCGTTTGTTAAAGCACTGCTCCGGAATTCGCCTGGTGTTGATCTCGAAGAGCAGCCAGCCGCTAGAATTCTCCTCTAGACGACTGAATTAGGCCTAGCTGACAAGCTATTGTCGAAAATCCTGCCGCCGTCGGGACTCGAACCTAGGACTTCCCAGTCAAAGGGACTGCAGTGACATCAGTTGAGCCATCTCTCCTTGTACGACGGGTAGAAGGGGGCACCTGAGTCTTTTTGATCAGGCTCAGAATGGTCACAAAATTTTGAATCGCATGAGAATCGTAATTGATTTAAAGTTTTCATTTTTCAAAACTTACTCGTAATTAATTCATTTAGACTATCTCTCACGTTTGCAATATTTATACAATTTTTGTGTTTTAATGCGTTTAAGATCACAAATGTTTCAAATGATCTTTGATAAAGTTTCTCGAATTTGCTCAAAGATATTAGAGTGTAAAAGAGCTCAAAATGAAGCGTTTTCAGAACCCGTCAATCGACATGTTCTTAGACTAATCCAAATTGTTTTCCAAAATGGTCCTATGAAAATAAATTTTATCTTTTATGATATACTTAAAATCCCATCTGTCTGTTTAACTATTAGGAGAGCGAAAATACAAAAATGGGAAAAATAAACCTTATTTTAAACAGTGTCTAGAATATCAACTTTTAAAAAAAAGTTTATTGAATAGTATGGCCGCATCAACCTCTCTGGGTTATTAGTGACTCTACCAACACTTGCAGAAAAAATACAAAATGTTCTGACATTTTACTTATTACACATAATACCAGTTATAAAATTGTCAGTAATGAGTTGGCTGTAATATAATTACTATAATACTATGGTACAAATAAACAATTATAATACAGTTCTAAGCAATTATTTAAACATTTATAATTTTATTCAATTACAATAAGGTAATTACAAAATAATTTGCATATGCGTACAGAAGTATAAAGGAATTTTAATAATTTAAGTTAGTAATGGGCAAACACTAGGTTTTGCTCTTGTTTGTGTGTTTGCATAGCCTTTGCAGAAAATAAAACATCTAAATCACTTCAATAAATTCTCTCAAGGTTACATTTTACGAAGTTGAAATAAAGTTGAGAGGTCTGTTAATTTCCTGCAGAACATACTTAATATCACTATTTTCGAGGGAAAAGGAATTAGGTATCTAACAATTACACACATAGAAACCCTTATTTTCGAGGAATACATTCATAACTTCTTCCAAGTACTTGTTAATTGTTCTTATCCCTGACTATCGATCCATTCACAGAAATGGCAACACGTCCGCTAGCATTTACACAGGTTAGTTTATCTAGAACTTCAATACTACAAGAAATATCTAGTGGTGCTACAGCAGCACATTCTTTCTCACATTATTAGAGACAGCTACGTAATATTGAAATATTGCATTTTCTGCGGTACTAACACTTCAGCAATTACTTGAAAACGTCCAATTCAAACAAACCGCCTGTGATGCATATCTGCATTTCGATAGTCAGGAGCATCAATAATTTCTTACTTTGACAAATAAAACAGGAATACATTTTTCTGATACAGTATTTTCAGGTAATTATACAGAAGCGAGCAACGCACTGTTTCAAAACGCGGTGTGTGCAAAACAATGTGAATTTGCTTGTCGAATACTGTCAATTCTTTGCACAAACGCTTATTTCTATCTGTATTCAGATTTCAACTTGTTTATCAGTTAGTCATAGTACATCATGCATAGTTGATAAATCACTAATACTAATAAACTAATTAAATTACTAAGATTCTAAAATTTGAACATTGTTAATTTTTTACGCCTTTTGTATAATATTAACATCGCCTCTAACGAAGCGCCGGAAAATAAAGTCGTAAGACAGTTCGTTATATCGACCACGGTGAAGAACCCCTAAAAATATTTAAATGGAAGTAAAATCTCTGTCCTTCAAAAGTGTAAGAAACATTTTCGCCCTTATCGGCCCAATTTTTTAATAAAAGGTATTTAAATTAGTACAGGCTCTTATGGTAAAACTTTCACGGGCATAGGTTTCTTTCAGTTCTTCAAGAAGTTATCAGGTTAATGTACCTTTTTCTTTTATTGAATACGCGGTCAATGATTTAGGGATCAGATGAAATTAAATTGTATATAACATTACCGGGCATTCTCAGGAGTAATTTATAAAAAAAATCGTGCAAAATTCATTGAAAATGGAAGTACTGGCTCTCGGCCTAGCAGTTACGCTGTACAAATCGTGCTATTGTTAGCACTAGTTCTAAGGCACGAGAGAAGACCGCGACAAAAATATGGATTGTCAAATAGGTATCGAATCATTTCTGAAAGATTTATTTGGAAACACCAGCGCGGCCTAAATAAAACAGCTGTATCTTATCACCGCCACCATCTCGGCGTTCAACAACATGGAGTTCCTCAAATATCGATGCGGCATTGTTGCGGAAATTTCAATTAAGCTTTGCGGGTTTCTTAAAAAGAAATACATCAATACATCAATACATTGAGAAGTGCGAAAAGTAAAAATAGAATTAATATTGACATTTTCTAGAGAAAATTACAATTAATATTAAATTATTTTCCTTACCATTCATTCAATTTTTCTCGTGGCCCGTTTTTGTAGTTTTGAATTTTTTTTTCACTGAACGTGAAGGTAAAGTCCAAACTCTTTATTGACAATCACCTTATTTAATTGTCACCTTTCCCGTCACCTTGTTGGAAGCTATAACGCTCGGAGAATATGTTCCGCAGTCGTATAGAATCCAAATTATAAACATGTTACTAAATAACAATGCGTTTAAATAATTGAATTTGTTCAAAGAAACTGTTCCGGCCGACCAATACTTTGAACAAACTTAATCACCTTATTTTAAACATAAGGCTATATTGCATGATGTTTCGGATCTTGGTTTTCTCCTTCTTTAAATGTATACATTTATAATTTGTAAAATTGAACGGGAACTCCTATTTCGAAGTCAGATGTTGTAGGTTTCACACAATATGCACGTTTACTCCATCGGAGTAGGTAGTGACCTACATAGTCTTGATCACAGTTCTGACAAAGGCATCACTTTCCGTTGTTCAGAGGAAATCCGAGTGAGTAGGTCTGCCTGCATTGTCATAACTAGGGGGCGGATTTTAATGGAAAGTCATTTTTTCTTTTCACTTTAGAACAATGCCGTTTTGTATAGAAATTCACTTATGATTTTGTCATGTTATGACAAAACGAAATAACCCTTTTTTCTATATTTCATTGATTTCGACTGAGTCATTTCTTTACCTTTTAGGCGAGTTGGCGGGGTGATGAACTACGTGGAGGGGCTATTTTGGCGTGGCACTCGTGCTACGGACTCCTGCCTCGGACTCGTCGTGGCATTGACCTTGACAACACTGTCCTGGAGACTACCAGACTCGAAGAGTTCGCTCGCGCACAGGTGCGGAGAATGCTGGTAAAAGGTCTGCATTACGCGCACTTAAGAATGTGCTAGAAGATTTGCCCATGCGTGCGACACAGTTTTGTTCAGGATTACAGCAATTAACGCAGTTTTTGTTTCATACCTTGGTAAACGGATACATTTTGTAATTTATTGTAGAATATATGAAATGAATAAGTTTCTGTATTTGGTATTTACCTCACATTTGAAGTATACTTTAAATAACTTGTACACGGGTGCTATGTTATCGCATTATTGAATAAAGAGAGGAATATGTTACAAAAAGAACTAACAGAAGCTGTGCATGGAAACTCGAAAAATCGTACCATAAATCTCGAAGGATGAACAAGAAGAATAACTACCAATACATCTTGAGCGTAATCGAATGCCTTCTACTTCCTTGTGAACGTATTATTGGATTAGAAGTTATTAGTTCCTCCTTCCAGTTTTCAGTTTGTCGTCTTGTATCACTTGGTCAACGGGTAATAGACCAAATTCCTCATAAGAGAGGTGCTTCACTCAGTATCAGCGGCTTCTATCGCCGTGCCTGAGTTGGCGCACCGTCTCACAGAGGGGGGGGGGCAGGGCAGAGACTTGCGGCCGGCGCCGCCAGAGCTCTGGGCGGCGCCACCATCGCCCCGGCTACAAGAGGCGGTGTGCCCCAAGGCCGTAACGCGGCGCCCCTCCCAATTTTCCCCGCCGCGACAGCTCCGCCAAGCCTCGGTCTGTCCCGGCCTGGCCCGGCCCGGCCCGGCCCGGCCCGGCCCGGCCCGGCCCGGCCGGGACAGACCAAGGCTTGGAGGAGCTGTCGCGGCGGGGAAAATTGGGAGGGGCGCCGCGTTACGGCCTTGGGGCACACCGCCTCTTGTGAGGCCCGGCCCGGCCCGGCCCGGCTCGCACCACCATCGCAACACTGTCCCTCCCGCCCCATACCGCCCCGCCCCGTCCCGTTACGCCCCGCCCCGCCCCGATCCTCATCGCCGCACCTACGCACTGCCTATGCCCAGCGCCGGCACTTGCGGCCGCCCTACGCCGCCCGCGGAAATGGGCGGTCTGAACGCGGCCGCCCCTCGCGGTCGCACCTATCACCGACGAGGTTTGATGCTTAATGATGATGGCAACGGCGGGTTACAATGATGATTGCAACGAATTATTATTGTTCACATCTCAGACCCCTAGATACTGATGTAAGAATAAACTAGTGTTGGTACAGAAGGGCTCAAACTTTCTTGTACTAGTTAGTTTTCTATTCTCGTGCGTTTGGGCAACAGTTTCAATTTTTGCCTTCTTCCAAGCTGCAATCGATTGGCGTTAAAAATTATGAGTCCCTTACACAGTACCTCTCGCTTCTATATTCCTTGCGCCGAGAAATTTCGTACTACTCAAACATCGTGTAGGGCCTGAACCTGTAGATATTTTCCCATGGTATCCCTTGGTCCCATCTCGTGCATTATGTATACAGGTTTTCTTTATGGCCTTTTATATGAATACAACTCAACAGGGGTTGCGTTCAAAAAGTTTTTCAAATTTGAATTTACAACTTTGATTTTGAGTTTTTTCAAAATGCTCATCTTCAAAACATTTGAAAAAATTCTAAAATAATCTTCATATGTTTCCAAACAAATGGTGCAAGTTTAAAAATGGGACTGCAATGGGTTCATATGGTAATCTTTACTTAAAATACACAATATTTACTTACTCTACATTTTACTGATTTAAAATACATTTTATTTCACATTATAAGACCTAATATATACAAATTATTAATTTAGTGTTTTTTGTTGGTGAGTGTGTTGTGTTTTATTGTTATTATTACTATTATTATTATTATTTCTAAGGATTATTTTAGAATTTTTTCAAATGTTTTGAAGATGAGCATTTTGAAAAAACTCAAAATCAAAGTTGTAAATTCAAATTTGAAAAACTTTTTGAACGCAACCCCTGTTGAGTTGAATATTATATAAAAGGCCATAAAGAAAACTGTAAAATGACATCTGTTTCAGCTCTCTATCTTAATTTGGAGAGGTTCTACATCAATTTAAAAATTTTTGGGATCCTAATTTTGTAGAATTTTACATGGCTATATTTCACAAACGGGTGGAAATATCTTATTCAAAATTTGTGGTTTTATTGTTCTCCATTCATACTATCTATGTGTCAAATTTCATCTGAATCTAAAATGGTGAGGTAAAAAACTGTGTTGATTTAATATGGAATGACCCCCACGTACTTTGCCTCACAACCGTGAAGTACTTGACTAATGAGGCAGACACAGTAGGTCGTAGTACTTGTAAACGTATTACGATTATGTAAAAATATTTCATTAATCTAAAAATATGACTAAAAATGCCCTTTTAAGCATTCGTGGCCTTTAATGTTCGTGACAGCAATGAATCTATGTATTTGAATTACTTTGACACCATTCTTTTCCAAAGAAGCACTACAAAGTTTCTTTAGCACAAAATCTATAAACTAAATTTTCAATTCTCTTTAAGCAGTTTTCTCAAAATTAACTTATTGTTCGGTCAAGCAAGCTGTCCATTATAATTTATTTATTTACATATGCGCATCGCATTATGGCTAAGCTATTTGTACAATTATTCTATGAATTTTATTTTTGTATTTTATTTACACGCATAGTAAGGTATGTGTCCTATTTCTTTATTATTAAATATTATATAAATTAATTACAAAGGGTAAAAACAATAAACAATAGACTAATATGAATGTAATTCTGGTAGTGCTATTATATACATTATTAACCTAGATTTAATATATAAAAAAAAATGTTTTGGTTTGTTGTGAACACAGACGAGTATTATCAGCCTTCTGCGTTGTTTATACATATGTTTAGTGTTTATACATAGTTTTTTTTAAATCATAATTGTAATTATCACTGTGGAAATATTTTAATAACCGTGTTGTGAAAACTTGTCCAGCCCTGAAGATGGAGCTATAATAAACTCCGAAACGTAGGCAAACTAGAATATGTTATCATTTTTGGACCAAAACCCGTGAACCCGCAATGGAACGGAAGTATGATATTATCAGCTACTACGATTCATTGTCAGATACTGAAAGAACATATTTGAAAAAAAGCTGAGCATGAATGAAATGTATGAAAGAAATTTTCATCTCAGGAAACTATTTTTAAAACAGTTTAAAGCGTCAGAGACGCCACATTTTACTAGTTATTCATGTTTTATAATGTACTGCGAGTACTTTCCCTTCTAAAAAAATAAAATTAGGTTTTAACATGCGCATTACGCTTAGCAGGAAGGGTGCAACTCTTCAATCTGGGTCCCATTATTTTCATGGAAGAAGACGAGACCCCCAAGAGACGCGGATACATATGCAATAATTGAAAATCTACTGCTTAATACGCAGAGATCCCCATTCAATGATCGCTCAACCCTTCTCCTGCTACAGCAGCAGAAGCGATAATAGTGACTGCAATGGAACAAGCAATCCGCCCCTGCAATCTCTGCATCTCTGCCTGCGCCTGAACCTCTATTATAATTACACAATTTGTAGCGATATTTAACGCCACGAAATTGAAATGGTCCGCGCCGCCCTCGCTGGGGGCTTCGCGTGGGGGGGGGAGAGGGGGTTCTCCCCTCCGTTGACGCTATTGCTCTGTTGCCGCTTCCATGAAACCGCTGCACCTTTCAACCACCCTCCGCACATCCACGCTGCACTCCCGTCGCCCCCGCCGCACTTCGCCTTCCCACTGCACGCCATTTTGTCGCCCGCCGCCGCATCTCCGGCCTCCTCGCCACTCGTCACACCCCCAACCGCAAACCTGACCATCTCATCTCCCCTCTCTCCATTACCTGCCGCTTCATCGTCCCCCGACCCATGTTCTTCTTCGAATCCCCGGCTAAACGTTTTCCAGTTGGGGTACGGTCCCACTTCTGCAATACCCGCCACCACATTCCCCACACTCTTCTCCCACCCCACCTCCTCGCCCACCGTTCCAACTACAATAACTCCCTCTCCACCGTTCCATTTTCAAAAGAATATTTCGTTTCGTATACATATTGTGCATCATTCGTCGTAGCATCCATTGCCTCTCCACGGAGATTTCTTCGATCTCCTCTAGCTCTTCCCTCCCTCTTCGCCGCCGCCTTCGTCGTCAACCCAGGTCGCACCCCCACCCCTATCACGGCGCCTGTCTCCCCCACTTCCCCCTCCCCCAGCCGATAAACGCCCCCCCTCTCAGAGCTTAATCGGCGCACCCCGGGGCCAAATTGTAATGATGTGGCGGCCAAACTGGCGCCAGTGCATCAATTTCCCGAACCGAATTGGGAATCAATTGACTTGTGGCGCTGCAATTAAACACCAGTGCTCGACGCAATTATGAGTGGGCTTTGCGCAGGTGCTGCGCGCCGCGCAGACGAGATGCGGAGCGCGCAGGGAGCCGCGCGTTGCGAGACGTTCTTTTTTTTTTGGACTGTATTGCACACTTGCTTGCGGTATTTTTCCATATTGATGAAAAATTGGTTACAAAATGTAGTTAAATGTTTCCAAAATGTAGTCACTCTAAGTACTCGTACTAAGAAATGTTTTAACGTTTCAAGAAGATGAATATGTTTTATCAGAGAATGAGAATTATTTATGGGTTATTGTTTCTGATGTATTTTAATATTCGAGGTAACTATTCAAATTTCCTTAAAAAAACGTATTTAGGTCATTTTCCGTCTACAAACATTTCTAATTTAGTAAATGATAAAATTATATGCATGGTCAATTCTTTAAAATAGTTAGACATTCATATTGTTGCTACTGTTTCTCATTTTCATTATACAAAGTCCACTACCTTAACTTTTTTAAACAATTTCGTATTTTCCATTTAATAGCGCCCGTCTCTTTTCGCAAATCCGCGCATTTCTTGTCCAAATGAAGTATTTTTTAACTCAATTTCAAGACTTTGATGCCTACTAGATGTCTAAATGCATACAAAAGGTCACATTTAAAATGAAAAATAGATTGTAGATTGTAGATTTTTGTCACTCGGGTTAAAATATATTAGTTTCAACATTTCACATTCGACTAACAAACTTTTAATCAGCATGAAGAGATGGAAAAAATTGAATTGTAAAATGACTTTTGAAAAATTGGTTTATGCCTAAACCAAACATTTTTATAGCAAACTGTATTTTATGATAATGTTATTGTATATCTGTCATGAGAACATTTTTATTCAATATTTATATGCAACAATATTTCTTTTGTCCGTAATTGTATCTGTTGTTCGTACATGATTGCCTGTTTCCGTGGACGGAACACATGCTTTACAACACATCAGCGCGCGTCGAGTACATTTAAATTTAAAATACTTTATTACATTCTAGAGGACGGTGATAAATATATTCCCGAAATTGATGGTGAGTGTGGTACAATCTCTAAACATCAAATTGGGAACTTTCTATCTAACATTGCGTTCCAAATTCAATATTAACTAATACAATTACTGTAATCTAATAAATTGGTGTAAAATTTATCAATTTATTGAAAGGAGTTATATTTCATGTACTCACCAAAAAGAAGGTTCATAATGTTTTTTCTAATTATTAATATATCGCAAAAAGATAAACAACATAGAAAATTATATTTAAAATATTCAAGATTCCCAGAAATTCTTTACCCACAGTCAAGGGTCTCTAGACTTAATTTGAAGCCTGTACTTTACCTGTACCGATGTAACTGTTCAAACATTAATTAATAACAAAAACGAGTGACAATATTTTGTTCATTAAGTAATACTAATTATTAACAGACTGTTAATAAACACTGGTACTTATTTTTATGTATTTAGGACATCTACACGTACATTAAATTACATTGTATTATACCAGTTTACGTTTCGAAATAATTTTGCGTCATATCATTTTGTTCAATTCCCTCGCTATTTCATTAGAAATATTTCAAAAATATATATTTTTATATTTTCATTTACTTTGCATTGTTGGTGATTTTATCAAATTCATTGGACGTAAGTATAAATACGGTGTGAGGTCCCCTTGAAGAAAGTGTCTGGAGTTCATTTAAAATTCAATTAAATTGTGTCATAATTACACCTTTCTTAACGGGAAACTTGACTACCTCTCTCTCTTTCTTTGTTTCTCCTTTTCTCTTTTTGAAGAAAACAGGGAAGAAAACTCAAATTTCTTTTCTAATTTGTGTTTCTTTTTGTTCTCCTTCAAACTGCGTCTACGTTAAAAGCAAAACGTTGCTAGAGAAAGGCATCGTAAAAGAATGCATAAAACCTTGTATACCACAAGCTGCGAATCATCAACTTACTACCTTAGTCTATTGTTTTCTATTATTACTAGTGCGTATTATAATCATCAAATTGTTAACACGATTAGAAAAATGTTAATGATTTGTTTTATGAAGAAAAAATATGCCTTATCTATGGATAAGACCTATTTGTTTCTTTGCCCTTGTTGTAGTTGTTTGTTTGCATAGGATATTTTCTTACTGAGGTAAGAGGAAGAATACCTGTAAGATAATTAGAAAAATAAAATGTAGCACAAAAATAAAGCTTTATGGCAATATAAGGCTTCACATGAGAAAGAAAAACACACCCGATAACGGTCATAAAGAAAGTTGCGTAGTGTTTTCGAAAAGTTTCTTCGCTAAGTATATCATAAAATACAGAAACTTTTGGCTCACCTGCTACTGCGTTGGTGAGAGAAGCTCTTGTGGAACGGTTTGCCGTTCAATATAAAACATTCTACGACGCAACTCCTCTTTGTTCCTTTGCCACGAAAGAGTTGCCTCGATGAAAGAAGACGCTGCAAGTTGCTCGTCGCGGCGAATTCATCCACCAACTTCTTTTTCGAAGGACTTCAACCACTGTCGCAGATGATCGCGGCGCTGAGTTGCAGGCAACTGGACTCTTGCGACGGAATTCTTCGAGGCTGGGCGCTGCTCCAGGGAGTGGAGAGAACGCTTGTGGTCGACTGTCCCCACATCATGCAGGTTTCGTCGACAACGAACCCGTTCAAAGCGGCACTTGTAACCAAGGCAACGGTTCGGTCATCGCGAAACCCGTAGCATGTGGGGAGCGGTTGGTTCTCGGGCGTCGGCATGGCTACGAGGTTTCCTTTTGTTCTTCCGAGAAGTGATGTAATTGAAGCTTAATCTTGAGCCAGAACAAGATGAACGGATGTTGTCATCAGGTTTCTTCTGCTCGGCTCTAAGTCTTTGGATTAGAATGCATATTCGGGTTGGGTATCATAGTATTGATTTAAAGGAGGTTTTAGGTGGGAACCGGAGATATTAACGTTCATTTTAAGTGAATTTTAATACTTTTTAACTCAAAGTCAATAAACATGTTTTAAATTTAAAGTGATGTGATTTTATTAGAAAGATAAAATATTGTTAAAGAAACATAACAGAAATTGTAATAATTAATTGATAAAGTTAAGGAATAAAAATGGATATACGTATTTTTTAAACATTCATGCAAGAAACAAACTCCACAAACGATTTAAATTGTCCTACAAAAACGAAACAAGATAATATAAATAAAAGTATAAATTGAAAATGCTCCAAAGTTAGGAGTTCCGCTACTTGTTAATGATACCTTCATTTTCAGTAAAACGAATCTAACAATAAAAGCAGAATTTAAGAACATCATTGATTTAATGCACGGAAATTCTGAGTTTTCATTCAAACATAGAAGGAAATCAATTTAAGTTTGTTAGTTTAACTTATTCTTGAAAAATATAAAATGAGGGAGAGGGAAAGAACTAGTTAAAATGACCAGTGGGGCCGACACGATGAACACGTATAGAAAGTTATGGTGTGACGTGTTGCAAACAATTGTCACTGAAAGGATACCTGATAAATGTTTCATTTGACTACTTACATCAGCTCAGGGCGAGTGAGAATTGTTCGGAATAAACAGTACCTGCTTCCTGGGTGTCTGAGGAAGAGCTCAGGAGGCACCTCTCGCCTCCGCTTTGGAAGTTATTCTCCTACGTGTCCTGAAACAACAAATTGTCTCACCGACTGGAGGGTGTTTTCTAGGTAAGCGGATTAGACACTGTAGATAAGAGGCTTTAGACTTTATTGTTTCCCATAATATCGCCTTGAATACACCGTCTGTTGACCTGCAATTTTCTCTTGTACCTCTCCGCAACTTGAACCCTGATTAACACCTTCTTAAGGGAAGTAGAGAGTGTTGGAGGTGAAATCTAAGGAACGAAATTTGTGAAGTTCAGTACTTATGTAAAGTGGACCAATACGCATAATTTTCAAGGAAGTGTGCAGGAAACAATGGGCAGTTAAGTAGGAGTCTCTCATTTTCAAAATATATCAGTTTCATTCAATTTAAATTTAACAATAATTCAAATAATAGTTATGTACTTAAAGAAAATAGTTTAATACAATTATTATTTTTGTTAGTAACAAAAGTTACTATTATTGTTAGTAATAATATTTTTTCTACTTTCATTGTATAATTTTGTTATTTGATGGCTGAAACCAGTTGCATAATGATACTACTGCGATACAGATTTCATTACGAAGGAGGTACTTGATCCTGTATCGTAAATGATATCACAGAGAGTATACAAATCAAGTATTGACCATTAATCATTGAGAATCCTTCTAGTGAATGTTTCTTTGAATTGTGTACATTTGAATTGTATTTAATAGTGGATTATGACTGTCAACTTTAATTTATTTTATTAGTAGTAATTTTTACCTGGAATATTACTTAAAATAAATTGGTTCATAATGTCACTTTGATCATATTTGACTAAGCGCAATGGTAGTCCGTTGGAGGGAACATTTGACTGACGTTAAGATCAGAATGCAAGTCGCTCTGTGGTATATGTTGCTGCTGTGTGGTTGTTTTTGGTTAATGGAAATACATTTCTATAGTAAGTTAAGTTTTAAATAACTCCCTTGCAGATGATCTGGGAAACCAAAACCACCTGCGGTACGGTAGGGTAGGGAAGCTGTTCCCTAGGTGGCCTTGGCCGAATCCTGTACGTCAATTGCCACGAAACGATTCAAAGTAAAATTTTAACTTATAAAAGTTACCATAAACCAAAGAAAAAGTACCGTATGAAACTCAATGTAATGGGTATAGAACACTCGTGTGAAGTTTACGACACTCGCTCGTCCTAAGCTCGAATCGTAATATCACACTCTTAGATTAATATCCATCATTACATCATCGTTTCGTAATGAACTATTAAAACACTCGTACCATAGTGATGTTTGGGGAGAGGTGCACCTATATTTAAAGCAAATAATGTCACTGTTCACTCCAAAGATAGCAGCAAAACGGGAGCACGATGGAGATGGGGGTCAAACTTCTAACAGAAGCAATTGCATTTTAAAAAATTACTCATTCAGCCGCATTAAAATAAGAAAATATTGTACAACAAATAATTGCAACTTTTAAATAGGAATTAAAATAATAAATGTAAAATAATGTATATAAATCGGAAGATACATGTGATCAAAGAAAAAATAAATAAAGAAGTGATTTCCTAGACTGTGCTTACTAAATTTTTGTTAATTAATGATTCAAGAAATATTAGCTTTTTTAATAAAAACAAGACTCGTAGTCGATAACTGTGTGAAAGCGTAATCACATTGAATATCAACACTTCAATGCACGTGCAATACTACGTTCTTCATCAGAATATTGGATATTAAGAAGTCAAAACTGAACTGGCAATTATAAAAATAATAATTAATATTATTATTTGGGTTAATTGTTTCTCTCTAATAATCCTAACTCAATTAAAGCTAAAATATTTAAGCCTATTTCATCCAACCCATATTCTTAGCTTAGGATGCCGCTGTCTGTTCTGAGTTACGATGCAGTCAGAACACGACTGTGACACACGCGATACGACGCGACACGACGCGTAGCAACAAAATCAAAATCATGTCTAGCTATGAGAGTACACACAGAGCAAGCGAGGCGACTTCCGTTTGCTGCCGCTCGCGCACCGCTTTGGGTCGTCTTCTTCCGCCTCGCTTCGCCTCGCCTAGCGCCACATCGCTAGATTGATTCTCACTGATTCGTCAACTATTGAGGTCATTAGTCCCGTAAGTGTGCTACATGTTTTTCATCGGGAAATGGCGGTGATCTTCCCCAGCTGGATGATGAGATCCGGCGCCGACCTACAGTTTGTTTTCGGGGTTTTCCCAACCAGGTATCTCCCACCAGCTGAGCACCGCCCCAGCCGGGACAAGCTGTAAGCCTGCGACCGGTTTACCGGCGTATGTGGTAGTGTAGTGCATTCCAGTATAAATGTGAGTGTAAGGGGTGAGGATAGAATAGGGTAAGGAAGAGGAAGGAAAGATCGCGCGTGGTCCGTGGACCGTTTGTTAGGGTACTGCCCCGACATTCGCTGGTGTTGATTGGAGAAACCACGGAAAACTACCGATCAGAGCAACCCGCTACCAGAATTTCCTCCAGATCGCGACAGAATTCAATGAAAAGCTAGTGTCGAAAATCCTGCCGCCGTCGGAACTTGAACCTAGGACCTCCCGCTCAGAGGCACTGCACTGACCCACCTCTCCCGGTTGCGCCCCACATCGTATTAGTGCCGTCCGCAATACCAATGATTCGCCCACCCACTCCAAGTACGAATCAGAAAACAGTCTAACGACTGTAAAACGTGTACGATAATCGTCTGCTGTATGAAAATGCGTATCATGTCTCGTCCCACCGTTGCCCGCCCAGCGTTATTCGCCAGCAACAGCGTTCAATTACCGCGATATTAAATCGTGTTTTGAGAATCGCTTTCCGCTGGCGTACGTGGGGTTTGGCGCGGCGGCGGCGGCGGCGGCGGTGGCAGTGCCCCTGCGCCACGCAGTGGCACGCGCAGACGGGCGTGCGGATAATTAGGCGGTCATTAGGGGGTCGGCGCGTTTGAGCGCGGGCCGCTGCCGCCACCGCCGCCGCCGGCGGCGCGACGCGGGGCGCGCGGCAGGGGCACGAACGGGAGACCGCGCGCAGCCGGCGGTGTCACCTGCCGCCGGGACAAAGGGCGCGCTAACAGGGCTGTCAGCGCGGGGCGCCGCCGCCGCCACCGCCACCGCCACCGCCCACTGCCGCCGCCGCCGCGGCGCGCACTCGCTAGCCAGCCAGCCTGCCTGCCCGCCTGCCTGCCAGTCGCGCCCGTCAATTGCCCGGCTTGTTAGCACCCATTCACTGCTGCCATGAATATGGATGCCCTCTCCCCCCGACCTTGCTCGCACGGGAGAGTGAGAGAGTGGGAGAGCGGCCGTCCAGACGAGACGCGATCGCGCTCTGTCCTCCTCCTGCCCGCCGCCGCTGCCTCACTACCACTGCCCGCCCCTGCGATAGACACCGCTCATATCGTTTTCCCCAAACTTGCATCCCTGAACGCGCCACTCGCCGATTACTGCTTGCCTGCAGTCTCCCTACTACCTAACGCGTTCTAACGCTATCCTCGTCGATGTTGTTGTTAATGCATTCTACTCATATTCTGTTATCTTAACATCTTTTGGCTACTTCAATTAATTTACGTTTCATTTCCAACGATCTATGGTTAATATTTGAGATTCCCTATACAGCTACCAACTACACCCTGAAGGATACTATCTGTGCCAATTATAATCCTACATTGTTTACAATAACAATTATAGACGAAGTACAATTATACCAACAGCACAAATTCCACGTCGAATTGGCGAGCTTTATTTCTTCTCATCTCTCCTTAATTTAATATTTATTTCCAGTCCAAGTTATTCACTTTCCGTTATCACTCTCCTCCTCAACTCGACTTTCTTTCCATCCAACAGCCCCACCTCCATTCCCTGGCCTGCGGCTAGCAACCCTTGCTGTCATCGTGAGTTCATTCCTCCCCGGGGCTTTCCCTCTCGTCTGCCATTCTTCTCCGCCCTGGAAGCCCCTCGCTCGACGAAGCTCATCGACGCGATTGCCGAGATTTGAATGTTGATCGCTCATCACCGGTGGCCTTCCTAATGACCGGGGAGGGGCTTCAGCGCCAACGCCAACGCCCCTACCTCCCCGCTCTCTCGCTCGGTCCCGTCAACGACCGCACTGGCGTCCCCTCTGCTGCCGCAACCTCCGCGATGAGCGCCGTCGAAACCATCCCCGCTACCACTGCCAACTTCCGCTGCCGAACCCACCGCTACTCGCTGAACAGCGATCTCCACCGCCCCCGACTCCGTCCCTACCTCGAGTCGCCACTTCACTGCCAGCACAGCCGCTTCCGCCACGGCCTCCGTGCACGTGCTCACTTACCGGCGAGGACATTGATCCGGTTTGCACCTCTCGCGGAAATATATTTTACTCGCATGGGGCAGCGAGCTTAATCGACTCAATTCGCCGCGCGGCCGCCGACGCGCGTACTAACGCAATAACTGTCGCGGGGGCGAGGGGCGAGGGGGACGCGGGGCCCTTGGTCGGCGGCACGTCGCGCCCGAGTTTTATCGGATCCGCGCGTAATCCGGGCGGGCGGTCCAGGCCATCGCAGGTGGAAATGGAGCCGTTTGCGACCGCCGCCGCCGCAGCCGCTGCCACCGCTCCTGCTTCCCGCAACGCCGTGACCACCACTTTCTCCACCGCCATCTCCACCACTCGTGTTGCGACCGCCTCCGCCGCCACCCCCACCCCTTCCCGCTACCTCCTGACACCTCTGCCACTGACCGGTTCCGCTCGTGCGGCCTGCCTCGTCGGCGATGCTCGTGGGTACCAACCGTCGTTAGATCGCGGTCCGGGGAGACCGGGAAGGGCAGGGAGGGCAGAGGGTGGAGGGTGAAAGGTCGGGGGAGAGGTCGAGCTAGCGGCCGAGAGATCGGGCGAACGGGCGTGAGGCCGGGCGAACGGGCGAGAGGTCGGGCGAACGGGCGTGAGGCCGGGCGAGCGGGCGAGAGGTCGGGCGAGCGAGCGAGAGGTCGGGCGAGCGGACAAGAGGTCACGTGAGAGATTGGACACCGTGGAAGAGGTCTGGCGATAGGTCCGGTGAGTGGGCGAGAGTTCTTGAGGTCGGGCGAGAATTCTTGCGGTCGGGTGAGAGTTCGTGCGGTCGGGCGACAGTTCGTGCGGTCGGGCGAGAGTTCGTGCGGTCGGGCGAGAGTTCGTGCGGTCGGGCGAGAGATCGTGCGGTCGGGCGAGAGGTTGTGCGGTCGGGCGAGAGGTCGTGCGGTCGGGCGAGAGGTCGTACGGTCGGGCGAGAGGTCGTGCGGTCGGGCGAGAGGTCGTGCGGTCGGGCGAGAGGTCATGCGGTCGGGCGAGAGTTCGTGCGGTCGGGCGAGAGTTCGGACGAGAGGTGTGGCGACAGGTCTGGCAAGAGCGTGGGTGGGAGGGCGGGCAAGTGAGAGGTCGGTCGAGGACGGGGCGAGCGCGCGAATGACCGGCGGACCGGCACCAGGCGCGCCGCCCGAGCGGGGTTTTGTGCGGGAACAAAAGCGCCTCCGTGGACGACTAGCGCCCGCCGTTTTGTCCTCGCAAGCGCGCCGCCGCCTCTCTCTCTCTCTCTCTCCCGCTGGTTGGTCGCGTCGGCAAGCGCTTTCGCAGGGACTTTTTGCCGCCCCGCCCCCCAGCGGGGCCCCCACAGGAGATACAGCGGATTTGCGAGGTGTCAATAGGTTGATGTAGCGATGAGCGACCGGCCGATCGCGCACGGCGGGAATTCCTGGAGCCGATAGATTGACTTGAAAGCTGATGAGATAACGAAATTGCTAGAGGAATACAGATAAATCGGTATTTCGGTGCGTACAAAAGAATCCAATTCTGGAATATACCTCTCTTGCGATTATGTGAAAATTGTATATGCGATGATAATCATTTACAGAGATATGAAATACGAGAAAGAAAATTTGGCATAAAGTTGGAGACGTGAGTCTTATCGTCCAAAGTACCAAGATAATTTGAAAACATAAAAAAATCTTGATGTGATAACATGAAATAATTTCAAAACATCATAATGAACCTCTAAAGTGTCAATATAATAATAAATGTAAGCACTCGAATATAAGAATGTGTTAAAAACGAATCATTTAAGTATTTAATGAAATGTCATTTGTCAAAACTTCTGACTCAAAATCTGCTCCATTCACTACATAAATCAACGAACCATTTTGAATAAAAGATTTCTAGACATCGTATTATGTTACAAATAATGTTTTGTACGTCCCAAAATGTGAAAAACTATCTACAAAAATAGCAACTTGATATTAACCAAATATCACATTCTGTGTCATTTTCGCTGAAGGTGACTGTGAATGAACATGAAGTCAGTCCATTTCCTCAATTTTTACTACAAGAAGTGAGAAATGGAGATACCAAATAGCGTTTTTTTTATTGATGTAAAGAAACGATGACGGTTTTGTCTGATTTACAAGAAACTATCTACACAATACCTCGCAATTATCTTGCTGGACAGGGAAGTGCCACTGAGGTATGCATGAAATACACATAAGATGAATGAATATAATTTTGTGAAAGAGAAGCAGCAGAGAGAGATATGTTAAAGAAGAAAGTGATAGAAATGGAAGGATTCCAGGACAGGAAGGAGAAAAGACATGATGAAAATGGTCTGAGGAGAGAAAAATGATACACAGCGAGAAGATGAAAGAGTACTGGAGGAAGAAGAAAGAAGGCCAAAGGAAGAAGCAATGAAATTGGTGCGCTGTCCCTAGATGACTCAAACAAAAGAAGAAGGAGAAGAATTTTGTTGATAGACTAGTAGATGCTGTCAAGAAATCAACAGGCGTAAATGCAATCTGCGATACATGTTACCATCGTGGAAAACGAGAAATTAGTACATCGTAGGACAAATAAAGTCATAGCAACTGTCCCAAATCAAGAACAGAAGATATCTTTGATCTAAAGAATCAATGTCATTGTGATAGGGGATTGACAGTTTAAAACGTTCTTGCGATCGATTTTAGTATGAGACAAATATGTAGTTTGGTTCCATTCCGTATTTGTAGTCGGCCGCCTATTTCTGTCTCAATAAGCAGATGTTAATGTTTGCCGATTGGTACTAATGTGTAGATAAGAAGATAGAACCGGCGACGCGAGAATGAGCAGAAGAAATATCTTGAAAATAACCTTTAACCGCCTAAATTGATTACCCCATTATAGAATGTTGAAACTTTCTTAAAGAATTCAATAAAAATGCAATAAATCAGATAATGAAAAGGCCACTAACTCTTCTGTCAAATTTTTGTTCCTATCTTTATTTGTTAGAAGCAGGAAATAGTCTATTAAACTTTTTAGGTTCACTGTAGAAACTAAAATTCAATTTAATGTACTCGTAAAATTCAAAATTATTCGTATTTTCGTGATGCATTAGCACCGCTTTCGGATACTGTTTTTACTACTCGTATTTTGTTTAAATATAATATTATCGTTTTCAGTATTATTTTTACCGGAGAGGAAAATGTATGTAACATATAATAGAGTTTTCTACCTTTTTGTGAAGTAAAAAACAACGTGACCTCATGTTATTGTACAATAGCAGCAAAACAAAAGATAAATACAGAAACATAGACCTCGACGCAGACAATATGGACAAAGAGAAACAATGATACATCCTCTGAATGAAACATTTACCCATGGTATAATTGAGACAATGGTAAAAATAATGCAATGACGTGATATTTCGCAATTGTGATTACTGTACGGTGCGCGACTAGGCCCTGCGTGCACTGCAGCGACGGAATATAATACCCCGGGCCCCCTGATTCCGGTGTTCCTGGCCGCGTCGCCCCGCTGCCCTTAGGCACGCTCCCACTCATTTCCCGCTTCCGCATTCATGCATCTCGGGTCTTCCTCTCCGCGAAGCTGCCGTCGTCGTCGCCACCTCCACCCCAGCGCAGCCACCGTCGATTCTGCCACCGCCCAAGTCCCCGCCTGCTCCCCCACCGCCTTCGACATTATCGTTGCCCGAGCCGGATCCTGCGTCTGCCTCATCGCCGTCACCGTTGCCACAACCGTCGCAGCCTCCGCCTACTCCGCGGTCACCATTACTGCAGCGACTTCATCTACGGTCCCACCGGCGTCACCGTCTACAATGTGACCTTTGCCGCCGCCGCCACTAATTTCACCGTCGTCGCCGTCGTAGCCACCGCCGTCTCTTCTCCGCCGTTGCCGTCACCCGTAGCCACCGTCGCTGGCTCCGTCCGCTCCGCCGCACGCTCCGCGGCGCTCTCGCTGCCGGTTTCCGGGACAGAGGATCGCGGCAGTAACGTTCACGAAACGGCTTCACCGTCCGCCCCCGCGCCCGCCCGCCCGCCCGCCCACTCGCCGCCCGACGTGGCGGCCCTTACCTGTCCGGAGCCCAGCGGGCAGAAATTTCCAGAGGGAGTGCAAAGTCCCCCGCGGGGCGCCGGATGAGGGGAATTACCATGGCAAGGGGCCCAGGCCGGGCCTCCGGGGACGGCGGCGGCGGCGGCGGTGGGCCGCGACCTCTCAGCTCCGCAGCGCAGAGCCGCGTCGCGGACGGGGCAGGGCAAGGGCGAGGGCGCGGAGGCGGCGGAGTTGAGTCCGAAATGGACGCGGGGCTCACTTAGGGTGCAGGGAGAAAGAAGGCCCTGGCGGCTGCGGGGCAAGCTACAGCGGAACAGGACACGGTGGGGTGGAGCGGGGAAAGAGAGTCGTGGGGAGGTCACGGGTCGGTGGCGGGAATAGATATAAAGCGTGTTGCAGTAGAAAGGGCAGGGTGAGAGGAAGGGTGGCACGGGTCATGTTCGGAAGGAAGTGCGCATGTAGCTAGAACTGCTCAGGGAGGGGTGCGGTGAGATGGAATGGAGGATGATGTCACAAAGCTAATACTGAGAAAGCGTGAAGTAGATGCGGCTTACGTGGTGGAAGCGGTAGGTATGGGTCGGCCCGAGGCAGAAGAGTACGAAACCTGTGCGGGGCTCACACTAAGCAGACACGGGGGCAGGGCACTGATAAAGTGATCACGGTTGTGCGGGGAAGTCCGACGGCAGCGGGATGGCGATGACGACGGCGACGGCGGCGGCGACGGCGATGGCGACAACGACGATGGCGATGGCGACGGCGACGACGATGGCGACGACGATGACGATGGCGACGGCGACGACGATGGCGACGAAGATGACGGTGGCGATGACGATGCCGATGATGGCAACGATGACGGCAACGGCGGCGACGACGGCGACGACGACGATGGCGACGGCGCTGGAGACGACGACCACGATGGCGACGACTACGATGGCGACGGTGACGACGACGGCGGCGTCGATGGAGACGACGACGACAGCGACGGCTGCGGAGACAGCGACGCCCGTTACTCCAGCCGTTTCCGCCTTCGCTTCTTTTCGGTCGTTTTGGGGCGGTCGCCGCCTCCGCTGCTGCGTTCGAATTCGGCGGCCGCTCTCCGAAGGAAGCGTTTCCTCCCCCCTCCCGCTCCACGGCAGAATCTCCCTCCCCCGCGTCGACCCTGTTCTCGGCGACGTCGCGGAAAAGCGAGATGCGACGGCCGGCCGCCCGTGGAGGCTTCTCCTGGAAGGCGCCTGCCTGTTGGCAGAGCGCAGTCGCGCGTGCAAACTCTCCTGACCGCTGCACGGACGGCGAAACACGTCGGGACTTCAAGGTGCACGCATCGGAGAATTTGCGTGTAGGATTATTTAAATCGCATTTTCTCAAATATTTGAAGAAGTGTCTTCAAGGTATATCTTTCTCATATTCACTTGGCTGTACATTTGAACCATTATATAAAAAAATTTAAAACTAATGATGTAAAATTTTAGAATTTCTTGAATTTTTTTAATTTACAGAGTCAAAGCTTTTCCACTATCCTCGAAATATTTTTTGGTACTTTTCTACATACAATAATACATATTATATATATATATATATATATATATAGTGTGATGTTTTCTGTTTTCAGTTTTCAAGTTTAAAAAAATACTTAAACTGTCAATGTTAATAATGGACAACAAACAAAAATTTGAAAAGAATTTGTAATAATAACGTTTTTCTACTTAGTTTCTTGGTTTTAATGAACCGCAGAAAAATAAAAATTTTGATTTCTTTACGTAACACACTTCCCCACAATGGAGAAGCAGTTTTGTGAAATACGTATTGATGTACATTTTGTTTGCCCTTTATCATTATCCCTCAAAACAATACAAATTCAGGACTGTAATAAGGAATAATAAATAATGTTTGGTCCGCAACTAACAAAAACACATTGCAGAAATAATTTAAAAATTGTTTTAATATTTTGATTCAAAATTAAAGTTATAATACTGTATGCCCGATATCACTGCGTTGGCGGAAGACATTAACCTCTTAGTTAATGTCTCTGGGTAGAGTTTTGAGCTGTCAAGGAACTGAATTACTGAATTATTATTTGTGAAGTGTTTCAAAGGAATATCTAGAAAAAGCACAAAAACAAGCAAATCATCCGTCACGTCAACTGCACAGCTTCTGAAGCTCTACTTTTCTACGAAACCATTGATTCGTTTCCTGAATATCTTGAAAGAGACGTAACGATACTTTGCCATACCGACCTCTTTCCCAGAATCTCCGTATTTGAACCCGTCGTCGTAGCCTCCCTTTCTCACAGGTTTTCTCAGGGCAACTGCGAAGTTCACCGGCCTAGCAGCTCCGCCGCCGCCAACAGCGCTCCGCCCCGTGGCCCGCCTCCGGCGCAGCTCTCGCCCTCGGCACCGCCCTCGCCTCCGGGTCACACGGAACCGGATATTGTTGTTCGCTTGGGGGGAGCGCACGCCTCGCAGAAATTCCGATTTTTGCCCATATCCGTGTCTCGTTTCCGCCTTGGAATAACCCGTGGCATTTGGGCAGCGGGGGCGGAGCGGGGGGGAAGAGAACCGCGACCGGCAGCGCGTGCTGCGGCGAAGGCGAAGGATCAGGCGCCGCGAGCGCCGCGCGACGGAAGGGCGTGAAGCGGAGGGAGGGACGGAGGGGCGAAGAAACGGGTGCAGAAATAAGGGCGAGCAAAGTGAGTAAAAAAATACATTAAGAAGTGAAAAATAGGGTGCCGAGAATTTAAAAAAAGCAAGTCATTTGTTAATATTATACTCAAAAACTAGGTATATTACTGCAGCACTTACTTTCACACATAATTTATAAGTTTTGCAATTTTGAAATTTCAGAAAGTTCCAGAAAATTAGACCTACATCATTTTAATCAGTTTTTTGCTCTATCCCTGTAAAAAATAACGAAAAAAGTTGGAGCTGTTTTTGTGAAAATAATTGTTCAAGAATTGCCTATATTTTACACAAAATACGCGAAAACTACTCATATTTTGGAAATGACCATGTTTCCAGATGTGTCTTTGAACTACAGATTTTTACAGGAAAGTTCTTTAAATTCCATATTGTGTTTGTAGGAAGACGCCGAAAAAGTTTTGCAATTTTAGAAAAATCAGGAATTTTAAAGAAAATCTGATCTTCATCAGTTTTTAAGAATTCTTTCCGCTATCCAAGGACAAAGTTCAGTAAAAAATGGAGCTGTTTATGAGAGATGTTTGAAAATGTAGTTGAGATTCACATACAGTAGCCTGTAAAATTAAAATATTCGTTTCAAACTCGCAGGACCTTGAGTTCGTGTAGATCGATCGTGGAATAACAATTTTGGAGCAAATCGGCTGAACGGTTTAGGCGCTTGCGTTGATCGCGGACGGACAGACGCCGTCTTATTGCCATCAATCGATTTTTTGGTATCAAGGACCATCAAAACATGTATACAGACAACAAAACGTTATAAGGGAAATTTACTACACAAGAACAAGATTTATCCACTTTTTGTTTACCATCGCTTGGCAGTAAGAGGGTTTTTCGAATAATAGCTGATTTCCGGCGCACGGTCATACGGTCTCTCTTTACATAGTAAGGCGAGAAGTAAAAAAGTGAAAAATTGTTTAATAAAATAATTTGTTTCTGAACAGAGAAAATTCAAGTTTTTAATGTAAAGCAATGTTAATGTGCAATGTAGATTACTTATAATTAACACTTATCCATATCCTTAAAGAAATGTAGTTCGTAATAATAAGGCATTCTTCGTGTATTCAACCCGAAGTTCATCGTTCACTCTTAGACCTCTTACAGTCCTCCGTTTGAGGTAAACGATGAGTTGTCATTCCACACTTCTCTATCTGCTGATGAGGAACTACCTTTTTTTTCAGATTCATCAAGAATATTGTTGTTATATTTATTTGTAAAAATAGAATTGTGATTATGGTGAAAAATGGGAATAAAATGTTATATCGACCGCTTACGGTTCACCGATTGGGGCAAAGTATCATTCGACACTTCTCGGTCGGCCAATGAGATAATAGTGATATTGTATCATTCGGATTTAATTAAAAGTATCAGAATAAATTCAATGTAGTTGTTGAGAAAGTTTTTCCCCCAAAACTATTATTTTATAAAACCATGTTAATATTCTTTGCTGATTGAGTAATAATCACATTCATTCATCATATAAGTACGCAACCTAAAATACACATATGCAATACAAGGCATGACAGGGCGGGGCGGGTCTGATAGGGTCGGGGAATGGGTGGAGTGAGCCCGGAAAAGGGGGATGGGACGGGAGGGAGAGGAGGGCGGGGAAGAGCAGTGCAGAGCGTTTTTGGGTTAATAAATGGTATATATTTACCTCCATTTTTCGCCATTGATATAATTAATTCCTTTTCCTGTCTAATACATGATTGGTATAAATAAAAACGATTGCAACGACTAGTACGTCAACTAGTTTGCTGGAAACTCTTACATTTGGTATTAACCGTCGTTGTTCACTTGAAAAAACTAACTTCTGTAAAATCCTGCAAATACTTTTTGCAACATTAACCGACCGTTTCTTATTCGTTTACTTCTATATACGTAAATAAAAATGTAATGGAACTGTAATATCTTGCTTTGCAATTTTTTCACGAAATACGAGTAAAAAAAATCCCAGAGCAATATTTTCTAGAATGATACAAGAGCAAGATCCATTGAAGACAAAAGAAATACGTAACAATAACGGAATTTCTTCAAGAAATTGCTAGAAGAAACGAACGCGTTTTTAATACCGTCGAGAATTCGCCTTCTTTTTCACCTTATAAACACGAATACAGTCCCTGGCACCTCTAAAGTTTATTTTTCGTTCTGTGCCCTCGTCACAGATTCCCGTTCTGCCCTACCTCTCCCACCTCTTTCTCCTTTTCTCTACTGTGCCAGTACACCATTGGCTGCATTCATACCATCTCCTTCAGCTCCCAATATACTACGACTACCACAAACAACACTAGCTCAACTATAACTATCATCACCACTACCCCTCCATGAATGTCAAAACTGCCACCACCACAACCAAGAACAGCATTACAGCCACCACCGTTATCGCTACTACTTAGACCAGCACGGATTACTACCTCGGATGCCACCCTTTTTTCCATAGCCATCACCACTCCCTGGCAGCCAGGGCGCCGCGCAAGTTGGCGCTTCTTTATGGAGGCGATGGCGCATCCGCCCGTAAAGAGCGCGGCGGGGGGCGCCGCCGCCGTAATAGACTTGTTCTTTGTGTAAATCTCGGCGTTATTGCAGCGGACGGCGCCGCTCTTTCCCCCGCGCCGCACCCCCTGCGACGTGCCAGGGAATGGCCGAGGGGCCGCGCAGAGACGCAGACGGGCCCGTCCGTCGTCTACCGCGCCCACGCCACCGTTGACTTTGTCGGCACATTCTCCGGCTTGCCTCTCAGTGGCGACCCCGTGGCTGTGTTTACTGTGCTGCAATTGTCTCCGCACTCGTTGCAATGACTCCTTGTCTTCGTCTTCAGAGAAGCATACGTTATGCTCGAGGCTCTAGTCCCTTCCGTTCATTGTACGATTCCTGCAGTCGTCACGAATTATTATAACCAGTGCTATTAGTAATATAGAATGTCTCACAATGAATGCTACAAAGTCGAAGATTATTACTTTTTGCCAATTGTTTGAAATCTCAAATAACGAATGTTATACATGTGTGTTAATCAATAAGCGTGCTGACGCAAACTGATTTCATATACCATCCAAACATTAGTATATGTCAAGCTGACTAAGAATGCCGACTGTAAGAATACTATTTCATTTGTATTATTTCCAAATGAGATTTATATGTAACTTCAATACATGAAATTTCCCATCACATGTGCATTGCCAGAGAGTGATTATTTTCCTCCTCCCTATATTTCCTAGAAGTTTGTTACATTTATTCTCAGACATTCTATATGAGGAAAAAAATAGTTGAATGTCCTGATTGGGGAAACATTGAAAGCAGAGTACTATTAATTATTATATTTAATGGTCAAACCTTAGAAGAACGAAGAATAGACAATAATTAAATGCGATACTTCTTTAAAAAAGCGTATTTTAAGATGATGTTTTCTAGAAAATGTGTTCAAGTCATGCATTTATAAGTGTTTCAAATTCCATGATAACAAGATCATTCCGTCGAAATCTTATTTTTTTTACATTCAAATCATACTTACGTTCTTCTGACTTACTTTTGCGAATTCAACAAGTAGTATAGATGAGCTCGTTAATAATAATAATAATAATAATAATAATAATAATAATGATAATGATAATAATCTATTACAAGGCCTTTAGATATCCAAATATACACAATTTAAGAGAATTGTTAATTATGATGTAAGTCCGGCAAATATTCAGTAGTCAAATTATTCTTAGAACTTCATCAACAGAGCAATATCTCGTGAAATATCATCTTATTACATATTGGACAATAGATTGTTCTCCAATAAATATTTCTAAGGTGTCTAATTGAAGCCATTAGAAGGTATTTTTCTGTTGCAAAGTATTAACTGGCTTTTCTCAATTAGTTCTCACGCCTACATTACAGCAGTGAATAATATCCTACTTTATTTTGGCATAATACCATCTAGTTCAAACTTGCGATGGGTTATTGTAACTTTTTATTCTTACCCATCTAATTATAGTCGTTAGTTTCTCCTTATGTAGTTCTCATTATTTCCAAACATACCTTTCTCGGAGAAAACCATAGTTCTCAGCTTCTATTCAATGTTGGTTCCTCTCAAGTCCCAAGTCTTTCATCGTTGATATCGCCTTCTTGCCGCCAGAGGGCTCATGATTTACGGATGTCACATTCAATCTTCATTTAAATATTCAAGTCGAGAACTCGACTTTTGGCGCCCTTGCACCTCAGGTTATCATTTATTTCAGTTGATTGATTGATTGGTGATATCGGACGCGTCATCAACTACGGTAATTAGTCTGTAAGAATAATGCATGTTTTTCGTCGGTACGTTCCGGTGATCATCCTCTCGCTGGATGGTGAGATCCAGCGCCGACCTACCGTCAGCTAAGAGGTTTCCCTTAACTCCGGCATCTGTCCACCAGCGAGGCACCGCTCCATCCGCGACGAAGCTCTAAGCTCTCGACCGATCTCCCGGTATGTGTGTTAGTGTAGGTGTATGTAAGTATAAGTGTAAGTAAGGGGTGAAAAGGATGGGACAAAGGAAGAGTAAGGAAAGATCGCCGTGCTGTCTGTGGCCCGTTTGTTAGGGTACTAGCTCCGGCATTCACCTGGTATTGATCGGAGACCCACAATAAAACTACCTATCAGAGCACTCGGCAGCTAAAATTCGCATCCAGACAGGGATTAAATTCTACCTACGCATCCAGCTAGTGTCGAAACTCCTGCAACCGTCGGGACTCGAACCTAAGACCTCCCGGTCAGAGGCACTGCAGTAACATCAGTTGGTGCCCTGAGCCACTTCTTCCGATTCGTGATTCGGAAGTCGATTCAACGACAGCAATGGATTCTGTTACATTTTCCCTTTCCTTGAAAAACAGCGTATTCTAGAGCTTGTATGTAAGCTGCATGGTTACAATGGATAATTCTGAGAATTTATTTCTGACGGTCGCTTGTTAGCCTGACCCTTGGTTTACAATGTTTCTGATTCGTGTATTTTTGATAAAGGAATCAGAAGAGCATAATCCAATTCACTGAAAGGAAAATGCAGTGTATTAAAGCACCCATATGTATTTGTATTATCCTCCGTTTCATTCAAAATCTTTCTTTTATATTACAAGCGGATAAAAACATTTAACATTAAACTTAGTTATAATAGATCTAACAATATAACATTCCAAAAATAATTCTGAGATAAATGTAATTTAATTTAGAACTTTTTAAGAAATTTGGCCAAAATCCCCTTTTAAAGGGATCTCTCAAGCACTTAACCCGTCATTACATCAGTCACTAAGGTCCAGGCTTTCTAAAGCTCGTTTTCAAGGATTTTATTCCATAATTTCTCATCTCAGTCACCTCCATGGATTTTGCTGTCAGCTTTATTTCCAGGTTCAGCTATTTCCATCACTCTTTGCCTTTCCTTCCTCCAATTTTTACCTCCCGCAATTTTATCACTCTCTTCCTTCAGCGCCTCCGCCGTTTTGCTTCAGCAATTGACGTGTCCCTAGTCTCCTATTACCGTTCTACCTCACATCTTCTCCATCACCTCGTACCAAATCCATCGGCGTCTCTCTACCACCTGGCTCTATCCCTGTGATACGGCCAGTTCCATCTCACCGACGACAACCCAGGAGTACCCCCCACAACCACATAGCCTTTTCCAGTTCTCCAATGTCAACTCCGTAGTCAAGTCGCCTATCCTCGATCACATCAAACTCCCTTTCTCCAACCACATGTCCCACAACCACATGATCTCTTACACTGTGCCACTGACATCTCCATGTTAACAACCACCTATTCTTTCAACACCCGTAATGACCTTCCTTCAGCTTCGGATTGTCCCACAACCACATGGCATTGTCCATTGCGTCGATGCCATCTCCACGGCCGCCTGTACCTCGATCCCATCCAACATCAATAATTCCATGCGGTGTGTGTCCCACAACCACATGAGCTCTTCCACTGTGCCACTGACATTTCTATGTTGACTACCGCTTGTCCTTTCATCATACCCAACGCCCTTCTTCCAGCCGCGGAGAGTCCCACCACCACGCGGTCTTTTCCAGGGCGCCGATGCCATCTTCACAATCGCATGTACCTTCATCACATCCAAAGCCATTCATGCACCCGCAGAGTGTGTCCCACAACCACCGCCGCCGTTTCCTGTCGCACCTGCCGCCTGCGCTCCTTCCGCGAGGTCGTCTCCGATGATTTACGACGGCGCCATTCGATCTTCATTTGAATGCTCCGATGCGCTGCGAGCGCGGCGCGTAGGCGCCAAAAGAGCCTCCCGCGGATCCCGCAGGGAGCGCGCGTGTGCGAGGAGGATCCACAAAAGAAGCGAGCTACGCGTCCGCCGTTGGTGTCGCTGCTCGCGGGGAAGCTGTTTTGCAAGCGAGAGCTTCCGTGGACTTTGTGGGTGTTTATGCGCAAAATAACCTACGTTGGTGAAATGGATGTAATAATGTGTGGGTATATTGCGTTCAAAATGTGATATTTTTACTGCAAAACAATATTTACATTTGCATTGAAGGTGATCCTTATCTTCAAGCCTGCAAAATGTCTGCAATCATAGGCTGCATTTGAGAAGTAAATAAATTATTTTTCTTAATAAATTCCATCGATCAGATTTCCTAACATTAAATGTAAAATGTTTCATCAATACATTCAAAATATTTTGTTTTTTCAGAAAAACTTTTGGAAACTACGAGGACTTTAGATCCTCATAGTGAAGCAACTTCGAATCGTCACCCAATGATCGGTACATATATACGTGATCAAGAACAGCAAACATAGAGCAAATGAAATGTCAACGCTGATTTAATTTTCATGAATCTCACCGTTTGTATTTGAAGGAATCAGGGAGTTGGTAAACATTAGTTAATGAAGTTTATGCTTTAAGCATGGACTTAAATGAAAGCTTTCACTTTAAGGCATTCATACATGAAGTGCAATGTTAATAAAAAGTGTATTAACATGTCGTTATTATTATTATTATTATTATTATTAATATTAATATTATTATTATTAATATTATTATTATTATTATTATTATTAATATTATTATTATTATTATTATTAATATTATTATTATTAATATTATTATTATTATTAATATTATTATTATTATTAATATTATTATTATTAATATTATTATTATTATTGTTCGTGTATTTACCATGGCGAGTATTTTTACGAAAGTGCAAGTAGAAACGGAATACAATTGAAAAATAAATTGTTCAAATTTCGAAAAATGGAAAATACTTTGGGGATCCATTGTACCCCAAATACGAAGAAAAATAAAATATAATATGAAAGAGCAAGAAATTTGTAACCCAGCAAATTCAAGTCATTTATTTACTTTAACATATGTTTAAATGTAAGTACACATTCTGATGCTAGTGTGTGTTGTTGCCAAGCACTGGCGAACGGAGCGGGCTCAATCTTCCCTCCTCTGTCCTTCCCTTTCTTTACACCCGAGCTAACTACGATTTGCCATGTCTTTCCATGTCTACCTGTTTTTACCCACGTTGTCCTGTGTCTTCCAGAGCAATCCTCTCACCTTGCCATCTCCACTGTCTCAAGCCCTTTCTTTGTCTCCTTTCGCTATGTTCTCTCCGCCCACTTCATCCTCTTCACCTCCTCAACCCTATCCTCCCCGTCTTTTCGTAGCTCTGTCTTCTGCATCCTTCACTATCTTTTTATCCTACTCCATCCTTTTTGCCCTCTTCTCCGTCTCTATCTTCTCCAACTTCTCCGTTTCCTCAACCTTCTCAACTCACTCCTCTACCTTAATCGTCTCCGCCTTCTCTTTCTAGACAATCTCCTTCCTCTCCTTCATCGCAGCCTTCTCGATTCTCTCCAATTTCTCTGTCCTCTCAACCTTCTCAACCCTCTCCGACCTCTCCATTCCCTCCACCTTTCCTGCCACCTCCAACCCAACTCTCTCCCCTTTCTCGACCTTCTCAATCTCCTCCAACCCCTCCGTCATCTTCCTTACAGCCGTCTCCACTCGCTCCGCCCTCTAACTCCTCTCCACCTTCCTGGCCCCGCTGTGACCAATCCCGTCCCGCCCTGCCCCACCCGCCCAACCCGCCCTGCCCCACCCGCCCAACCTGCCCTGCCCCACCCGCCCAACCCCGCCCGTCCGCTCCGACCGCCCCGACCGCCCCGCCAGTTACGCCCCCCACCCCACTCTCCCCGTTCCGCCCCGCCTCGTTCTAATCCGCCCCGCTCCACCCCAACCCGCCCCACCCCGCTCCGAACCTCCCCGTCCCACCCGCCCCATCCGACTCACCCACCCCGTCCCGCTCCGCTCGACCCATGAGCATCGCAGGGCGTGGCGCGGAGGTTGCGGCGGGGCGCGGGGGCTGCGCCAGGAGGCGCCGGGAGCGCTCCGCAAGTTGCGCTGTAGCGATAGCGCCCGCGGTCCGAGCGCCAAGAAATCCGCTAATGAAGCAAGATTGTGTTAATGACGTCGGCGCGGATTAATTAACTGAGAGCAGGAGGCAAGGTGAGGGGTCCCCGAGGGCGGCAGAGGCGGGATCTCATCCGCGGGGATAAGCAGGGCCTCCGGCGGCGGGCCTGCCCGCCCTTCGCCCTTCTCCCCGCCCCGCCCCGCCCCTCCGCTGCCCTGCGACGCCCTGAGCCCTCCGTCCCCGACCACGCCCCCACGCGGCACGCGTCGTCGCCTTCGGGATTAGCGTCGGCGCTGAGGTGTGCGAAAAACACCGCCTGCCACCGCCCCGCCCCGCCCCGCCCCGTCTCGCCCCGCCCCGCCCCGCCCCGCCCCACTCCGTCCCGCCCTGCCACGCCCCGCCACGCCCTCCTCCTGTGGCGCAGTGGTAGGTGCACACATTTCCCACATGGAACGGTATCGAATTAAATGAGCTTTGTTGCAGTTATCTTGACGATTTAGGATCTGTTAATTCACCTCAATATTATCTATTGTGGACATATATTAGCAATGCATTGAAAAACAACAACGCGCGATCGTCACAAAGTGACTCATTTTAACTTTCAAAATAGTTTGGTTTCAGAAGTGAAATGATTCGCATTTGAAGAATCTTCCTCGTACCTAATTGTTAACTCCAAATTAAGCATCAATTCATCTTAATTTCTTTCACATTCAGCGTGTTTTTGCATCATTTATACGTTTAATCAAATAAAACAAACAATAATCAAAAGAATTCGAAATTTTGTACATTGTTTCTAAAACCAACGAAGAGGAGAAACATTACTCAAATTTTACTTTCGGACGTAAAATTCCATGTTATATTAATTTTTCTTTGGAAACATAAATCGAAGAGTATAAGTTGTCAAGAAAATTTGTTAGGTGAAGAAAACATTCAGTATCAATTTTTATGATGCGAAATAAATATTTATATCAATGTTGCGGGTGCAAGTTTGTATAATAGTTTTTGTTTTGTTGTTATATTTTACTACATTTCTTTTCTTCGTCAATTTCCTGATTGTCCCCTTTCCTTTCTGTGCTGGCAATATGTTTGCATGCATCCTTTCATTAATTATTGTATTTATATTTTCCATAACAGAGTTTTGTTCAT
This sequence comes from Acheta domesticus, assembly GCA_031308135.1. Classification (NCBI taxonomy): domain Eukaryota; kingdom Metazoa; phylum Arthropoda; class Insecta; order Orthoptera; family Gryllidae; genus Acheta; species Acheta domesticus. The sequence goes on along the minus strand of JAHLJT010009436.1, from coordinate 77,358,982 downwards.
TTCTGCGATTATTTTTGAGCTTGTAAAACAAAGTTGTCCAATATTTTTACAGTAGTGTTAATTTTGCCCTGAAATTGAATTAATTCCGATACCATTTTTGATGAGATATTGTTTAATTAATTTAATTTTTAGTAAAAATGTGATTAATGCTAAGTGATATTTAAACTAATACATAAAATCAATGGAGTTTCAGATTTTACGTTTAATAGTTTGGACTTTTAGTAGATAAATTAATTGAGCAGGTTAGATTTTAAATACTTCAAAATATAGTTCTTCAGATAAGCTCAATCACGCATTTTTATCGTCCACAAATTTCAATATTATTTTATGAATTCCCGAACCGGGAATGTTATTCCACTATTTTTGAAGAAATATACTCATTTAAGAAGCAAGTACATTTGTAATTTTATAAATACATACTAAAATAACCGAGGTAAATGCCATGAAGACTAGCATTATCCATCATATAATTGGCTCAGCACACATTTGCTGCAAAGGAGTCAACAATTCAAGGGATATGAGCAACAGTGATGAGCTTTATTTGTATGTATGTGGCATTTTTGGTCGATTGTCCGACTTCTCCGGCCATCTAACGGTCTCCCTCACTGCCCGGGCGTAGCTTAATTCCCACGCTTGGGAAGGTAAGAGAGACATGTGGGAAACATGACATTCCCTTTACCGCAACTGGCAAACCCCGTCTGTGTGGTCTTTTCTTCGTCACACATTACAAAAACTGTGACTATTTTAAAGGAAAACCACAACTCTATTTTCTCCCGAACCGGGAATCGAATCCGGGATCACACTACTAAAGTTAGTATGTTACCCACGCGGCATCGTAGAAGCAATAACTTCATTTGTGCAGTTTTTAATTCTTTTTAGTGTGTATGAAATCAGTTTCTTGGTTGATACGTCTTCCTATTGCTTTCTGTACAAGCATGTTGTAGTTCTACTCTGAAGTGACAAAAGTCGTGGGATAGATTTATGCAATTATACAGATGGATATAGTATCGCGAACAGAAGGTATAAAAGGGAAGTGCATTGGGTGAGCTTTCATTTGTACTCGTGATATGTGAAAAGGTTTCCTGGCATGATTATCGCCACAAGACGGGAATTAACAGACTTTAAATATGCAATGCTAGTTGGAGTAACTCATTTTGGAAGCCGTTAAGGCATTCCATATCCCGAATTTCATGGTGTTAAAGGTGTGCCGAGAATACCTCGTTTCAGGCATAACCTCTCACCACGGATAAAACAATGGCCGGCAGGACATCCCTTAATGATCGAAAGCAGCGACGTTTCGTGTAGTTGTAAGTGCTAACAGATATGCTACAATACGTGAAATAACTGCATAAATCAATGTGGGACGCACGACGTGGGACGAAATGTATCCGTTATGGGACGAACAAATCCCTTAGGACAGTGCGGAGAAATTTCGCTTTAATTGGCAATAGCAGCAGAAGACCGACTCGAGTGCCTTTGCTAACAGCACGACATTGCTCGCAGCGCCTCCCCTGATCTCAAGACCATATCCAACCTAGACGTCTGGAAAATCATGGCTTGCTTGATTTCAGCAAGGCACTGTGCAAACTTGTAGTTGCTCCATAATGGTTTGGGCTGTTTTTGTATGGAATAGACTGGGTCCTTTGGTCAAAATGATCCAATCATAGACTGGAAATGATTATGTTCAGCTACTTGGGAGACCATTTGCCGCTATTCACGGACTTTACGTTTGCAAACAACGATTAAATATATATGAATGACAATGTGCCATGTCACCGGGCCACAATTGGTCGCAAATGGTTTGAAGAACATTCTGGCCAATTCCAGCGAATGATTTGGCCATCCATTTAGCCACCGGCATAAATCCTATCTCTCAGTTTTGTGATATAATCGAGAGGTATGTTCATGCACAAAATTCTGCACCGGCAACTTTTTCGCTATTAAAGGGCGGCTATACCGGCAGAATGACTCAGTATTTCTGCAAGGAACGTCCAAGGACTTGTTGAGCCAATGCCACGTCGAAGTTGCTGGGCAAAAGGAGATTCGCCTCTATATTAGAGATATTTCATGACTTTTGTCATCTCAGTGTATGGACACGTTTTGACAGTGTTTTGATCATGGCGTTTACTTTTTGAGAAAACTCTAATATACCTAATTAGGATGCGTGAAATGTTACCGCGTTCAAATGCAATTCGACAAACGAAAGGTGCCGTCCATATCAGTAATTTTCACAATGTGAACAATTCCATCAATATATTAATTAAAAATACATTTGTAAGTGGAAAGTGTGAAGTAAGAGTGAAAGAAAAGAAAGAGTGTAGTAAAGAACTCTGGACACGTGTCAAACCGTACCCTGATGATGAGTGCCCTCCTACCGTGGCACTCGCGAAAATTCGAGTGGTAGAAACAACTGCCAGCGGCAGCGGGCGCGGGCCCGCACCCAGGATGGGCGCTGGCAGATGGAGAGCTTGCGAGAGCCCGCGATGACAGGCGGCTGAGGGGCGGGAGCGGAAAGAGGGGCAGGGGTGGGGGGCACCGGGACGAGGCGCTATCGATTAGGGTTTGCCGCTTTTATACCCGCGATCCGCCTGGCGCCCCCGCAGCCACCCAACCCCTCGCGCTTGATGCTCTGCCCGCGCCCGCCCTCCGACGCACGGGGCCTTCGGACGGAGTAGCCTAGTGTTGTCAAGGACGATGCCACGAGCGGGAGTCCGTGGTACGAGTGCCACGACGAAATCGCCTCTCCATGAAATTCATAACCCCACCGCAAGAGACAACGCCATCACTATTGTAAAACGGCGGGGTTACTAATAGTTTCCTCTCCCGACGCTAGTGGCGCATAGAAGCTCCTGTCATTGGCACGGTGCCGCGAGACGTATCCCTGCCACCATTAGGAGACCTTGACACCACTGTAGTAGCCGCTTCGCCCAGAGGGGTGGGTTAAATCGACCCTCTCACGGTGGGTACTTTGGAGTAACGGACTCTTTAGCGTGGTAGAATTAATTCATGAAGGGAATGTAAAGTCGTATAAACTATGTTATAGTAGCAATGGAAGCGATAGAAAAGATCGAGAGATGAGAGGGAAGAGGAATCAACTTCTATTCCACTCGAAAATTAAACAGTTTCATTTATCCTAATTTTCATACGGAAATAATGTTTTTCAGAAAGTATTTTCAATCACTTTCAGGATACTATTTTCTATCAGATAATACAGTTGTACTGGGTTTCGTGAGAAAAGTGAAAACTAATGGTGTTATAACAAGCACATGCATTCCCGCTTTCTTTCTAACTGCTCGGCTGTATTATATTATTAATACTACTACTATACTTCAAAAGTGTTTATAACCAGCAAAATATTTTTCCGCAGCGAACATTTGCCCTCCGAGTTAACTCGCCGTGAGTCACCTCTACGCTACAGGAACCGAAAAATATCTCAGTCCAATATTTCCAAAACAAGTTTTGCAATTTTCGTAAGTACGGACAGTTCGCCGAAAACTAGACTAGCACCATATTTTGCACCATCCTTCGTTACATATGAAGAGAAAATTGAAAAAAAATCTCAAACGCTTTTTGAGATGTTTTTTTTTAGAAATTGATAAATTTCAAGTACAATTACAGCAAAAACCACTGCTCTTTTGGCAAACAATTGTACATGATGTTTTTTAAAGAGCTTATTTTTTAGGACAGACTTTAAGGCAAAACTCGCCATCTTGAATTTTGTAGTTTTGAAATGTTAACTTTTTGAAATTTTTGAAAACAGGAAGAGTTCATCGAAAAAAGGACAAGCATCACATGATATCGTCCCTTGATACATACAGGAGGACAATTTAAAGAACAATTTGGACATGGTTTTGAGAAAACAATTGTTTAAAAAATTCAAAATTGTCTATTTTCGCGCAAAATTCCACGAAAACCACTCAATTTTCGAAAAATTGTACCTTTATTGTACATAAATTTTCAAGGTAGATTTATAAGAACAGATTGTAGTTAAGAAACATTTTGGTTTTCTGCGAAAATGAGGTCTGCACCATTCTCTTAAGCGTCCTTTACACTATCCGAAGACAAAGTTTAATAAAAAAAGTGCCTTTTATTGAGAAATTAAAAAAATATATATTTTGAGGCTTCATGTAAAGTACCGTCAAAAGTCTAACTATCCCTTTTGAAACTCCCAAAACTTCTAGTTCGTTCATATCGATTGGGAAATATCCAGTTTGGAGAAAATCGGCTGAACGATTTAGGCACTGGAGTTCACCACAGACGGACAGACTGACGTTTTGCTTTCAATGGAGTTTTCGGTATCAAGGACCAATATCACTCGGATTCTGGCTAATAAAAGTTTTAGAAGAAGTAATTTATTATGTATAGGGTCAGGATTTATCCACTTTTTCGTTACCAGAGCCCAACAACAAGTTTTTTCATTCGAAAGTTTGCCATTTCCGGCGCACGATTACAATACTTTACAATACTCTTACATGATTACAATACTCTTGTTACAAAGTAAGATCGAGAAAGTAAAATATGGAATATTATATTATTTACAATCACAATGAGACTCAAAGAAAGAAGACATTTAAATTATTAATATTTTCTTTCTCTCCACCTGAATTTTCTCCTTGTCACTGAGCAAGTCTTGTTCTCAGCAAAGATATTGTAATCTATCAAGCGCCACAAAAGTATTTGCTCAAATAAAGAGATTGTCGATTGATTCGCGGGACTGAGAGCAGGTGTAAATTAGTAAATTCATTCACATCAGTTCTAAAATTGACATATTTCGGTTTTCCTAATTCACGTGAATCACTGTGACCGTTTTATTTAAAGAGAAATATTCACAATATTGTAAAAGTCTTAAAATGCGAATGCGATATTTTGGAAATCACTGCCTTATTTTGCAAGATTTAGATGTAATTTTTTATATTGTACATTGATGTACTTTATATTACTGTGTCCAACACAAGATCAATTGAAGAATATAGTTTCAAACTGCACTTGATCACATTGTTTACTGTTTTCTCTTGCATTTCAAAACGTGGACCTTCAACTACCGCACCGGTTTTTCACTGAATGTTTCTGTATTGGCATTATTTTAACTAGTCAGCCAGAGACTAATTGCTATTCTAATCAATTTTAGTGTATTAAAGAAAGTGTTTATGAAGAGAAAAATGATGGTAAAAGAGCTCTCATTCTTAGTAGCCAATAAGTTCTTTCTAAGAGAAGCGTATAGTTATTTTAAATTAATATTTCTTTAATCATAGTATTTCAATGCCATCATTCTCTAGCTCAAACTCTTTTAACTTACTATTCTTCTTTTCTTACATTGTAGTCTCATTTGGTAGAACATTCTGAGAAATTCTATGTTATTTTAACAGTTCATAAATGTTGCAATGTTTTATGACAGAGTTTGGCAAGCTGTAGTAACACAGCAAGTAAGTAAAACTCTTTGTAGAATATTTGTTTCTAAAATATTTGCATGAAGAGGAAAGTAGAAATAATTCTATGAATTCGGGGCGTGTTAATTTGGTCGGTTGGAAAGCACTGCAATGCTCCCAGGAAAGATTTTCAATCAAGATACTTTATTCATCTGGCGTCCTTGTGGTCCTAACGGAAAATTCGAGTTAAGCAGATTCACTACTGATTGTATCTCAGGCCGTTTCAAGGAATTTCAATATGTTAAACATGACTCTTAAATTCTTTATGTTCTCTTATTCCTTTCATGCTGTCAAAAATGTTCTTAACTGACTTTATGTCACTTTCATGACTGTAACAATGGAAATTCTACTTCAGAGGAGATGAAATATTTCCGACAAATATTCTGTATCGAACATCTTACATACACAGAGAGCGGGTAATGCATTCACGTCGTATCTCATTCATCCTTTCAAGTGACTTAGGTTTTTCGAGTTAAAGAATAATCATACAAGTATTAATATACGCTCTCCGCCGAAAAACAATATACAACAACAATAACGTACTATTATCCGCGCACGTTTTATTGACCGCTCATGTAGTTACATGCGAGAGGCGTGGGATGGTTGGTTGTTTCGACGTCATGACTATTGTTATATCAAATCTATGGATAATTTTTCGATGCAAAATAGTTTCTACCACATGGGAGCATTTCCGGTCATCAGACTTTAACAACGACGCTCACCGCTATTATTTTAAATGTAATTCAACTACAATTCTACTACAATTCCTCCTTTTCTGTTAGTAAAGGAGGAACTGGAGGAAATGGGAAAGATATTTCGGGGCTCAAGAAAACGTGAAACAAGATACAATGACGACATGATGTAAGTTATTCAAATACATAAAGAGAGAGAAGAATACAAATACACAGGTCACTTATTACATTCATAGATATTACAAACACTTAAAATATTTTTTAAAAATTTTGAACAAATAAATATTCTAAACGATAAGCGTGAAACGAAACATTTGTTGCATATTTGACTCAGGGTTTGACTTAGCTCGCCTCTTGTCTCGCCAGACACAAGAATGAAAAGCAAATATCAAGGGCAATGAAACTGCCGTATTTCATACAGAGCACGACTAGACTTATTGACGATTTGCATGAGCTTTTCCATAGAGGCAGTATATTATTGAAGGCAGTGGAGAAACAGCACTTATTTTCTCGCATTATTTCTAACTTTTGCAATTTTCGAAAGCACGACCTACGCCAGGCTGTTCCAACTCGGGGTCTCGCGGACACGGGCGCGCCCGCGTGCAGTCATGGCTAGCTCAGGAGGAGGTTATGGAGACAGAAGCGCTCTTATCATTTTTGCTTTGCTTTTCGTGGAAACAATATGAATGGTGCGATGGCTGGCGGGGGGCACAACCCGTTTTTCTGTCGCACTGGCTGCCATGCCATCGCCGATGTGAGTGGAGATAAAAGATTTGCAGAAGTCCTTACTTCTAAAGAACAGATATTTTAATACCCTTAATTGTCACGATGGTATCAAAAGTTTCATGTGGAAGTCTTTCCCAAGCTTCATAAAATGCAGCGAAGAGTATATCTAAGTTTGGGTCGACATATTATCGTAAGCAGGCTTTTCTCTGCAATGAAAATAATAAAAAACAAAGAAAGAACTCAACTTCTGGACAAGACACCGAAGATCTTTTATCTCAAGGACTGACACCATATATTGCTTCACTTGTTACGAACAAGTCTAAAATTAATTTCATACAAAATTATTGTTGGACTGAATCGATTTTTCTGTTTCCTATTAAACTTAAAGGTTTCTTTCCGAGTATGAGATCCGGTGTGGCCTCCGCTCCCCAACCCAATCGCTCCCTGCTTCGGCTATCTGGGACGAATTGTTCGCCGTAGGCCAAGGACATCTCGCGCCCCGAGGACTTATATTTCGCTAGGGCGCCGGCAACGAATGTTGACAGCAGTGTGTGCCCGCCAGTCTCCGCCAGTGCCCGCGGTGGCTCGCGGGCGCCCACAAGCCCGCCCGCGGGCAGCTGAGTTGAAGCAGCCTGACCTAAGTCCGTTCATCGATTAATCGAATAATTATTTTTTGATAATGTTATGAGATACAAGGTGCTGTATTGTTACTTCTGTAATGACTGATCCTAGGTTGTTTAAATACTAGCTTTCAAGTACGAAATGCGCAGGTGATAGCTGCGGATACTTAAAGCAAGGAATGCCAAAAAGTGCAAAAATGTATTTCCCCGTACTTAATTCCTTTACGTGGTTTATCAAATACCAAAGGGATCTCGACCCAATCTGATCATCCGGTCCCCCTCGCCCCTTGGTCTAGCGCTGCATCGTTACGTAACCCGGAGCCACGCAAGGGCGGCCCGGGCGGCGTCCGGGCACGCTCGGCTGCGCACGCCGGGCCCTGCCGCCCCGAGGGCGTGCGCGGGGGCGGGAGGCGAGCGGCTGCAGCCTCGGCGTGGCCGACGCACGAGGGAGGACGTTGCCGCGCGCGCCGCGACACGTCGCGGCCCCTCGCTCTTAGTGGACCGAAATATGCAAAAGAAGAAAGAAAAAGGGACAAGAAGAAGAAGGAATGGGAAAATCATGTTACCTCACATTATTCATAAAGCATGAACGATTTTGAATGTTAGATATTAGTAATTATAATTAATTAGTAAATAAATGTAAAATAATTAAGAGAAATAAATAAACGTATAAGTCAATAAATAATGAAATTTCATTTAGTCCTTTTTTACTACTAATAAGTATTATAATTTAAAATTTTACATTGCAGGATTCAGCCACTAGCGGAAAGCCACTTATGGGACAGAGTTGGCATTGGATAAGCCTAGACACAACCTGACTTCAACTGAACAGTACGTGAGTAAGACTATCTCAGTGTATTACAAAAATGCCATTGAAGTTCATCATGTGTTATTATTTATTATCAGCTTAATAACTAATACAGACCTCAGTGACCTCAGCCCTCACAGTTCTCATAATTACTGATACAGTCTTCAATTTCTGGGCTTTAGAAACGCGGGAGAAGAGTTGTGGTTTTTCGTCACCGACCCACGGGTTGTCTTGGCACAGTAAAATACACCAAGTAATTAAATAAGTATTTAAAACCAAATATTTAATAAAGTGATGACCAATGATTGATTACTTCTTAGTATTTAGTTTATGTACGTCTGTAATTGGTCAAACACCTGTACTAAATAAATTATAGCAAAATTATTATGATTATGCAACGAGCTGCAGCAGTTTTAAAATGAATTTATACGATAGGAGTAGAAATGACAGTTTATGGATCAGGGTAATATTATTATTTCCAATATAATTACTATTATTATTATTATTATTATTATTATTATTATTATTATTATTACTCCTCTACATCACGACAAAAGATGTTATGAGTCGGCTGAATATAAAATCTAAGGAGTAGATCTAGGGACTGTCTGTGCCTCTACAATACTTCGCGCAAAATATGAGCTGTTCCAAATAAATCAATTTCTGGCACTTCCCAGTAATTTGAATGACTTTGGAGTTTAGCCACGTTCTTTCACAAATTTTGCGGAACAAATCCCAGAGCTCCGATGACTATCGGTACGACTTGTGCCTTTACGCCCCACATTCGGCTTATTTCGATTACCAAACTCTTGTATTTAGTACGTTTCTCTGCCTTCTTGGTTACGTTTTGATCACCCGGTACAACAACATCTACAAGTAGATAAGTTTTCTTCTCCAAATCCCGGATAACAATATTTGGCTTGTTTGTCGCTATCATGCGCTCAGTTTAAATTTGTTGGTCTTACAATATTGTTCATAGTCCAATACACATCACCGGATTTGGAAGAGTGTTCTTGCCACTTGATACGTACACTTGAACTTATTTAAGGTAACTTTTCAACTTCTAATGTCATATAGCGAGCACTGAAAGCAACATTGGGGGGGGGGGTAACGGTAAGGGTATACGGACCGTTACACACAAGCATCCATACCCGGACTCTTTCTTAGCCTAAGCGACCTCGGATATCCAGGCAGGCTTTACCATGATTATTTCCGTAAATTTATTAATACTATTATATTGTATATTTTACAAGTCCTGCCTCCGATTTTGAACACATTTAGTGCCTGTGGCTTTTTTGATTGATTCATTAGTGATTCCGAGCGCGTCAACTAATAAGATTTTACTTCCCACAAAAGTGTAGTGCATATTTTTCCGCGGAAGATGGCGGTGATCTTCCCTCGCTGGTTGGTGAGATCCGGCGCCGACATACCGTCGGCTAGCGGGGTTCTCCCCAACCAGGTATCTCCCACAAGCAGGGCAGCGTCCCAGCCGGGACAGCTCCAAGATCCCGACCGGTCTTCTGACATGAGTAGAAGTGTAGTGTATGTTAGTGTAAGTGTGTGTTAATAAGAAGTGAGGAAAGGACAAAGAAGAGAAAGGAACAACCGCGCGTGGTCGTACGCCCATTTGTTAGGGTACTACTCCGGCATTTGCCTGGTGTTGATCGGAGAAACCACTGAAAACTACCAGTCAGAGCAGCCTACGGCTAGAATTATCCTCCTGACAGCGGCTGAATTCGATTTAGCTCTCTGTCTGGTGTCGAAAATCCTGCCACCGTCGGGACTTAACCCTAGACCCTCCCCCCGGTCAGAGACACTGCACTGACATCAGTTGATGCCCTGAGCTACCTCTCCGGGGGAGTGCCTGTGGCGGCGCGGTGACTCGGCCGGGCCCACTGCGTGGCGCCCGAAGGGCTGCTTGCGGTGGCGGTGGCGGGGGGCGGCGGAGCGCTCCGGTGCGCTCCGGTGCATTCACCGCCCCGGACGTCGAGGTACGCGCCCTTCAGGGGTGGCCCTTCAGCGCCGACCGCCCTCACACGTGTTGGCCTCGCGGGTTCTTTCGTGAACGAACGCAAATGTCATTCAGAAGCTGATTTTGCGTCAAGCACGTGTATTTTCTGACGATTGGGCCATTGTTGTGGGACACTATTGAGGCAGATTCCTTCCTCTCATCTGCTGTCTCCGTTCTGTGGGCGTGGCCGTCGAACGATCTGCATCTAGTACGCAGATCGCTGCACAAAATTTGGGCAGTTGGTACTGCTAAGTAGGGAAGGTGGATGCCAAAAGAAAGACTGACGATTGGTAAAAAAACATTTAAAAGGTCCTTAGTCTGCCTAAATACTTGCTCCTAGCGTAAATCTATAGCGTGAATATTTATGAATATCCGCACAGTCGCTATGGTGTGTTGAATGTGATATATTTTTCATTACAATATTGAAAATACTAACCAAACATAAATCTGTATATGTTCCTAATACTTAGGTAACTTTCTTTTGGGCAATTCCATGTACCTCTAATCTCGACGAGATTTCTACATCATCAATAAATAATGGGAGAACAATTTTTTCTCTGCTTTAAAAGGGCTTTATTAGTTATTGATAGGAGAGAGTTAAAATTTCGATGTAAGTTTTGTTGACAAAACTTGAGTTCATATTGTGAGAAAGAGACTTTTCCACGCAACTTATTGTGATTGGTTCGTTAACTGGTAGAACTAGATGTTTTTTCAATCATCAACTTGTTTCCGTTTTGGGGATTTCTATCGCTATGCTAGGTAAAGAATTTTTTTCTAGGTAACGAACTAGTTGCACATCTCGTAATTTGTTTAAGATTAAATCGCGAATTTGAATATTCTTGAATGTGACATAACCGTATAAAAGACTTTAAGTTTTCAGTTACTCCATAGATGTACGTTACTTAACTTGGAGAATAAACATCTGGATCAATGTTTCTACTCAATATGAATAGTTTATATATTGTTGACCCAAGATGGTGCAATATTATTGAAAATTTGGACATTTTTTCACTATTTTGTAGTTCAAGTGAGAGTAACTTTTGAGCCCTTAGGAAATAGTAAAATTTTGTAATGAAAACTGTTGGTTTATAATATTGTCACACTATTGCTTTAAAAGACGTTAATTCTTTAAATAATGTAAATTGTTCATTTATGACTTACTTTTAAATAAACAATATCGTAATATTAATGATAAATTATATCATAAAGGGAATTTTAAAAGGCTTGAAATAGTAAATTCCACTTGTTAATAAAAGTGTATGCCTTTTCTAAAATTAAGAAAAAGCTTACATTTTTAATTTAAATTTTACTATAATCGTGTACATTACAAAGATTTAAATAGCTACTTATCCTGACGACAGAAAAAACGTTTCGGGATTATTTAGTTACACTTCTTTTCAATTAAAAAAATATTCACTTTTCCTTTTAACAAAATACATTAACGTTTGCATTCCCGTTCCGACGCTGTGGTTCCAAGTCGCTCTTCGCCACCTCGGGTGCTCGCGCTTATTGCCGCTCGTGTGGCAGCGGAGCCGCCGCTTCGCATCCCGATCGGGGCGGTATTATTTGTCATGCGCACGGAATTAGGTATTGAATTATGCATTCGGCATCGAGCGCATTTCTCTTCGGGCGCTTATCCTGCCGGGGCCTCGGCGCCCCCGTCCCCTGCGCGCACTCGCTGTCCGCGCCGCCCCCTCTCTCGAGGAGCGCACCCTGCCCGCGCTCGCCGATAACAAGACGCTGGCGGTGTCCCCCAAGGAAACGCCCCTCCCGCGGCCACCGGATCCCGACGTGCACCCATCCGTCAAGGAGATGGACTCCGCGCTGCGGGTGGCCGCGCTCAGTTTTTAACATTTCTGCATTGCATGTAGGTGTACAGCGCGAATGACATTAAGGCCCGACTTACACATTCCGGTATACCGGTGAGGTTTACCCACCTGTACAGGTAAACTGGAGCGTGTGTGCCTGCCAAACGGCCTGCAGCGGCTGACAGACACGCTCGGCTTAGCTGTATAGGTTACCTGTACAGGTGAACTATACAGGTAAACCTCACTGATATATCGGAACTGTGTGTGCTCGGTCTAATTTCTCCAGTTTTCTTTGGGATAAAACTAACAATTTCGTCAATATCACTTATATATTTTCTTTATACTCCAAATATACGATACTCCAAATATACGATATCATTATACTCCAAATATATCGTAAATTACATTAGTTTTACATGTTTTGGCCTTTTCGTCATAAACATCTCTATCTCCTTTTTCCCCTTCCTGGTAATCTTTATACTTTCATGTTACAATTTCCTTGCTTCAATAGGGTTGCATACCGAATTTCTCCCGAGGGGAGATCGAGAAGCTCATCTTGAGAAACTTCGACAAAAGAACATTCCGAAAGGAAACGAGAGCAGACGAAATATTTCACGAAGCTCGGCTAGAAAATTTTGACATTTTTTTCGTGACGGTGTGAAAGAGATCTTGATTCAATTTATTTACATTATTTTTGCCAAATTCAATCCCAAATTAGCAAACTATAACATTAAGAAGGACCAAAAGGTAGCCATGAATAATTGATCAATTATTGATCACTCAAAATTATGTGAGAGAGGCTCTAGCTCCGTTACCCTTCCCCTAGATACGTGACTGGGGCACGACAGTGAATGAAATTGGACGAGATGTATCAGAAAAGGTTATTTCCATTCATGATTAAAATTTGTCGAAACAAAGCAATCGTATGTTTGTCTGCTGGCGCCTTAGTGTTACTAGTGTCTAAACTACAAATTCAAATGACGCGATTAAAAAGAGCTGGGCTGAACGTCAGAAATTTGTCTGGAAAATAGAATATTCAAATCGACTATTTTAATATTTCAAAATTATGTCATTCATTTGCAATGTACACAATGTGACATATAATTTCAATAAGTGCAGCGGGCCTTGGCGACTAAAAAAGCCGTGTAATTATGTCAAATTGTATTAAAATCTAGTTTCTTCACAATGTTAAATGTTTATTTACTCCTCTCGTAAAGGATTTTCATTAGAGCTAATGCAAATATTCCATTACTTTGAAACTCATTATATATTCTAGAGTTCAATTTGCCAATGTGCGTCTGTTTTTGGGACTGTTAATTACGAGATTAGGAAGTGTTTGAAAACATATTTGATTTGTTATCTTAAATATATGATTACGTTCCAGGCCATCATTAAATTTCTTTTTGAAACATATACGCTTTCCACACTGCTAAAAAACTATAAAATGCAAACCATTCGGCTAAATTAAGTTTTTGAATTTTCTTCTTTATAATGGCACTAAATTTTACTAATGAGATATTATTATTCGTATTTGACAGCCTTTTTATGACTGTTAATCATTCGTTTTCCTCCTTTCATCATTCTAATTCACTCACTCCTATTTACGTTTGTATGCCAAATATTTTCAATCGATTGAATCATGCAACGCTCTGTACCGTTTAAAAAAGTAACTTCAATAAAAGTCTACTTTTATAAGTGCCAATATTTCGGCCATTTATTTGGCCTGCTTCAGAGCTGTAGCTGTAGCTTCATTAGTTTTTTTTGTAATCTACATTTTATATAGCATATTTGTAGAAATTTGTTGATCCTGCAAACGGATACAGCGGTATCTCTACCTTGATTCTCCATTTATTTTGTAATACGAGGTCAAGATCAACATAACAATCCGCATCAATCACAATGGCATCTTCAGTTCGCAACTCGAGCAGTGATTTCCGCGACGCGAGTAGCTCCGCAAGCGGCCAGGCCGCCGGGCGCCGCGGTGCGCCCGGAAACTTTCTTAATCTTTTGAATCCCCGCGCACCCTCCCATCGCGAAAACAACCCCTAGACCTCACGCAGCGCCGCGGCTCTCGCTACTTCTGTGTTTCCATCTCGGACAAGTTTGCCGGAAGTTGCTTCTCGACCCGATCGACAACTTTACTTTCCGTTGCCACGGCAGCGGATGGTGGTAGCGGACGAATGTGCGAGCGGATGAGTGGAGGGGGGAGCGGGATGACTCATTAACCACGGAGGTGCCGTCTCTTCGCTCAAGGTAGCGCTGGACACCCCTGCTCAAGCAAGGTACACACGGCCGTGTTGACGTCCCGGGAAGGAGACGGCGGCGGCGGCGGCGGCGAGGACGCGGGATTTCCATAATTCATAGCGGGCGGAAGGAGGCGAGACGGGATGCGGGGCGCGCGCCGAGTCAACACGGCTCACGCTGGCCATCTTGTTAGCCGGCCGCATCTGCATGGCGGGACGCGAGCGCGCGAGCGGCGGCGGGCAGGGACGGGGCGGGGCCGGGGGCGGGGCCGGGGGCGTGGCGGGCGTGGCGGGGCGAGGCGGGGGTGGCGCCGTCGCCGCGCTTTGAGCCGCGGCTGAGCGGGGCTCAGGAGCAGCGTCGGACGGGTCCCGCGCCATAAATATTCAACCCTCCCCGCGGACCTCGCCGCCGCCGCTCCATGCCGCCGCGCCTGGCTTCGCCGAGCTCCCGACGTCCGCGGAGCTGTCGCCACCGCCGCTGCCGTAACCTCTGGAGCCACCGCCAGCCGCTGCGCCTTCAACACTTCCGCCACTTTGGCCTCCGCTGCCGCTACCACTGTTGCACCGAGGATTTGCGGCCCCCCTTTAAGGGCTCTGCGCCGCGGTCGTCTTTGCCAACACGTCCATCACTATCACACCCTCTACTTCTGTCGCCAGTAGCGTCTCCTTTCTACTGTTTCTACCCTACTTCTTCATCATCTCATAACCACCACCACCCCCACTTCTACCACTACTACCATTCGTACCGCTTTCACCACTTCTATCACTACCACCACTTCTACCACTTTTATTGCTACCACCACTATTATCATTACTACCACTTCTACCACTGTTGTTACTACCATATTTTATCTCTACCGCCACTTCTACCACTTTTACTTCCACTTTTATCACTACCACCACTTCTACCACTACACGTTTATCACTGCTACCACTATTACCACCGCCAACCCCTTCGTCAACGCCGCCGCAACACTGCCACCGCGCATTTCTTGCCACCATTACGCTTCCTCTGCCTGCGCCTGCACTTCCGTTTCTTTTCCCTCTGCAGAGGAAACTACGGTACCCAAACGCTTTCGTCACCGCCGTTCCCACAGCCGTCACCGTCGTCTCCTCTCTTCTACCGCTTGCGCAGCGGCCCGCGTCTGCGAGTAGGCCGGCCTCTGTCGCTCATCCCGTGCCGCCGACTCCCGTAACACTGTGTTTTTTAAAACCCACCAGAGGAAAGTCAGGCATGACCGTGCAAATCAGACTTAATTTGTGTAAAACGTGAAATGTACGTGATGCTATGCGTTGAGGTAAATTTTTCATAAACGTTATTTTATTACATTACGACGAATTTAAACATTATACATTTTAAATATAACTTCAAAATAAATTCAAGAGGTATTTTCCAGAAAGATACCCTACGCAATGAGGGAAAATACTAATATGGAAAGATGAAAATTAATTCACTGAACGAACATAATACAATTGTTAAATTATTGTTTTTAAAGTGAAAATAATTTAATTCTGCAACCCAACTTCAAGCGTTCCATCACCAAACACGCAATTCGTCTGACAATGTCCCAAAAGGGTACTTTACGCCATACCAAACAACTCTTGTCTCATTCAGGACACAAAACGTTTGCTTTAATGATCTATCCGCAATCGCCTTGTTTTCAAGTTGTGTTCGATGATGTGCTGCGGCTTAATATGTGTTCCGAGTTGCAATTGTGCCAGTTGTTTTCCTTAAATTGTTATCTCTGAAATTTTAAATGTTTCGTCTTAAACCTTTTTGATATAACTATGCGAGTATTTCCTTTCTCCATCAGAAATACATCTACGGGGTTTTGTGACGATTGTCTCACAAAACGCATACAAATACCGTAACTCTTTGGCAGATTAATGGGAAATTATTCTATCTCTGTATTCAGGCTGAAAAGAGTAAATAAAATTATATTTTCATACTTAGTTTAGAGTTATTTGTATTTGAAAACGTTACATTATATTGTACATTACGATTACCTTGGCATTTCGTGGAAATAATACGTATAAATTACAAGTTTTCATCATTTTGTAAGTTTAACATACATTAATTTATCTTCTACGAGCAGTTGTGTATCTGTGATAGTTTCTTTTCGAAGTTGCAAACAGAATGTGTATTTGTACAAAAGATCACACCATTTATTCTCTAGAAGTACGTTTATTACCACATATATTATAATTTTTCTTGGTGGAGGGTGTCCTTTCGGGCAAACGTACTTTACATAAAGATTATTTCTCAATAATACGTAAAACTCTTAACTACACCCGCTGTAATGGTATAGTCTTTTTGAATTAAACGTACGAATTATGAGCATACATTGTACGAAAATCATTTCTGTACGAACTCTACAAAATGTGCTCAAATAGCTCATCTTCATTGTTCATGCTAATGAATTCTAGGAATGGAGTTCAATGTATCAATTTTATATTTCATTATCAAGATAAATTAGAGCACATTGAAGTTTTAGTACTGAAGCCCAGAGAACATGACATATCCCTCGGGGTGTACTCAGTAGATCAAATGCCGACGGCCCTTCTCCGGCCCTCACCCTTCCCACCCTCCCCCCACCGTCCACACCTTGACTACACCCTTGCCCTCGTCAACCCCTGCTCCCGCGCTTCCCCTCACTCTCGCCCTTACTCACTCCCTCATCCACTCCCTCACACATCCATCCTCCATCATAGTCCCTGACTGTCGCCCTCGCACTCGACTTGACCCTAGCCCTCTCCGTCCCCCGCCCTTGAACTCACCCTCGCCCACGCCCTCATCCACACATTCTCCATCACCGTCTCCCTCTCACTCTACATGTCCCTATCCCTCGCCATCCCCCACACCCTTCTCCTCCTCGCCTTTCTCACACCTCCACTTCCTCACCCACATTTTCCATCAGCCCAGCCCTCGCCGTCACTCTCGCCCCCGCCGTCCGCTGCCCTGGGCCTGGCGGCAGCGTGCCCTCGCGCCCTTCCGCGCTCGGCGTCAACGAATTAATTAAGGGCGCGACGCGGGCGGGCGGGCGGGCAGGGCCCCGAGGAGCGTATTAAAACGAAGAACAGTTCGCATGGGAGCGGCGCCAAGAAAATTGGCCGGGGGCTGGCGTGGCGGTGGCCGCGCGGCGTGATTTGTGCCCGGGGCCCCGAGGCGATTGGGCCCCCGAGGGCGCGCGCGGGGCACGCGGCCCGCCCGGCCCGGCCCCGGCCCCGGCCGGTTACAGCGCAGCCAGTTAATGAAGAGGCTGGAGCCGCGCGCGGGCCACGTTCAGCCTCTCAGGCGGCGATGAAAGCGGAATTGTTTCATTTCGAAGGAGGATTGATCACTACTTGTCAGTCGATTGACAGCATGTCTGTTCCTCGAGTTCTAAGTTACTATATTTGCATGAAAGTTCGCCCATCGACATGCTCTTTTCACCCAAATATGGGTTCCTTAAAGGTTCAACGATAAAATTAGTTTTGATGGGAATATTGCGCGCAAAAATACTTTCTTTGGCCGTCAATGATGTTATTAAGAATTTAAGAAAATATGTCGTACGAGTTTTCTAAATTCATTGGAATGTTGTTTTGGCTGTAAGCACTTTATGACAGTGCATGAAGGGGGAATTACTTTTTAGTCATTGTTTGATTATAATGGGAGAAATTTCATGTGTATTTTTGACATATATTGTGTAATCAATATTTCTATTATATTTTTATAGTAGAGTGAATTCATAGACTTATTTTCTTATTATAGTTTGCTAGAAATACAAATTATTTATTAACGCAAATGAAGTTCCTCTCTAGTAATACTATCATGTTTTTTATTCCTTAAGAAAACTGAATTTGCCACTTGTGTACTCTACGTAAACACCAAAATTGCGATGTACCCTCTTTAAGTTGAAACGCAGAGAACCAGCTCCTTCCTGTTTTCCCGCGAAGGACGGAGGTCTGTGTGGACGGGTAGACGGACGCATTGCCAAGGCGGCTCGTTCGAGCTCGTGGGGCTCGCTAATCAAAAATTCATGAGCGCCCTGCGCGGGAAATTCTCAACGGAACCAATCCAAGGGCTTTCCCCCGTTACTTTGACTCTCGGCACACAATCTGATAACCAAGAATTTTTTCACAACCTCTAGCACTTTCCGGGCTCAAAGCCAACAAATTGCGTTACGGGTTTCACACGAGGGAGATCTCTTACGCGCCTCGGTGCTTTCGCCGCCCTCCCTTACCCATCCCTCCCACTCCTTCCTGTCCCCCTCCCCCTCCCCTTCCCTTGAGTCTCAGCTCTCGACAGCGACGATTTGCCCCGTCTTTCCAGACTTCCCTTGACTTCAGTTTCCCTCAAACCTTTGTTTCTATGCGTTCTCAGAAGCTATGTGAACTCCGCCATAAATTTCCAGCGGTCAAAGTAGGTTTAGAACGTGTGTTGTCAGTCAGGTAAAACTGCACTGGTTGAACAGTTCTGCATATTGCAAGTAATTTCTTTAATTTTGGCTCTCGATGTTTAAATTTTCTTCAAGAAAACGTTTTTCATTTATCCTATTACCCTGTGAACCAGAATTTGTGGTTTAATAAAAATTACGAATGATAAGGTATGGAGAAAGGTAGTGCTATCTCCACAAACTTTCTTTAGTGTTACAGAACTGTTGACGTACTGACAATGAAGGAGCTCTAGTGTTAAAATTTTAATTTATTTCAGATACATAATTTCTTACAAGATACTGTATTGTTGTTCTGTCTAAAATATAATAAACATTTTTTATATAGACATTTTCTCCAAATAAATATTACCGACAAAATTTAATCATCCATTAATTCATGTCCTGGTAATAGCTCAGACTCGTTCAGCTAGAAAATAACACAAAACTGGATAACTATGTAATATGAACGGATGAATATGGTATTAATAAAGTTGTGACTGTCCTTGGTTACCAACATGGGAGTAAAGTGAACAGTTGGTAGCGTTAGGCGTCCCTGTGATGCCAAATATAAAAATTCCAACAATACAGTGCATGTAAGAGATAGACAATGTGTTAGTATCCAAGTCTGGGAATTACACAATAACATCTTCGTCATCATCATCATCATCGTCGTCGTCATCTACAGAGCTCAACGTAGATTCCCTACACTCCTTCATTCAGACATAATAAACCTGGCTTTAATCCACAATTAGAAATCTATAACTGCTATCAGAATGCAAACATGGAAAAACTTTTAGCCCACATTGTATTCGTTTCTCGATTTCAAAAACATCCATTTACATGGCCGTAATGTTCACTCTTTTTAGGAAACAAAACTCGTAATTTAATGCAGATTTTAACATTTTTTAAATCCCGGAGCCTGTACTTTACTTGCTTACTATTATAGTCATTCAAAATTAGAGTAAATCTCATGTACCTTTAGAATGTTCAATTCTTGTAGTTAATTTGCTATAAAGTATTTAACATTTTTGTAACACAAATATATCGACCAAATAGAAGAAAATCAGAATCAACAACTACAACCGTAACAATAGTACCTGCAATATTACGACCATTCTACTGCTCCGTTTCTCGCAGCTGTGAGGGACTGCCCTTCCCAGTTAGCGCGGCGTCGCCCTCCCCGACCCACATCCCGCGCCTAAAAGCCGCGCCTCCGCGTGCAGATCCCGCTCGCGCGCGGACTGGCACGCCCTCTGGGCTGAGCCGAGAGCCAGGCACGTGCGGGGCCGCCGCCCGCAACCATTGCCCTCTCAACCCGTCTCCTTGGCTCTGCCACTTGGCTTCTTGCTTGGCTCTGCCACTTGGCTTGGCGTCTCGCTCTTGTGCAATTTTCCTCAACGCGAGAGCGCAAGAAAGATCAAACTTTCTTGCTGGTTGATTATACACAATTTACTGACAAAATGATTAAAGATTATTAAGGCACATGCCTGTACATTTAACATCTAGAAGAATCAGTTATTTAGAATTAACCCTTCATTATTCTGGGTGAACAGGAATTTACCCTTATTTCGAAGTACACTACATAATGGAGTTCGTAATTACTTCTTAATGCATTTACAAGTCAATTAAATATAAGCATGGTTTAAAAACATGGTAGGTCCTACAAACTACGTAATCACTAAAGACTACATTTATAAAATTCTGAAAGTCCGTGTTCTTTATTCTCATTGTATTGTTGGCAAATTAATTTTACCAACACGTAATGCATCCCTTATTACTGACAGATTTTGAACTAAAGATATACTAAAAGAAAATTACATCAAAGAGCAATTATCGTCAGACTCATCTTTTTCATATGCCTCTTCATTGCCTAAATTTACTTTTCATGTTGTTCCTCATATTCAACCTCCTCTATTATGCCTCCTCATGACTTCGTGCCGTAGCGTATTCTCTTCGTGAAAAGCCCTCGACACATACATCAATCACCGGCTCGCGTCACTCTTTAATCGACATCCGCACACTGAACGTCACATTCTTGATTCCATCCCTTCGGAGCGACGGCCAGTGCCGAACTTCTCTAGCCTTTGGTGCTCACACCAGGCTCCCTATCACATGGAATTCTCATCCCTTGCATCTCTTCATGTCTGTAATTCTTGACAAATAGAGTTCAGGGCGCGAAATATAAGTGTATTGCTTCAAAATATATTTGTTTGTATGGGGTAATTTCGTTCCTTAAAATATACGTTTGCATCGGTTTTATTCCGTTTAAAATGTGTAACAACCATTTTGAAAACTTGTTTACATTTTCACAATTTTTCCTTTCTCATCTCTTATATAAACTTATCTTTATAGTAAATCATAATGAAGCTATTTGTGCTATCAAAAGTAACATATCAGGGTTAGTCTACTATTACCGTTAATCTGTTGTCTGCTCGCGTCTTATCTGCAGGCAGCTGCATTTCCGCGTGATACTGCCCGCTCACAGTTACTATAACTGCTTACGTCTTTAATTGCTACAAATTACTTCCTTCAAAACTACTTTCAGCATATCGTGTCGGACGGATTCATCTTCACTCTTTTCTTTTTTAGCCCAATGGTTAAAATCAATTGAAAATAATATGGTATGTAATTATCTAAAAACTTTTTAAAGCTTGAAAAGAGAAAAAAGGAAAAGTCGTGAAACATGCTTTGTTTAATCCTATTTGATCTGGGAATTAACATTAATAAGACTAGCTTCCCATGAAATCAAAATGTCAATTAAAACAAGACATTCAGTTTTGGACATCAAATCTTTAGACGATTTCCTAAACTAACTGATATTTCAAATATCCTTTACGTTTGTTAAATCTATAAAATATGTATGTTTTGGCCGATGCTGTCATCTGCACAGGGACGAGAACCGCCGCCCTCTCGCCGCCCGCCGCCCGCCGCCCGCCGCCCGCCGCCCGCCGCCCGCCGCCCGCCGCCCGCCGCCCGCCGCCCGCCGCCCGCCGCCCGCCGCCCGCCGCCCGCGGCTCGCGTTTCCCGCGTACCCGCCCTAATGGGCGAGAGGCGCGGCCTCCTCTTTCGCGGCGACGTTACCTCTGAGGTTCGGTTTATCGTGTTTCCTGGCAGCCTCGTAAATTACTCCGGTAACTCGGAGCTATTAATGAAATTGCCAAGGGGACTGGAGTTAATTACAGCATAGGCGTGAGCAGCATTAACGTGCCTGAAATGTAGGATACAGATTTCCCTTAATTTATTCCCCGCAGAAGGAGCAGTTGCTGAAGTCTTCATTCAGATCGTTTTCAAGGAGCGGCTCCAGTCAAACACAAAATTGTTTCTTGAATAAAACGGCTGACACGAATAACTGGCGATTAGAACTCAAATTACAACTTCATACGCATACGATACGCAGAAAATATTAACAGATATACTTACCAATCTTAGACAGCATTGTCAGTCATCTTAGTCATAATTACGAAACAAAGGAATAGGCCAGAATAATATTATATTTTTATTTACTACTACTCAGTAACTTTTTAAACCATAAATTTAAAAAATAGAATGTGGTGTAAATACCTCATATATTCACGCACTTGGCAATTCGTAAATCAATCTGAAAATCGCCATATATTGCAAAAGTTCCCTTTATTCCGAAGAACCATATATTTCAAGCACTTGCAAATGATTTACGCTCCAGAAACTTCCTCTTTCCCCCTATGAAAACGTATAGCTTCCTGCTTGGTTCGGTGGCGGAAGGCTAAAAGAGTTGTTTGAAATAATCTTCCAGGCATGTTTTTGTTTGGACAGCACGAGCGTCCATCGAACTGGCAGACATTGTTGTTTAATTTTGCCGAGGCAGGGGTGGTTCCTGCCAGTGGCTGTTACGCAGGCGCTGTCGAAACTCCTTCAAAATTAATATGTTGGCAGTACAGAGTTTATTCTCAAAATGGACTGTCCGGCGCCCTGCCGGAGAGACGTTGACGTGCGCGCCTTCTCACGGACCCTCGCGACATTTCCGTCCCCTCCGTCGCACAAAGCCTCCCCCATCGAATTTCCGTTTCCGTTTTCCTCTCTCCACCTTTGTTGAAGCTACCCTTCTCGAACCTATGATGTCCCTTGGTTTTGGCACATAGGGGGCCGCCCGCGACTGTGTCTTTCCCTCCAGAGTGGGCATTGTCCCCTAATACTCGTGTATTACAGAGGCTCACTTAAAACTCTTTATCTGTTCAATCATGAAGTACATGATCGTTGGAAGCAATACTGTTACAATAAACTAAATAATGTTTCTGACAGGAAACGTGCTTTCATTGTTGGTTATTCATGACTTTTTAGATGTCAATATGAGTTCATAGTAGTCAAATAATGTTCTCTTCATTTTTTTGTATTCACAAGTTTTTTAGTTCTTGTTTTTCTATTTTGACTTGCTTTATTTTCTCAGCAAATACAATAATATAACAATTGATCATCAGTTTGCACTTTCCTGTATCTTACCAATTTTCCAGATTCTCGCATATCTTTGTGATTTATTCTTTCGTTCTTGTGTCTTTCATCGGTTTGCACTTTTCAACCAAGGTTAATATATGCCCTTTATTATTTCTGTAGTAACAGAGTAAAAGTTCTGAGCAAAGAAGATTTACTAGATTCAGAAGCTTTTATCATGTTTCTTATTGATGATATTCGCTAAAAAATTATGTAAACTTATCCAGAAAGTATTTTCGCTACAGCTTATTTCTATTAGTTTTTTAGTTAAACTTTCTGTAAAGTATGCACCCATCACCCTCTCGTTTCATTACTTTATTCCTAATCTGTTTCTCTTCGCAACCTGCCCCCCTAACCCAAGATCGTTGCCGATCCTCCAATGCACTGTTAAACACTCTTCCCCGGTTGTCAAACGGATTTGCTTTCGCAACAATTTCAGCCCCGTCAAAAGTTTCGTCGTTTGATGTTCTTCATTATAATTATAATAAATAATTATTATTACTAAATATTATTATTATTATTATTATTATTATTATTATTATTGCTCCTCTATTTCACGACTAAAGATGATATGTGTCGGCTGAATATAAATTCTACTCCAGGATACAATCAGAACTACCTAAGGAGCAGATATAGGGACTGTCGGTGCCTCTACAATACTTTGTGCAAAATGTGGACTGTTCCAAATAAAGCGATTTCTTGCACTTCCAGTCTTTTGAATTACTTGGGAGTTTAGACAAGTTCTTACACAAAGTTTGCGGAACAAATCCCAGAGCTCCGATGACTATCGGGACGACTTGTGCTTTTACGCTCCACATTCGGCTGAACTCGATTTCCACACTCTTAAGACGTTTCTCTGCCTCCTTGATATCGACGTTTTGATCGCAAGATACAGCAACATCGACAAGTAGACACGATTTTTTCTCCAAATCCCGGATAACTATATCAGGTTTGTTTGGTGCATCCTGCGATCAGTTTGAATATGTTGATCATACAATATTGTATACAGTCCAACAGATGTCACCGGTTATGTTGAGTTTATTATATTATTATTGCCTGTTATTGTTATTATTAATCATCATTATTATTTCGCATCTACGCGCAGAGTCAAAGTGGTGAACTCCCCTCAAAATCATCCTTCCTCTAAAAATCAGTCTCCCTCAGCCTACCTCGCTTCATCACTTTTCTTCCCTGGCAAATGTCCCGTCTCGAACTATTCCACTCTTGCAAACCACAATTCCTACGATGTTACACATTACAAAAGGTTTCGTCATTTTTTGTAGTGTATATTATTTACTTCCACGCAGAAATTTAAGTTTAAATTTGTGGATTTTTACGGATTTTAGAGAGTTTTTGAGTTACGTTATAAGAAAAGTTTGCTTACATACTGTATCCATTTTGATATCAAGGACCCATAAAACATGTATTCTGGCTACACGTGTTAGAGGATTTTTTAAAATTTAGCAACAAGAGATATCCACTTTTTTGTCACGAGGGTCCAGCAATTAGAGTGTTTGTGCCGAAAATTCGCCGTTTGCCTGCGCACGATTACATAACTTTAACTTCTTACAAAGGACGTAGTAAAGCGAGAAAGTAAAAATTAATTTCGAAACCGTTAGGGATATCTAAGTTGCTCCTATGACCATTGTTTATAATCTGTTTAAATTTCATGTTGATAGATTCATTAGTTTATTTAATTTGGTTCATACAGGTGCAGATCTAAACTATTATTAATTTTCTACAATACTTCCAAGAATGGCTTTTCTGTACAATCTCCCTCTTAAGACGAAGAATTATCACAAAGATGATATAACAATATCTGATTATTATCAGTTGCTTCTTGCAAAGTTTTCATTACTTCATGCTTTCCCCCCAAAAACAGTTCAAGCATTTTGAGGCAACGCGTTTCACACATTCATGTTTTTCGCTCCCTCTTTTTAGGATATGGAACTATAACGAAGAGGAAAAAAGAAGACGAACAATTATAACAAAGATGATAGCGCAATTTCTGATTATTATTAGCTGCTTCTGGAAAAGTTTTCATTACTTCATGCTTTCCAAAAAAAGTTCAAGCATTTTGTGGCAACGCGTTTCACACATTGATTTTTTTTTCGCGAAGGCGTGGCAGTGCGTTGCGGTGGCGGTGGCGGCGGCGGCGGAGGCGGAGAGAAGGCTCGGTCGCACGCGCGGCGTCCGAGCGGAGGCAAATATTTTTTCTCGCGCGGGGCTGGACAGGCGCTGACAGGCCGTCTCCGCGGCGGAAGTTTTGTAAATAGCATGAGATAAAGGGAAGGCGTTGGGCGGAGCCATGGGGCGAACCAGGCCTCGCGCGCACCTTGCGGGAATTTCCTTTTAGAGAAAGCCTCATGTTCCTACGCGTTGGAAGGAGAAACTCACGCTGAGAGTTCCTGAGTTCTAGTAAAAGAAGGGTATTTTCAAATGCGTGTTTAAAATAATATCAGTAATAGTATTACTGATTGCGGATCTTGCATATTTTCTAAATGCAAGTTGCAATAAAATATTATAAGGCGAATACCGAAGCATTACCGTAACAAATGGGCCACGGAGCGCATGCGATCTTTTCTTCCTCTTCCTTGTCCTATTCTCACCCGTTACTTACTCTCACTACTACCCATGTCGGAAGCTCAGAACTTGTCTCGGCCGGGGAGGTACTCCTGGTGAGAGATACCTGAATGTGGAAAATCCTGAAAGCCGACGTGAAGGTCGGTGCCAAAACTCACCACTTAGCAAGAGAAGAAATCTATACCTCTCGTAATAAAAAATACATTACACTCACGGCACTCATGACAAAAACGGTTGATCAAAATGCGAAATAAACAATCAATTCATAATGTACACGCTTGTAAAATACAAAATACTAGCGTACCCGTGCGAGAACTCTCGCATGTTAAATCTTGAATTAATGATTATGCAAATAAACCTCGTCAGACTGCACAAACTGCGGTGTTAACGGAAAGCGTAAATAAAGATTGTCGAATCTAAGCCCTTCTAAGCGTGTCGCCACAAAAATTGCTACCAGCAGGAAGGGCTGAAATATTGAGGTGGCCTTGATAGTATTCAACCGTGGAACCGAAAAGTTAATTGAATGGATTGAATTAATGTAATCTCATCTTATAGATTATGATGAGAAAAACGTTTCTTTGAGGCCTTTGGCCTCAAAATTTTACTTTTTAAGGCTCTAAAGGGCTTTGTTTACGAGTTATTTGCCGATATTGGTTGACATGTGATGCGGATTACATTTTACATGAATATTTCGATGCGTTTTTTTAAAGAAATCATCCATATTTTTAAAGTCAAAATGGAATTCATCAAGTCTCCGTGAAATTCTCTTTCTTTAGAGCTCTCATTTATAAAGATTGGTTGCGTGTGAGAGCCGGAACCTAAAGGTATACTACTGAAATAATACAGGAGACGATTGTATTCAGTGGTGATAAAATTATATGGTATTACCGATGAAAAGCCGGGTAACACAGAACTATCGAATATAGTTTGAAAACATTTTGTTTTGATTGGTGAGTGAGAATTGGGAGGACAAGGCAGGTGGTGCGCGCGGTGGTGCGTCTGCTATGGCCACGTTTGAAAACACTGCGCCTTGAAATGGAGCAAAGACAAGGAATTCAAGAGGTTGAAAGTGAGCTTCCCAATTTCATTTCTGTTAAAATGTTACTTAATCCTGTAAGCATAACTGTAAGCGACTGTAACTGTAATCCTGTAGCGAGTAATCCTGTGGCATAACTGGTCTGTCAGATGACTGAGTTGTCGTTCTGCTGACAAAGTATCAGATAATTTTTGAGAGCACCGTTATTGTTCTGATTATTAAACTTTTTAGTTTAATTTTGATATCGATAAATGTGTTTAATGTTTGTGTACTCGAATAACTTTTATTAACGCGTGGGCAGCAGGTTTAATTAGAAATGATGGCATAAAAAATATTTGCAGTACAAATCTGCAATGTTTAACTTAGGAAAGAAGCGAGAAAAATTTGTAAATTGGTCCTAAATGTTTCTGAAAATAGTAGAATTTACCCGATGCCACGTGGTAGGGATGGGAACAATAAGAGGCAACACACGCTTTACTCTCTTATGGACGTTAAAGTGAACTTCCCACTCAAATTCTGTAAAGTTCCATTCCAAAAATGCTTTCCAAAATGTTTGATTTTTTAAACCCCTCCCCCGTTTGTAACTATTTGTAATAATACTCGCGTCATAGGAGCATTTAATTTCAAATCCCTCATCAACTTTTCGAATTAAATAGATGTATATTGAACTCTGATGATGAACTCTACGTAAAAGTACTTACAGGAACGCAAACTAATTACTTTTGATGCCAAGACAAAACCGGTTAAATTAATGAATTAAAGTATTAAAGTAACTGAATTAAAGTAACTTCTTTAAAAATTGGATAAGATTTCATAAATATTTGATTACCATTTTCATATACTTTCTTTATAAAATGTTACATTAATTTAGTTTAACGATAAGTGTAGTGAAAATGTTCTTGTTATATTAACCCCTCCCTCTCGTTCGTTTAGGAATAGAAACGGTTTTTATATTCTTGGTATGTAATGAACTGTTGTACTGGTAACCATGCGTAGCTCTCCAGAACAACAGTATTGGGTAACCGTATTACTGCAGTATTTGTGAAGACTCATTATTTTTTTTGTTGCACTTGAGCGAAGGGCATTCTCCTTTTCAGAAATTCAATTTGTGTGGTTTTGTTAAGCATCACTTTTACTGCTGCTGGCCGCTAGTGGTTTTATAGACTTCAAACTTTATGTTAAATTGTTGAATAAAATAATTATTGGTTCCCATGGCTTACATGTTTACAAATGAGTAAAACTGATTTTTATTCAATAATATCTCATTACTGAAGCACTGATTTGGAAAGATTCCTGAAAAAGCATGCGCGCTCTGTTTTCCATGTTGCTCATCACACTCAGTGCACCTGATGTATCTGAAAGAAACATGACAATCTCATCTCGTACGTCACTGTTGGCTGTAGATTAGATAAGAACCCAACAGACACTCCCCTACGTTCATATCGAGCTCGCTATACGTGCTAACAAGGTGTACTTGTAGCCCTGTGTGATAAGAGAACAAAACACATTCATCGAAATGTCCACACCAAAATATAAAAACAAGCTACAAATTAGAAAGCACTGCTTTTGAAACTCAAGAAACAGAAAAAAAATGATATGAGTGAGAACGAATAGTAAGATAGTCTTATTAACCCTGCCCCATTGTTGAAGAACGCGAACTATTTGCGTTTGATAAGTAGCTGACAACGATAATTCGATTGTAATTCTCTACGTGGAAGAACATAGATCTAGAAATATGAACACACCAGCATAATAAGATCTTTTAATGGTTTACACTCGTTTCATTACCGTCTCCGTTGTTTTAGGGGGGGAGCAGTTACATATTAAACACGCTGACACAATATTACAAGTCGTAGAACAAACGTAAAATAGTTTATCGTTCTCATGACCGATGCCAAGTTTTATTCTTTAATAAAGATTTCAACAGTGAGGTTCGTAAGTCCGCCTCCAATACACGGTTTGCGACTTTTCTCTTCCAACTCTCTCTCTCTCCCTTTCTCTCTCTTTCTCTCTCTCTCTTCCTTTCTCTCTCTTTCTCTCTCTTTCTTCCTTTCTCACTCTTTCTCTCTCTCTTTCTCTCTTTCTCTCTCTTTCTCTCTCTCTCTTTCTTTCTCTCTTTCTTTCTCTCTCTCTTTCTTTCTCTCTCTCTCTCCCTCTCTATTTACTCTTCTCTCTCTAATATCGCTTGCTTGGTGTGTCTCCTCCGCTCTCGCCATCGCTGTCTCGCCCTCGACCTCGTCCTCGGCGCCAGTAGCCGCTTAATAAACCCCGGCGCCCGGAGTCGTCTCCGGGCAGAACTGGAGATGCGACGGCATTCCTGGCGCGCCGCCCGACTCAAATTATGAGACGCAATTAGCGGCTCTGTTAACGCTGCTGTAACCAACACCTGCCGTAAACTCTCCGCCGCGCCGCGGTTCAAGAACTGTTTTCTGCTAACTGTTGCGCTAACGTTGCTTGATATGTGATGGAAATTTTCCCACCTAATTTTCTCGCAAGCTACAATGTACGATGTAATTGAAAAGATAGAGACAAGAGTTCCTTGATATTATTGTGAAGAGTCTCAATTATTATTTTTTATATCTCAGTAGAGAGATTACTTAACATTTGCGATAAATGTGTTCAGTAGTAAAGGTGAAGACGTTAAAAATGCTCCGCCTTCATTACTACAAGTTTATCATTTGCTTATATAAGAATCTGAAGGAAAAACTGTAGCGACAGAGGCAATAATAATTTGAGAGGAAATTTAAAGAAGGATCTGGAGTGCTAATGTACCTAGTTACGAGATCGCAAATGAAGTTTCGATGATAGAATGTTCTATATTTTAACAAGGAATTTTTGAGTGAAGGTCGACGTCTGCCTGGTTTTCACGTTCTAGAGGCCGGATGTTGTAATAGATTGTTTCCGTGGGTTTGTCGTATTAATTTCAGTTGGTTGCCAGAAGAGTACTATTAATAACATACCACTGCACTGGCAATATTTCCTCCGCCGAACCTTGGTCTGACTACCTTTCTTAGGATCATAACTGTTGACAATTTTCGCGTGTTCCTAAAAGATTAAAAGTACTGCGATTGCGGAGATCAGGCCGGGGCCTAATATGAGCCCTTGGGGTTTTGGAATTATAGAGAGTCGACAGGAGAAGGGGGAGAGGTGAGAGAGACGGGAAGGGAAGAGATGGGAGCAAAGAGGTGAGGATAGGGAGAGGGGGAAGATAGTGGGATAGAGAGGGCGAGAGAAGAGGATAGAAAGGAGAAGGGAAGCGAATAAAAGAAGGAAAAGAGAGAGCGAAAGAGGGAGAGAGGTAAAAGGAGATTTAAAAGGAAAGGTTAGGAAGAGGAAGAGAAGGGGAGATAGAGATGGGGGGAAGGGGTGACAGAAGAGCTAAGAAAGTAAAGGGTAGGGAGAGGAGGAAAGGAGAGAGAGAGGGGGGAATGGCAGGAGGAGAGAATGAATATGAAGATCAGCGCGGTAGCAACAATGTACAGGTTTGAAAGCATTAAAATAAGCAAACCCTGATTGTACAGTTCTCCATTTACATAAATATAACCCTTTTCCTCCCGTGATTCTAGGCAATATAATGCAACACGCGAGCCCATCTGGACGTCACCTTCCTTCCCGCGCCGCCTCGTCAACGAGTGTAAATCGCCCGAGTGTAAATCTCGCGCCTAAACTGTTGACAGACTCCACGCGCGCAGCGACGCCTCTTTGCCCATTACAAAAGCGCTCCAAGACGCCTCCCCCCCCCCCGCTCCGCGCCGCCCATTTCCATAACTTCGTCGCCGCCGCCGCCGAGCAACCCGCGCTCTGCGCTGCGCGGCTCGATGCCAGAGGGGAAAGGCCGCCGCTCGAGGACGGAGGGCTCACGTTCACGCTCAATTTTCTTCGCGTTGATTCTATCCCGTGAGTTTCAACGCGATATTATGAGGAGTGTGAGCTTGACAAAGAGTCGTGGGTCGCTCAGAGTATCAACTGATGTCACTGCAGCCCGTCTGACCAGCAGGTTCCGTCTAACCAGCAGCTGACCAAAGGTGCTACAAAGCCAGGCTAGCCGCTGTCTGTAAAATTCTAGCGGTCGGCTACTTTGATTGGTAGTTTTCCGTGTTTCTTCCGATCAAAACCAGCCGAATACCGGAGATGTACTTTCACAATTGAGTCACGGACCGTTTTCCTTCCCCTTCCTCGACGTATTTTCACCCTTCCTTACATGCACGCATGCCGAGGTGAGTCGGGAGCTTAGATCCTATCTCGGCTGAGGGGGGTGCTCCGCTGGTAGGAGTTCCTGGATCGAGAAAACTTCGCAATCCGACGTGTAAGTTAGAGCCGGACCCAATCCAGTGGAGGGAGGACACCTCTCGTGATAAAAGCATTCACTTCACTTACGGGATTAACGAGCATAGCAGTTGACGCGCCCGGAAACACGAAATAATCATGTTTTAGTTTTATTAGATTGTCGTTCTACTTGGTATCGGGGCTCTATTCTCTAATATTTCCTGTTTTTATGTTTTATATTTTTATGAGTGGCCATTTAACAATGTTTTTTGTTTTGTCTTTGTTGTACCTTTGCAAAGAGGTGTTAGAGAGCACTGGGAACGTTGAGCTATTCTAAATTGTAATTTGGAGCTAACGTCACTCTCAGGATTAGCAACATACCCTAATAAATGTGTACGATTAACCTCTCAAGACCTGAATTTTTAAAGCAATTCATTATTTAAACTTAACAAACGTTTGTTTTCAAGAACTAAAATAAAACCTCGTCCCTTTCTTAATACTGAAATAGGATATACAATGATTTTACCTGCGGTTTGTTATGGAAAAAACGTATCCTGAAAAGGCTGAAATACACATTTAAAAAAATTACATGGTGTTATTTGTCCGTAGTTTCACAAATAATAATAAATGTGAATGTCTCTAATATTCAAAAGTATTAGTTATTAGTAGTTCCTACGAATGATTTAAACTGATCACTCCCATTTTCAGTGAATTGCAAAATTGTTTTTAATAAAATATTTTTTAATATTTATTTTTATGAATAGTACCAAAGAATGTCTTGAATCTTTGACAATAACGTTATGATATGTTTTGTTAAAAAATGCAGTCCATTCAATTACAATACTTTCTATGAATGTCAATTCTGTAGATATCTAATTAACAAAATGTGTTAGTTATTTACTGACTTCGATTATTAACATTTAAAATGAATCATTTATTTTACTTTCCCATAGAAATAAGACATCTATTGACGTCGCAGAAACAAGGTGTAGAGTGAATCTTCAATAGTGGAAATTGATATTCGAGATAAAATAAACGATTATAATTTGTCAGCACATCAATTTTGTGTGTTTTCTGTTTAATTGGAATTATTGTTTCAGAATATTTAATAATTGTTTCACATTGTTTGGAAATAAATAATCAAAAATCAAATGCATCAGCAATGAACATAACAGTCTGCGATAAAATGAAAAATATCCCGCCAAGTAATTGAATAAGATTGTGTTTTCTGCATGTTGTTCTCGGGTTTCAAACAGAACACATTTTTAACGGTTCGAAAGGGAAATCAAAAATTTCATAAAGCGATTTACGCACCAATTTACATTTTAATAATGTTTTCGCTCGGTTTTGTGGTCAAGTGAATACATATTTCATTTTTCATGAATAAACAGTAATTGACTCGTGAATGTCAAAATATTGGATGCTACAGATTGAACCTTTTAATCATAAAATGCTTATAACAATGGAACGAACATTAAAACTGTGTTGCTGAAATGGTAAGATTTAAACATTCGTATTTGATTTAGTAAGTCACAGCTACGATTTTAACAACACGAAGTATTGAACTGAGTATCGCACGACGTAACAATTCTCCTAAACATAAACGGGACTTTTGAGTGTAAAATGTCATTAGAAGTTTGCGTGTAGGTATGATTATTATATTTCGACGCTGTGTGTCACAGTGAGCACGTTAACCGCAAACGACATAACTTGCTGCAAACCAGAAACCGCCTGTCGCATTTCGCCACACTCATTCAGCGGCGTTGTTGTTCATTTTCAAGGTTGTAAGCGGGCACAGAAAACAATTTTAAACTTTAGCGTTAATGAAGTGCGAAAGTTCTGGAAAAGCGAACCGGCGATGTCAGCGGGGGGCGGGGAGCTCGCCGCCAAATTGAAGCCCGCGCGGCAAAGTTGGGAGTCCGCGGCGGGGGCGGCCGGGGCGCCGCGGGGTGGGGGGGCGGCGGCTAAGACGGAGCAGGGAAGCCGCGCCACTGAAACGCAGATGCAGAGTGGGGATTTTTGAATACGGAATCGCTGAGTAGATTTGTTTTGCAATGTGTGCGATGTATTGTGGTGCAGGATTTCCAGGTGTGTCCTTAACTATATTGCGATTTTTCTAACTTTGCCTCTCAAGGCCCGTCTTCACGTTGAAATATGTCATAGTATTTCGCGTGTCACTCAGTCGTGCCGCTAGATATCCCACGATCGCGACCGTAGTGCTTGCGATCATGTGACTTCTAGCGGCACCACCGAGAAAGACGCGAAATGCAGCGTGATATTCCATCGTGGCTATAGGGTCTTGAAAGGTAGAATTAGAAAAATCGCACTACAGGCGCCTAGATAAATCAGTGAAGGAAACGTGGCGAGGGAACGAGTTGCACAGCTGAAATTTAGTGTTAGAATTAAATGGCAACGATTAGGATTTTGGAAGTGCTTCCTAAGTGGAATTAAAGGAAGGGAAGGACGTGCAGAAGATGGATAAATCAGGAGAAGGGAAATGGATGTACACGTACATGGTGTCGGAATGCAGGTGTCGTTGGAGTCAAACAATTCAGTTTAGATGAAGAGGGATTAAAGTGTCATGGGGCATGAAACTAAGGTAGATGTGAAATTAAGGAACGTGTGGTAGAGAAATGTGAAAGATTTTAGAATATGAGATAAGGACAAGTCTTGAGTAAACAATGATGTAAGGAATCGTAGAAGTGAAGGAGCAATTCGTAGACTGAGGAATCGTAATCGTGGACGTACGACCGCAAATATTCAAAATTGTGTAAAGCCGTGTATAAGAATGCAGAACTGTGGGAGTGCGGGAAACAAACTGGCAAAGGAAGGAGGTTCAGAGGCGCTGATGGCGGTGGGTGGCGTGAGCGAGTGCGGTGGCCGCGGCGAGGGGAAGGGTGGGGGCGGGGGCGACGGTGACGGGAGCGGCGGCGGGTCGGGGGCGTGGGAGTGGTGGCGGGGGCACGGGTGGCGGGAGCAAGAGCAGGGGCGGTAACGGGGGTGGAGGTGGGGACGACGGCGACGGGAGCGGCGGCGGGGGCGGCTGCATGGGCGGCGGGGCAGTGGCGGGGGAGGTGGCAGAGGCGGCGGGTGTGGGGGCGGGCGGCGGGGGCGGCAGGGGCGGCAGGGGTGGTGGCGGCAGGAGCAGCGGCGGGGGCGAGTAGAGCGGGATTGGGGGCGGAGAAACAGCTCGGGGCGCGGCGAACCCGCGATGAATATTTAACAGCTCGCGTGGCGGAGGCTCCGGGGGAGAACGGGCGCCCTTTCTGCATTTGTTTGTCCGCAGCTCTATTTCCTCTGCGAAAGTGGAGCGCCCTGCGTTGGCAAATACGCTTGCTTTGAATTGACCGGCGCGTGACGACAAAGTACTTTATCCGCTATTACTTTTCCAAAAAAACATTGTGCGTGAAAGCGCTTGGATAAATCTAATCAAGTAGTTCCGCTGAGAAAGGTTGGTTGCTTTTAAGAAGCAGTTAAAATACAAAACAATGCTTTAAACAAAGTCAGATGTATTTTGTGAAATCTGGAGAAGCCGGAAATTATTCTACATCTCTCATTAGTAGTGAAATAAAATTATGCACGGAAGTCAGAAATGTAGGAGTAAATTTAATATAAAGAACTTCTGTAATTGATAATTAAATATATGGAGAATTTTAAAGTAATAAATTATCTCATCATGCTATTATACTTACCAGAAGGAATATTTTTTCTGAAGATGATCAAGCTCTTGTGATCTTCTCAATTAGAGAGGCCGCAAAAAAGTACTCTTCGCCTCTTTCATTGTTGATGAAATCTTCGTGAAGTCTGCAAATAAAAGATGTCATTAAGTTAATTTTTTTTAAATGGACACATTGAAGAAAATGACGTTTAAAATTAAATATAATATAAAACAAAATAAGTTTATAATGTATTGAAATTTCAGAATCTTTTTATTTTTCTTTAATATGCTGATTAATCTAGAATACGATAGTTTTATGTTTTTAATACTTTGGTAGAAGAACCATTTGCATTTTACGAATAATCATAGTATACTAGGTGTGTTTATGAGAATGAATTTGTCTTAATTCTAAAAGAACCCATAACATGCACAATTTGCGGAAGGATCAATGCAGGCACAATTTGCGTGAATTTACTATTTGGTTATTGCATGTCACAGTATAATTGTATCCACGTGCACTTTTACAAAACGACACATGCACTTTTTACAAAACACTAAGAAACTACAACAGGTTAAGAACTGTGTAGTTTTTTAAATGTTTCGTATGTAATGTTGGATGATGATTTTGTGGAAATATTTTGTGTGTTCACTTGATCGTTTAACCAATGCAGATCTACCTTTCAATTACTTTTTTGTCTGTTAGGTTACGCTTAATATTTAAACAAATGAAATTTTAATTTTTGTGTGTTTACAACCAATATTACAACAACAAGTGATATTACTTTATATTGTCATGACAATGATACAGTGAAAAGATTTGGAACCGGAGGTTTTCTGTTTCTCTGAGAAAATAAATACCAGTTGGATCGTTCATCCCCTTCATCTTTATCAGTCCAAATGCTTGAATTCTTATGTACCTAACGGAGTAGAACTTATAAGTTGCACCAAGAATTTGGAGGAAGTCATGTTCTTTGTTATTTCTTTTCTCTTCCAGTCGAAAAGTGCCGAAGCAATCCAAGTGCCACCTTTCACTAAATGAATATTACAACCCAGAACCACCCTGTCAGCATCTTCCCCGTTGTCTCTAGCCACAACGATCGCGACATTTTTGCAGAAGCTACACACTTCTCTTACGGTTACCTGAAAAAAAAACCAGAGCCTTACGCAAAGAAAGCGATCTTCCAACCATATGCCATCTATGGCATCTACCGCTGGTTTCAAGTAAGAACATTGACCGAAAGGTGAGACGATGTTCGGATTTAATTAGTAACGCTGCTGAAAACTCTTTCCAAATAGGTTTACCATCATTTGAACGACGAGTAGCAGTCCATAACTCAGATATAATTAAATCTGGTTGCTAAGAGTGCTGAAATCTGGATCGAAGACGCCCGATGTAATATTGGCTAAACCATTACGAGATACGCAACCATTAACTAACAAAAAATATTTTGGTCATTTGGATTAAACTAGTGTTAGTCTGAATCATCCGCTTGTTTCTCCCGTGGAGCTCCAATAACGCGAGAATCCGGTGCTTCAGGGCTTGGAGGGCCCTGAGCAGCGTGCCGGGTCGTGCGGGCGGCCGCGCCCCTGCAACTGCGGGGCGGGCGGCGTCGCTGGCCGCCGGCCAACAGCGGGGGCCGGGCGGCGGGCGGCGGGCGGCGGCGGGTGGCGGCGGCGGGTGTCGAGGGCGGTGGCGCGCCCACAGACGCCGGCGGGGCCGCGAGTGGCGGACGGCCACCTGTTGCAGGCTCGTTACCGCCTCGTTGTGCCCGCTTCCGCCTCCGCTCACCCCCCGCCCCCGCCCCCCACCGCAACCACGACCGCGGTCGCCGACGCCCTCGCCCAGCGCTGCTCTGCCGCCGCGGCGCCGCGTGCCCGATGAGACCCTGCGCGACCAACCGCATCCCGCTGGCGGCGTCTTGTTGCAGTTCTCTCCCACCCACACCCACCCCAGCCCCTGATGCGCAGGCGCTGTGAATGGTTCTTTGTAGTTTGTGTGGACCGCGTGTTGCAAGTGCGATTACTGAAGGATTGATTTGAAAATGACAGCTGTGCGTACATCGTCTTGACATCACTGTTGATGATCGCAATTTTCACGGCCACATACATTCTCTTGTTCTGATGGAAGATTATCGCCTTGTATCAATGAAACAAAACTATTTTATCCGCGGGATATCAAACACTCCGAAATTTTCAAAAATTCTTAATACAGAAAGGTCTGTTACAAATGTTTGATAGTTAATACAGCTTTTGTATGAGGTGAGTAAATGATGTTCTGTGTTTAGAAATTTCTCTAAAAAGAGTGAAATCAAATAATTTCCTATATAAAAATTCAAAGTTCAAATACTTGAAAGGAGTTTGTGCGATATTTGTTAATTAAAACTAACAACAGTTAAGAATGGACGCTCAGAAATAATTTGTCGAATATTCGACAGAATATTCGTTAACAACTAGATTTTTCATTAATAATGTTCCAGTTAAAAACTAGATTAATTGATGTGCAATGCATAATGCTCAGAAACACCAATAGTTTGAAACAATACAACCTATAAATCAAACGCGTCTCTGTAATGCATCAAGTGTGCTAACCTGATTTTGTTTTGTGACATTTCACATTATAATTAAATAGTGACAATATAGTCTAGATATTTTAGAAAATATTCAAACGTAAATAAGTAGAATTGCGTGAGATGAAGTGCGAAATGGTGAATAAAATTAGACGAGACAAAATGCTGTCTCCTACCGTTTGTTTTATTAGGCAAACTTTTTTATGTTTATGTGCTTCACTATTTTGTGATGCTGTGACTCCTAGCAAATGTCACACCACAAAAATATTAGCAGTGATTTCAAGAAGGATGAGAAGGAAAAGAAAGATGAGGATGATAGGAATCGAATCGGAAAAAGAGGAGGAACAAACAGAAAAACAAAAGATGATGAAGAGGGATAAGGAAAAGGATGTAGAAGAAGAAAAAATATGAGGAAGCAAAAAGATAAAAAGGAAGTTAAAAAATGAAGTAAAAAGATACAGAGGAAGTCAACAGACTCAAAAGAAATAGAAAGAAAGAGAAGGAAGTAGCAATATGCAGAGGAAGTAAAAGATGAAGAACGAAAAATGATGGTGAACAAAAAAATATAAAGGAAAACCAAAATGTGTAAGGAAAAAGAAAAGATTAGAGGAAAGCAAAAAAGCAGAGAAACAGAAAGATGACGAAGAACCAAAAATGAAGAAAGGAGATAAACAAAAAAGACCTGCCAATTTAGAACAGTACTGTGTACTTCGTACTCAGTTAGCGAAACACGTTTTCTGTACATTCTTATTTTTGGCTCATCAAGTCCTGGTGGAGGGACCCCAAAGTCGGTTTTAAACAAATTGGTAAGGGAGGAACGGGACAGCATTTTCAATACATTTTCAGTATTTTTTTTAAATATAATGATACAGTGTACTGGTTTCTCAAAGAATAAATGCATAATTGTTACTTATGTTTCATGATACTTTTTTTTAAGATTTAAAAATTTTCAAAGAAGTTCTAACTACATTGTTCTAAAATCACAAGAAACATCGAATTAGCCTCATTGATCGGAAAATGTTAACCCTAATATGAGCCCCCGCGTTGACCATTCGACCTCTATTCTTAGTGCTTCAGCGAACACACATTTTCTACGTAGTGTCGTGACCGCATGGCGTGCGGCGGGGCAGCGTGGCGTGCTGCGGCAGCAAAAATAACCTCTCACGCACCGTTTAGAGGCGCCCGTGCACTGCGCGTCGCCGGCGTGGCGGCGGCGGCGGCGGCGGCGGCGGCGGCGGAGGATGGGCAAAAGGGCTTCCCGGGAAGAGGCGGAGAAGCGTCCGATCGCGCGACAACCGGTAATCAAGGCGCGAGTGGTGCACTGTGCCCCAAGGGTGGGAGAAGGTGATGGTAGGAGAGGGCGGAGAAGGACCGGAGAAAAAGGGAAGGGTGGCTATGGTGGGGGCCGGGGCGGGGCGTGGCAGACCAGGCTGAGAGATGCTGAGCCTGGCTTAAAGAAGGCGGGGTGAAGCGATGCGGGGTGGTGGGGTGTCGGGCAGGACCGGGCCGGCGACGCGGCGGGACCTGAGGCGACGCGGGGCGAACTGGGGCGATGTGGGGCGACATGAGGCAAAGCTGGGCAATTCGGGGGGATGCGGGACGACACGGGGCGATGCGGGGCGACTCCGCGACGCGGGGCGACGCGGGGCGACGCGGGGCGACGCGGGGCGACGCGGGGCGACGCGGGGCGACGCGGGGCGACGCGGGGCGACGCGGGGCGACGCGGGGCGACGCGGGGCGACGCGGGGCGACGCGGGGCGACGCGGGGCGACGCGGGGCGACGCGGGGCGACGCGGGGCGACAGCGACCTCGGCGATGAGGTGGAGGATGGATCTTCGTGGGATGAGGAGGGTCGTGGGATAGGGTGGCTCGATGCGTTGGCGACGCAGACGCAAGCGGGGGGGGGAGTGGAGAGGGGGAGACGGAAGGAGGCAACGCCAAAACCGCCGCGTAACCCCAGGGAAAGAGCAGCACTGGAGGCCGCTTCGCTGACCTGCTGGGCTGATGGCCAGATGGGGACAATTGTGGAGCGCCGAGTGGAAGAGGAAAGAGATGCGACGAGAAAGCTTCCAGACGGGGCCATGTTCGATGCAGTGGGATGAGAATGAATCAGGAGATGGGTGGACGTCGAGAATGGGAGAGAAAGGAAATGCTGTAAAGCGATGTGGAAAAGAACAGCGGTGATAGGTTAGGAAAAATGGAATCCAGCACCCAAAAGAAAATATAGATTTAAGTACGTTACAAATTGCAATAAATACACTAAGTCCTTATGTTAGAAATGTAGTGTCTCATATTGTGAAGTGCAAACGGGACAGAATTCGATACATAAAGTCAGCCTTCATGAAAGACTTTGCCCAAGGGGAGTAGAGAGTCTATGATTACCATTAAATACCTCCAAAGTCAAAGCATCTAAATCATGTAATTGTGAATGCATAATCCTGGAATCATAAAAAATGCTAGGAGAGTACGCTTTAGGTGTATCACAAGCGGCTTGCTAGAAGGTTGGCAATATAGTCATTAACATCTTCAAAGAGACAGCTTTGGATAAGAATATTGCAAAGAAGGGAATTGCTATTACAATTACATTTGACGGACAGATTGACAACAATTAGAGTGAAGAAATATTATCATTTGTTAAGATAGCCAGCTATTGAGAAAGAATCGAATAGGCCAGATACAATGGGGTATATTTACAATTAGGGATGGGTCATAGAAAATTCCATGAGTGCAATTCCCTGCGCACATCACGAGCAACACGTCAAGCAGAGCTGCATCGTGTTGAGCGTCTGGCGAGGTGGCGCGGGGCGTGATAAGGAACGATAGGGCGAACCGGGCCGAGCCGGGGTGGTGCACGGGCGGCGGCGGCGGCGGCGGCGCGGGGCTCGTTACAGCGCCAGGGCCTGGGAGTAACGAGGTCGCGGCCCGCACGCCCCCCGCCCTCACCCCGCCCCAGCCCGCTCCGCCCAGTCGCGCCCTGGCGACGCAATACCCGGGCGGAGGCAGCAGGGCGGGAGAGGCGAGACGAAGCCAGACGGGGCGGGCGAGGGCCGGGCGGGCGGGGCGGGGCGAGGCGAGGCGGGATGGAGCTCGGGGCCGACGAAATGGAAGCGGACAATTACCCCGCTACCTGAAGCCTCGGTCCAGGGCCTGCTTCTGCCGCTCACCGCCCCCGCCCCCCACCCCCGCCCCCGCCCACGCCTCCGCTTACGGAGTTGGGTGGGCACGGGCCACTGCGGGTCGCCTACGGCGAACTGTGAGACATGCATGCTCGTCTCACTTCGCCATTAACCGACAGTTAACCCTCGTGGGTAACTTTGTACGGAGTGAAAGTTCAAATAACCAGATATTGCAAATTTGTGGAAACATGGAGATTATCTGGAAGATATAGCATTAAATAAAAGTTTCAGATGATACTAATAGTCATCTTAATGCAATACACAACTTTATTGCACAGTATAATAATTAAATTCGAAATTCAGAACACAGGGTTTACAGACAATTTAAAAGCTAATAAAATTGAAACATATTTTTTTAGCTTTTGTTTACAAAATGAATCGTGAAATTGCTTCCTCTCTGGATAAATTGTCATTTTGTTTCTGTCATTTTATTCATTTTAACATGTTTATGAATTCAGTACAATGGTTTTATCTCTGTAAACGCCCATTAAAAATTGCTGCGCATTATTTGGTTATCCCAATGAAGAAATTGAATTAATAAAACGTTCTCGAAATAAATTTGTATATGCAATGATAGCTTTTCACTGCATTAGTTGCTATACCTAAACATATTTCGTACATGTTTTATTAAATTCGCTGCGCAATGCACGCTCTTTAAAATATTTAACATAATAATTACGAAGAACTTCGAAGAACGAATGCACATACTTGAATATTTGACGTTAAAATGGTTATGTTTTACCAGTAAAGAAGTAAACGTATAAGCAAACAAAACTAAAACAGTTTTGCATTTCACTGGAATCTAGATTTCTTCATCCCACCATAATTTTTCTTCCTGTGTTAACAATTGTGTTTCGTGATAGCGCAGCCTTTTAACAAGTTGTTTGTGTCTCAATTTCCGCGCGTGAGAGCAAGTACGTAAGCGAGGCCTTTTGCCGCCGCCACATTAAGGCGGAAGTGCCTCTTACACGGCCGCCGACAGAAGGGCGCACTCTCAACGCTCTCGTTACCGCGAAGAAAGTGTACGTTTTATTTCGCGTGCGCGGGAGAGAGACGGCGACTTCCGGCTCACCGGAGATGACGTTAGGTTTCCCGCTGTTCGCCATTCTCGGATGCAACGGTAAAGGATGCCGTCGTAGTGTAGTCCCGCTGCCCCGCCTCCGTCGTCTCCTCTGCCTCCCACGCCGCCTCCCTCGCGCCTCGCCGCCAGCGCCACTTCCGCATGGCGGCGCGGCGACGAAATAACAAAGCGAGACCGGAAGTGGGCCCCCCCGATACGTCATTATGCGAGCGAAGGGGTGATAGAGGCGAGTCCGGGCGAGGCGTGGCGTAGCGGAGCGGGGCGGGCCAAGGCGGGGTTGGGAGAGACTGGGAGGCAGTGAACCCCCTACCGCGTTCTCCCTGGCCCCTTTGGAAGTGCAGGAAATTGTGTTTTGCCTGGGGAGAGCCCATCGCTTCTTCTGCTTCTTCATTAGAGACAAAGGCGCCCGATGCAGTCTTCCCCCAGCTCCAGCCAGCAAACCTTCGAACCTCGCTTCACGATGTGTCTTGTGTGGTGGTGACGCTTGTTTCATGTCTTTCTTGATGAAAGTAGGAACTTCCTTCCCTATAAAGGTTTCTTGTTCTCGTGTTATTTACGTATAAGCATGTTACGCATAAACAATAGATCAAAATCATTTTGCAAAAATTAAAAAATTATTTTAGAAGTATCTTCATTAAATAGTTTGTGTTATTGAAATAAGTGAGACAAAAATGCAACTTCGTCGTAAAATAAAAAAAATATTTCTCATAATCTGGTAACATTCACTACTGAAATTAACAGTATTGCACAAAATAACTATTATATGTAAATGTTCTGAAGCTGTGTACTTTTTGCTTCGCTACTTTAAAAAGCTACTACGACTTCCAATTTCTTTCAAACCAGTATTTTGTTCGAAGAAGATCATGTTAATGAAACAGAATTGAAAATCCATTCAGAACTGAATTTTTGAAAAGAATTAACGAATTTTCACTACCTTTCACTTCTTTACAACTCAATCATAATTTTCATCCAGACATCTCATTGTTCACAAAGAGAAGACGGTGATAGTAAGTGATGCGATTTACCTGCTTCCAAGCGAATAGGCTAAAGAAAGGGAAAATGAAGATAGAAAGGGGCGATTGCTGAAGAAAGCGAACTATCAAAAGTTACGAGCAATATATTTTAATTTAAATTCAATCTGGAGGCGTTAATCTCCTCACTTCCAAAGACAGTCTTATTTTACACCAGGAACCCCAGTTTCTGTGCAGCCTTCCAATCCACGGTCCATCGCGACTCTCTTGCTTTTAGATCTCTCTGCGAGCGTTTTACCGTGTTGAACACTCACGCCTACTACTTCAAACTTGCTACTTTTTCTGTCTTTTTCTCCCTGTCAATTATGAAACCATGTCCGCTACTACTACTCGCTTCATTAGCTTTTTATTGACCATCTCCATCGCATTTCTTGTATACCTATTGATTCCATTTCATACCATTGGATCACACCATCGTCACATTCAAAACTTGCCCACATCCCCTACCCCGTTACCAATTCATTCCTCTACCTTGCGTTCCTTGTAACCGCGTTCACAATGAGTCTTCCCTCCATCCAGGGTTCCTATTAATCCGGCAATTCTCTCTTCCTTCCCTTTTCGCTACATGTTCGTGTCGCTATTCTCTCATCTCTCGTTTCATTCATCTCATATATCGTCCATTTCTTCACATGTCCACCAGTCCTCCTACCCATTTACGTTCTGCAGCCACTTCTCCCTTCACTATATGGTCTTCTACCTTTTCTCTATCTCCTCAACTGTCTACTTTCACTACCCCGCATATTGCTCGCCCACCTCTTCCCACAAATCTATCTGACCTGAGTCGAGCCATCTCCTCCCGAATCTTATCAAGCGCCTAAAACTCCTGCGACACCAAGAACGAAGAGACTGCCCAGATAGTGGATGGCAACTCGGCATTCACCACCATGTGCCATTCAACGGCATCATCCCCACTCCGCTACTGCCGCGTGGCCGTCGCCTGCCACCAACGCTATTGTGATTGCCGCCGCTCCAGCACCAGCGAGACCGTCGGGGGGCGAGGCGCACGCCACAGCCCACGACAAGGAGAGCGAGCGGCGGCGGACGCGGGGGCGGGGACGGGGACGGGCGCGCGATGGGCACGAGGGCGGGGGCAGGCGTGGTGGCGGGCGCGGAGGCGGGCGCGGGGCGGGCGTGGGGGCGGGCGTGGGGGAAGTGGGGAAAGCGTTGGGGCGGGCACGGGGGGCGCGCGGGGGGCGCGTGGGGCGCGGGGCGGAGCGCGCGTAAGGGCGGGGGCGGGCGGCGCGGAACAGCGGACCATCGCTTCATTAAGCTGGTCGCCGTGTGTATTCAGATGTATGCAAATAGCCGGAATCCGGAGGCGGGGCCCCGGGCGCCGGCGGCGGCCCAGGCGGCAACGACGGCCGCGACGGGGGCGGTGGCGGCGGCGACGACGACGGCGGTGGCGGCGGCGGTGGGTGAGCAGCTAGCGGTTTCCAATGCCTTCGCTCCGCGCGCACTCTATTGGTTCCCGCTGCAATTAATGCCCGAGACAATGACGGCAACAATAACAAACACGCGATGCCGGCCGGCCGCCGATGCAATATCGCGTGAGACGCACGCGTAATGATCGTGTTTTGTTGACAGAGGCTGGCGGCGCGGCGCGGCGTCAGCTGCGCGAGAGCCCGAGCGTCACCGCCGTCCACTCCACAGTCTCCGTCCCTGCAGCCCGCGCTGGACGTTCCACGCCTGGCTGTGGACGCGCGCCATAATGTGTTTCCATACAATGCTCGTGGCCGCGCCGAAGCAGAACTCTCGAACGAGACGAGCTATTTCGGGATGGAAAATAGCTAATGCCGATGCTAATGTTACGTGAATCGATTGAATGAGCTTTTCAGAGACAAATGAAAAGTGGCATATCATTGCTGGTTTCACTGAGGCAGACAAATGTTAAAAATTGGAATACCTCATTTTTTCGTATGTACGTTCGTATGAACAGTTTAATATTTTTAGAGCTGATTCAATGTTCATTGCAGCCATGAACTTTTCGCAACTGCCTGAAAGTGAAATGTACGTCAAATATTG
Source organism: Acheta domesticus (assembly GCA_031308135.1). Taxonomy (NCBI): domain Eukaryota; kingdom Metazoa; phylum Arthropoda; class Insecta; order Orthoptera; family Gryllidae; genus Acheta; species Acheta domesticus. The sequence continues at coordinate 77,314,349 of JAHLJT010009436.1, read as the reverse complement.
TTATTTTGAACCCAAAAACGATAAAAATCTCCTTCTTTTGCAGAGAAATCTTTCAAAATCCATTGCCTTGATTGTGCATTTTACTAATTCTTTCGAATATTTAAGTATAATTTGTGTTAGACGAATTTATGATTAAATGTTTACATACACATCTGCCTAATTCATCCGTTCTAAGATTCTCTCTATCCATAAAAATACCACTGCTTTTTATAATTTACAAGATTACTTCGATACAAAACCTTGCAAATTTCCTAATGCGAGATTAATAATTTCTCCCACAAGAGCATCAAAAAATTTAGAGGGAACAACGTAGAATCCTGCAGACCATATTAAAGGCAGTGGTCGCTTATGCAACCAGCAGCACAAAATTCGGTATTTTATCCCAAATACCCGTCAACAGCTTGTCCAAGGCTGTTAAAACCTGTTTTCAATCCCCTTTTGAGATTGCGAGTTACTTTTCTGAGGTTGAGTTCATTTTTCCTGACCTTCTATTATATTTTTGACTGTTTTGACTTCTGGGTACCCGACTCTGTAAAACGGGTGGTGGGAAGCGTCAAACATTTAGAAATTTATGTAAAATTGGACTATTTGATTTTCTGTGCAATTTAATAGCCCCATTCTAAATATACCTGTTAATATTTTTACCAATATTAGGATGTTAACTCATACTCAATAATGGCCATATTTATTTACTTCATTCATTCATTCATTTACTGATTGTTTCCTTGTTTAACGCCAAAAAGCTGTATTTGGCGTTTGCAAGAAATCTGCATTTAGTGTTCATCCGCAACACAAAGGATCATCTCAAATTTTTCTCATGTAATTAAAAAAAATTCAGAAATCGGGATCATTAACCTAGAAGCTCATTACAATAGTTATAACTCCAGATTAAATTATTTAGAATAATACAATAAAGACCTAACTAAGAGTATATTAGTATCATTATTATATATGCCTAATTGATGTAACAAACAGTTGAGTTGAGATTTCTGGTATGAAAACATTTTCAATAGCAAAACGCTATCACGCTTTCAATGAGCTAATTCTGATTAATACTATTCTTTACTATCAATTTTTAACACTTTATTATCTTACCACAATTGTCTAGCTCCTTTTGAAGCACTCAAACTATTTATTCATTCAATTCAACAAATAGATTCCTTAATTCTTTTACAACTTCTCCATATGCGCATAAGTAAAATCGACCAAGAACAGCTGTTATTGCGGCGGCCGTGGCTTTTCATATCTACCATGAGATTTCCGAGAACGAAGTCGTGGGGCGAGGGGCGCACGGCGGGGGAGGCGCTTCGGACCCATCCGTGTGATTGGGGGCCATCGCACGCGATAGCGCCACTGAGCGCCGCGCCGCACGCCATGTACCTTCGTGGAAAATTTGTTTGCCGAGGAAGCAAATTCCCCTTCAGGGAATTGATTCCAATCGAATCTTTTCATCCATAACTTATACGAGGAGGTTAATTTCTATGAACGTTTTCCGCTTGATTAATCCAAAGGCACAATAAATAACGGAATAAAATGAGGAGGAATATAAAGCCTCCTTCCTGCGGAAATTGAGATATGACGTGAATTTTAACTTTTTACACGTGAGAGATAAGAAGTGAGAAAGATGTTGTGGAATATGTCGATATAGTGAAAAGATTAGTAATGAAAGTAGGGTCTGCTTCGTTATAAGTAATTAATTTCAGTATTTTATCTGTTTTATTAAAATAATTGTGCATCCGCTGACTGCGATAGCCGACTGTAAAAATATACACAAAGTGACGAAGTATGCCAATTAAAATGAAAATATCTTTTGTTTCTGGAAATGAAAAAGTGACTCCTCGAAAGTTAACTTGTATTTTTAGCTTTAATGTTACAGTTCGTCCTTGAAATAAGAATGCCACGTAATACTGTCTGACAGGTTGCCAACTTACAAATCCACATTGCCAACCTATGCTATTGAGGCGAAAATAATCAAACGTATGATCACTGCAAATAATGATAGTATGAACTAATAAGCTGAACGATTATTTGCGTATTAAATTCTTCGAAACTTATGGAAGTTACATCATGGGGCTTACTTTTGGAATGCATTTTTAAGAACTTATTGGGGATCTTTGAGCTCAAAAGTCAGTGCCAAAAACTCCATAACACAGTCCAAATTAGATAGAGGTTTTCAGAACAAATGCTACAAAAATCGATTGCATGTAAAGGGATCGAAATGATCGAATTTTTGCCAATTAACATGTAGTACGAAATAACGTAGTTACACATGTGATATTTGCCCCTGCGTGTTAGGCAATTCCTTTTGTGCATGTTTGTCAGGTGCTTGCAATATCCTTGACTGCGTCATAACTTGATCTGGTCGAGTGAAATGTGTGAGTTGCAATCGATCTATAGAAAGAAGTCAATGTATCGTCGAATAGGCGAGAATAATTAGAGTTCGAGGTTACGACATAATTATGATGTGTGAAGCGAAGGTGATGTGTGAGGTGTGAAGCGAAGATAGCAAGTTTTTTAAGCCCGGGTATGAAATTAAATGCAAAGATTAGTGAGTATATGTAAACGCAATGTCAAGCAATAATGTGAAACGTAAGTCATTTCACAAAACAATGTATGTGATTTTAATGCGTGAAACATTAGTTTTAAATTAAGATGAATAGTAAGATTCCCAGCTTTATTTCCATATATCATTCATTATCAAATATTGGTACATACGAAACATTTCAATTACATTTTCTGAAGCATGTTTAACTCTGTGTTGGCATTAAATAGTGATTCTGTTGTTTCAGAATTTCTACACTCCATCTTCATTAGCTTTAGAGAATAAATGTTGAACGACATGAGACAATTTATTTGGGGTTGGAGGTCCATTTTCCGCACAGCGCATATTATGTATTTTTCTGTTTTAACTTTTCTGCAATTTATCCTTTTGTGCGATGTAACCGAATGGTTTCAGCAAGTGTTTTTATTCTAATAAAAATAACATATTCTGTTTCTTCTCTCGAAATAAGAATATTTGTCTCTTCAATTCCCTTTTATTAGTATGCTTTTATTTATTGCTCTTTATTATCATTCCTTCCAACACAGCAACTTATCTATATTAAATTTTCTAACCTACCATGTGTATGAACTTGAACCTCGACATCTCCCCTGAATAGTAAAAAAGAAAGTTAACGTATCGTGTTATCTTAAAAAAAAAAGAAGCCAACATTCCTTGCAATAGACACGAGCCAAGTTCCCGCACAGTGCGGTCTTCGTGATGGGGCTGCAGAGAGGTCGGGGGAGGGGAGAAGGGAGGGGGCGAAGGAGGAGGAAGGGGGCGGGAAGCGGAGGCGCGGACCCAATTACAATCGCGTTCATCGCGCGCGAACGCAACTGATTGGCGCATTCCAGTGGGCGCGGCGGTCGCGAACGCCGCACTCCATCTCCCACCCTCTGCCCTCCGCCCACTGCCCCCCGCCTGCCCTCAGCACTCGTACCTCCGCCCTCTCCCCACATCCCTCTGCCATCTTGCCATCCCTCTGCCCTCCACCTGCTTTCAGCACTCCAACCTCTGCTCTCTCCCCCTTCCCTCTGCTCTCCGCACTCCATTCTCCGCGTCTACATTTCCACCCTCACTCCGCCCTCCCACCCTCGCACTCCATCCCTGCCCTCCACGCCCGCCCTTCATCTCAATCTTCACCCGCTCTTCTCCCCCTTCTCCCCGCTCTTCTCCCCGCCCATCACCCGCCCTTCACCCTGCCCTTCACCCCGCCCTTCCCCCGCTCTTCATCTCCTCCATCTCTTGCCCTCCACCCCTTGCCCCCTGCCACCCCTCCGCCTTCCACAACCACGCCACACTCCACCTTTCGCCCCCTGCCCTTGCTCGACCTCAAAATTCTCTGCCAACTATCCGCTTCCCGTCCGCGCGCTGCCCAGTCACGAAATAGGCGTCGAGCCATAACCTCCTTTAGTTCTAAAGCCTTCTGAAAGCCTTCTAAAGGAGGCTATGATCCAGCCCAACGTGTACTTCATTGCAGTGGGGAAGTAGTTGAACTGCGTAAGAGTTCAGGATTCCGTATTTCATGGATAACGGCTTGTATTTTCAGGCTTGTATTTGAATGAAATTCATACAAGTTGATTCAAAGACTCTTATCAGTAACCAAATACAGATCGAAAATTATATAAAATGTTGATAATTTTAAAGCGAATAAATTTTATTTGTTTCTAAGATCGATCAGGCGCATTTAGTGCATTTAATATAACGAAACTTTCCATTTTTAAGAAAACCATTTTTAACGAAACTTTCTGAAAATTAGAAGAGCTAATAATTTTAAAGATCTTGATATTACGAATCTCTTCTAGTTGATGAGCCTTCTAGCTCTCCACCTCCCTTTGAAAGTTATACATTGTAGTAACTGAGGATAATTAATTCTAATTTCCATCTTTCCCTATGTTGACGTGTGCGTTAATCACTCTGAAAGAGTGTCAGTAGACGTGGATAAACGTGGTGTTCAATCAACAGAGTCGTATTTCTCACTTTCAAGCATTTCAACTCGTTTGACCGAACAACGTATTGATCTTCTCTCACGTCCATTTGTGAGAAATACGTTACTGTAATGCTCTGTAGACGTCATTTGTTGAACAAACACCGAAAACTTAGCAGAGAAAAACTTCGTATGTTTCTATATTTGGAGGGCATACTCATCTTCAACAAAATGATTATACGTTAATTATTTATGAGACATTCAGGTACACATCTATTTAAAAAACTCCACAAAAAGGAGTAAAAATGTTGTTATATTTATATTTAAACAGTTGTTAATTAATAATTCTTTCACAACTATCAAATTTTCATTTATATTTTTTTAATTGGTGGTATTTAGAAAGTAAATCATTCTAGTCTGCTCGCACAAAATAATTTTTAGAAGCGAAAATTTAACATCAAAGTTATCATTACGCTTCAAGTTCTTTTTGGGAGAGAAATCTCAGGACGTGTATCATTAGTTTAGAACTTACCCAAAGAAAGAGGAGATCTGATAGACCTCATAAAGCAAGGAAAGTCTTTTTTCGACATCAATTGGAGCGAGTCCTAATGTTTTCTTCTTCGCTCATTTATCCATTTTTATGGCACCATTATACTGGCAAATTTCAGAAACTAGATACTTAACTATTTTCTTCAGATTTATTTTATTCTCATATTATCCTTGCAAAAACCGGAAGAGAAAGGAGGAGGAGGAAGGCAAGAAAAGCTAGTAATAAGAGATACTAATGACTGGGAGTATGGAATCTGTAATGGATCTGTAATTAAAGTGACAATAAACATAATTTTAGTTACGAAAATATTGAAAACATTCTCAAGCATATGTACGAGTAAATTAGTATCGTACCCGTTTTCATATAATAAAGTGTGATATGCTGTACACCCCGTAAGAAACTAATGATCGCTTGGGGTCTAGAGGTCATTGAAACGTTTTAATAAAATGATTGGGAAAAATGGAACTCAGAAAATGATTACGGAATTTGCAACGAAGGAGGATTAAAGATCAGAACGATCAATCACTCTTTTGCTAGAACCAAGCACGCCTTCCTACGGACGAATACTATGACCAATGTTCCTATGTGCGAGTACTCTGTTTCTACGACCGAGCACGCTGTTGCCAAGACAGTTGGCTCTCGGTGCGACCGGCACGGAGGGACACGCGAAGTCGAAGCGGAGCAGTGCAGGGCGGAGCAAGCCGGAGCACAGCGACGCAGGCAGTGCGAGAGTGGTACGGGGCAGGGGCGCGAGGATAATTCTAAGTTCACCGCCCTAACGACGTTACGCGCACGGCGCCTCAATCCCGCCGGTGGAGCTCGAATCGAGTTACGAGGGCCTGCGGCAGTTAACGAGTTATTCCGGACAATGAGTTTTATTGCATCGACACCTCCGCCCCCGGCGCGGGCGGGCCAGGGCGGGGCGGGCGGAGCGGGTGCAGCCGGCCGCTGAACTTCAACCCCGCGCGTTAGCCTAGTTACGCGCAGCCCCGAGGTCAGCGCGGCACGGGCTCTATCGACGCCCTAGGACCCACCGCACGGGCGCAGCCATGTTGGGGACGGGCGAGAGAGGGGAAAACGCTTGTTTGCTAGCGTCATTAGATAATGCACGCTACACAGATAGCGCTGAAATTACTTACAGGAAACAAATCAAAGTGGAGTTGAATGCAAATGTAAGTGTGGAATGTGATTGGAGATGTATACCGTGTTATTACACCAGCCACCAAGTGATTTTGAAGGTATAAAATGGTTTTTAGATAGGTTTTCGCCAGACCATTACGAAATTGAGAAAATTCCTCTTAAAAAGATGATCGTCTAAGTGAGATGAAATCTATTTCATTTATCCTCGTAAGAAACAATTTTACATTAACCAGCGAAAATAATTTAAATATTTTTTAATAAAGTATTATACCTCTTATTCACATTTTTAAACGTGGCTCTGAATGTTGAAGAATGAGAAGATCCCTGGATTTTTTTACGTCAATTTTTTTCCAAGAAAAGCGATGTATGCTATTTCAAAGGATGAGGTATACACCCCTGTATTATTTCGTGTATTGCATATAATGTAGTTCTATAAATATAAAACGTTATTTTCTTTGTTTTTAAAAATAACTGCACATTTGTTTTTCAATATTTTTACCGAGTTATTTGCGTTAAAACTCTACACTTAGATTTGAATATGGAAATATTTTCATTATTTTCCTGTCATAATTTGTTTTACCTTCAAAATCTAAATACTAAAAAATTAAACAGGAAATATAAAGAGTAACTATCACAATGGAGTCGATAAAATTAATCTTCAGAGGAATTTGCAAAGAGCAATATTACAGAATTAGGCTACGGATAGGAAGCATGGCTGTTAACAGTGAATCCGGTGCATTTCTATGTTCATATTTTAAAAACATGCCTTTTAACAATTTCTTTCTAACAAGTCCTTTTAAGCAATTCAGTCCTCGTTCCTCATACGGGACTCTGTGATAGAGTAATGTAAGCTATCCATCTTTGCAAAAGGAAATAGGATAAATCCTATTCAAAATTTTGAAAAAAAGTGTTGTTGTCTTTGATTATATTTTTTTCACGAAATGTAGCCCATATATTACATTGAATATTGTTCTTTGTTGCTATTGTTACTTACTTACTTAACGAATATAAAAGGAGAGAGAAAAAACTTATATTTAAGTGTTATTTAGGATACTTTATTGTTTGGGTTATACAGCCCAAATTATGCACTTCCACCTTGTGTAACAGGGACTCTACAACTGTTAAAAATGGTATACTCTTTCTTGAACGCAAGATGCACGGCCGCACGGCCTCGGTGACGCGGATAACTGCCGGGTTGTTCTTTACTTTTGCCGCCACGTTTTTAATGCTCCGAAGAAGGTCATCATGATTACTTCGGCAGCATAAACGCGGTCTTTCATTAACCCTCATAAAAAATCCCAGTGGATTCAAATCCGGAGACCGTGAGGGCCATGCTAAATTTTTATTAAAGATAGATTTTTCTTAACGCAACTATTTATAAATATCAGATATTTAAATAATATTTCGTAACTTTTTCAATATTTTCACTTTATTTTGAGTTATATCTTTTGATTTTTTAAGTCAAGGGGCAAGTGTCAGATTTTTTAACTCAAGGGATAAGTGTTGCAATATCATAACACTAGTAAGACGTCTTCGACATTTTAAATGGTTTTAGAAGAATTTTCATCGTTAATAATTTGAGAATTGTAATTAAATTAGAATAATATGAAGAATCACCCGTTTTCTTCAACAGACAGACACATTACCCGCTTGCTCCAAACAGTGTATAGGAAGGGGTTCTGTACAATAATTTATTTACATTTTTTCCTGCTTCGATTCCATTTGACGATTTCTATATTTACAAAATACACACATTGGTAATACGTTTTTTCGAAGAATACGTGAAAAACGAAAAAAACGACGAAATAAAAAATAAGGATACGACAGATGATCGGAATCACGTAAATTACCTGATTATAAGTATTACGTAACCGTTACCAAGAACGTGAGAAAGTATGTGATGTTAAGCATTACTAGTTTCATTTTAAATTTTGACAGATACCTATCTCAAACTCACATAATTTTCGTAGAAAAAGAAAAGTGATCTATCCAGTTATTTAAAAATCATAAACTTGACAAATGCAGTCCGTTTTGCCAAAAGTCAAGGAAATATTTGTTTCTGGTATTAGCTGCGAACTGCTTTGAAGGTTATTGCTGTTCTCTTCGCTGTATATTAATGTGACGTTCTTTTCAGACGTTTCCCACATAATAGTGTACAGTGAACACATTACAATACTGAAATAAGTTTCATGTGTTTCTGAATATGTTAGTCTAATTATAATAATATCTAGAAAAATTAACATTTTCGTACAGATTTTTTTCAGAAGTGTTTCGTTTCCTATAATTGCTGATTTATAATTGTTGGTCATTTTTTATAGTTGGCTGCTTCAGTTCCAAAGTGTGTTACATAACCGCGATGTAGCGAAACTTTTGTGTCATAGCAACGCGGAATGCCACGGTCTACTCCCTGTCCAGGGTTGTGCTGGCAAGCTGTGTGCGCGTTGCTGCGGCGCCTGTGACGCTCAAGCCAGCGCCGCCGGAAGGCACGCGTCCGAGGGCAGTCGCCGTGAAGCCGAGTGGGCGGCGTCCGGTGGCCGGCAGCCAGTGGCTTCGCCCTGGGCGACCGGGCGCGCAACACCCATATCTCAGCGCGGCTTCCCCCGGGAGAGCTGCACCCTTGCAGCCTCCGGCTCCATCTCCCCTCTTCTGCGACACGCCTAACAGTATCACGCCGCGAGTCCGGGCGGCCGTGCTAATGCACTTAGGTGTTGCGGGCCGCGCCGCCGCTGCCGTTCGCCGTTTCCGCTATAGTTGAGCGCGCGGCTGACGCCGTCCCCGTTGCCGCAGGCGGTGCGACGAAGCGAGTTGCCATTACCTCTGCTTCGGAACAGTTTACCATTGCGACTACTATTTAGCACCGCTCACTTCGACGCGCTCGTTTTCTTATACTCAGAAATTGGTTCAAAATCTGGACACGGTTTGTAAATACGTAGTGAACGTTTGCGAAGACAGATATTATTCCCAAGTGGTACTCCAGTTTTGCATACCTTACAACCTGTTTCCTCCTTCTTTTGGTTCGTATCTCAACTTTTTATTAATTCATTTTTTTCAAATTATCCTACTGTACATCCTGTTTGTAAGCGTAACCGAAAGGTCGCGTGTTACTCTCTTACAAATAAGTTCTGTTTTCGACTTTAATTGCAAACCATCTTCACACTCCCAATCTTAACATTGCCATCAATGTCCTCACTGTCGTCATCTACTCCACCCCTGGCAGCCTGCATCTCAAAATGTATCCGAGGACTCGTCTCTTTTCCCCTCAAGCCTGCACAATCTTGCCCCTCAACTACTGCCACAATATATTGTCACCTTGGGCTCCTCTAACTCGTTCTCTAGCAACTCCACGGGCAACCACACGCCACACACCGTCTGCTCCGGCACTACCGCCCTGTCTCTTCCTATCTCCACCGCGCCGGCGCCCGCTCCGCCGCCGACTTCGCCAGGGCTCCCAACTTCGTCATTTGCCTGAGCTCTTCCCTCTCACAAAGACGCGGCGGCGCCACGGCAATGGTTTCTCACTTGCCGCTCCCGCTTGACAAGAAAACTATTATGTTTTAGCAAGTTAGGCAGGGTTATCAACATGAGTTAGTCGGTCTGCTGATGCGTGGCGGCGAGAGGGGAAGGGAGAGGCTTCGCCATGTAGCATTGGAAGAGAAAGCGCGAAAGGGGAAGGACAGGGAGGAATGGAACGTGACATCGAAGGGCGCGGAGGAGAAAGCACCAGAACGCCATGGGAAAGAACAGGGAATGAGTGAATGCAGGCAGAGGCGAGAGAAAATCGCCAGGAGGAACTGGGCGAAGACCTGAGCGAGAAAGAAGAGCGCGAGAAGGAACAGGGCAGGGAGAAACGTCGAGTCGGAATAGGGAGAGGTGGAATAGGAAGAGGGGGAATAGGGAGAGGGGGAATAGGGAGAGGGGGAATAGGGAGAGGGGGAACGGGGAGAGGGCGAACGGGGAGAGGGGGAACGGAGAGAGGGGGAATAGGGAGAGGGGGATCAGGGATAGGAGATCATAGAAAAGAGGAACAGGGCGAGATCGTGTCGGCGAGGTACACGGAAGGAAGGCACAGGGTGGGGAGGCAAAGGGTATGGAAAATCACGATAGGGAAAGATAGCTAGGGGATACCAAGTCAGGTGAAAAGAACCGGGAACAATGGGATGATGTGAGGCGGGGAGAACGGGCTGGAGTGAACGGGGCGGGGCGAACAGGCGGGCGGAACGAAGAGGACCGAAGCGGGGTGGGGCGATGAAGACCAGGCGCTTTCGGTTAGTGCGCGGAGGCGCCGCCGGGAAGAGGCGGCAGCGCGTGTGCAGGGGCTGCCCCGAGGAGGGCGCGGGCGACGGAGGGCTGAGCGATGAGGGCTGACTGAGCCGAGGGCGCCACCGGGAGAGAAGCGCTTAATTCAATTGACGTCCGACGGTGCATCTCCGCACGATATGGAAAACGCGTTTAAAAGGTCTCGCTTGTGAAGGATGTAATTGATAAGGGAGTTTGCTGCAGTTAAATCTTACTTCTAGACACAATTTAGAATATAAATTTTCGAAAATATAGTTTTCATTATTGAAGTTTCTCTTAGCGCATTTTTTAATGAAATACACTTAAGCTGGCAGTCTCTTCCATCGTCTAACTACTATCGTTTGACATTTTATTTCACATTCTTTAAGTAAAAAGAGTTTGAGACGCAAAACAAATTTGAGTAAGGAATTGTTTAGAAATCTAGAAGAACATTCCATCAAAAAGCTATGAAGAAAAAATTTCATCCAATTACAATTTTATCCCGAATCCTGAAACAAATGAACATGAACACCATAATTTTGAAGTTGTTTGCGCAATCCACGTAAAGAATTAGAACCCTAAAATGTCTAACACGCTGGAGTATTAAAAAAATGAATGAGCAGCATAAGAAATCGTTCTCAATTCTACTAAAAGATATGCGATAGAATATAATTAACGTGGGAAAACTATTAATGTCCTGATTGCGCTCTGTACATTTAGACTAAGACTACACTTGAAATTTGAAAACTATAATTATTAAGAAGTTTTAATAATGTCAGAAACTCATTTGCCATTTTGGTAAGTTACTCAACAAAGTTTCTTTGGTAGTTTGTTGACAATACTACAATTGCTAACTGAAAATAATAATAAATTTAAGTAATATATTGACGAATTGGTTTTTAGTTGAATTTCTGACACACGTTAAACTTAAAACAACATACATTGTGTTTTTAAAAGATGAAGTTAAACTCTTCCTGAATATTCTTTATGATTTGTTAACCGAATAGTTTACAGAAAATGTACAAGATACCAAAACATATATTCTAATCTTTTCAACGATATACCCTCGGATTTTAAGATATTAAGCGGTGAAACGAACTGTCCCCTTGACGAAGAACGAAAGCCCGAGATCGTCTCCACTCCGGAGTGCGTAGCCTTCATCCCTCATTCCCCATCTTTCCTCCTTGGTCTCCCTCGTCTCTCCCATCATCCCCCGCGTCGCCCCGTCTCGCCTCGCGCCGTCCCGTCTCGCCCCGGCCCGCCCCGGTCCGCCCCGGCCCGTCCCGTTTCGTCCCGTCTCGCCCCGCCTCGCCGCGAACGGAGGAGGCTCTTGAGGGCCTCTCGGCTTCGATTGCGTTTCGACGGATCGTAAATAAACGAGAAGCGGCTCCTCCGGGGATTCCCCGGCGGCCGCGGAGGCGGATGACAGCGCCCCCTGGAACTGATAAATTCGGCTGCCCGCCAGCCTCCGCGGGAGCGACGGCCCGGCTCAAGCGAACGCACGCCAGCGCGGGCGCGCCGCCCCCTCTTCCTCCTCCGCCCCGCGGCCGACGCGACGCGACGGCGCGAGAACCCGCGCTGCGTTGCACGAACAAATGGGCGAGAAACGAGAGACAAATGACGGCCAAGTTAAAAATGCACGTTAGAAAGTTAATTTTTTGCGGGTTTTTACTGGGAATTTTGTAGAGCAGGTGAGAATGAAGTACGATATTTCGTTGCATTATAGAATAAGCACAACAACGATGGAGGCGACTGTGAAAACGAGTGTGTGTGGAATTGTGACGGAGTATTGTAAACTATTGTGTATAATATCTACTCGGCTGTCCTGAAGACGCCGCATCCTAGGCACAGATGACAACGTTTCCGCCGTCATGCTGCGGTCTTCCTCAGGGCGAAATGCCTCGTGGCAAAACGAGGGAGGTCGCAGCATGACGGCCGAAAAGTTGGCATCTGTGTCTAGGATGCGGCATCTCCCAGACAGCCAAGTACGAGATACTGAGTCGTAGATACACCTCCTTGCCGTGGATGGCTACGCTTTCAGTTTACTGTGTATAATGTGTATAATTTACAAGTTACATAGTTAAACAAATGAAAATGTATTTTTCTGCGGGTAACGATAACTTTTAGTGGGACATTTCGTTCTTTTCTTAGGTACCCGAAATCACAATAACGGCGAAAATTCTTTTATCTAAAAATCGGTATTATAATCATATTTCTCCTTTTGCGGAAAAAGTGAGTTTTGATTAAATTTAAGATTCTTACGACTTTTGCAAGCGTGTAGAGTTTATTCCTCTCTTTAGAACTACACCACAAATAAAATGAAGAGAGTTATGTCCAAAGTAGAGCAAACACAGAGCGGTTTAAGCATAAAAAGTAAAGAAACCGCCGGAAAACCTCTGGACAAACAAACAACAGCTACTTCCTTTTTGCAATTGGTACTGGTTAAACAAACGGGAGGACCGGCGCTGTGGCGGCGGAGTCTGCGAGCTGGTAACGCCGGGCAGCCGGCTGGACGGGAGGGGAAGGGCAGGGAGGGGCCCCGGCCGTCGCTGGGATTACTCTCCTTTCCGCGAGCGGCAATTACTTTAGAGGCGAGCGCGAGAGAGCGCGGCGGGCGGCGCCCTGGCGGGGGGGGCGGAGGGGGAGGGGTCGCGCCCTCTGCACAAACACGCCGCGCCGGTGAGGCGGCCCCGTCCGCCACCGCCACCGCCGTCGCCACACGGAGTGCAGACGCCTTTGCACAGTGCCCACTAGAGCAAATCCCCACAAGAGAAAAACGTTGACTTCCTGCAGTGGCTAGAAGACATTGTTGGACCTTTCCCTCAAGAAGGAATTTCCAAACATTGTTGTTGATTTTTGGCACAGGAAATATTTATACTGTATTTTTTTGAGTACGCAATTGAGATTTTTTAAAAGGTTTGTGCGTATTGTGCGTTAAAAGGAAAAAGCGTATTGTGAAATACCTCTTTCATTTGATTCAACAATTCAGTTTTATTAATTTTTCGAATTTATATTATCATGCAATTTACTCATCTGTGATTAACTTTATTTCTTATTTTATCTTTTCATTGAAGAATACAGGTCACTCTGGCTACTTTTTAATATAACATTTTCACTCAAAGACATCCATCGTTCCTCCCTCAATAAAAATGCTTACAGGTTCTGCGTAATAGCAATGGAAACTTAACTGGTTATCACACAATTATACATATTCTAATTACTAAATGTGTAAAAATATTATGTTAATCTCGTGTCATTTATTCTGAATGGGTGAGAAACGTTTTTACAAAGTATGAATCAATTTTTAAGTGCGTTTTTTGAGAAGATTTGCATCGTTTCTCATCAAACACTTCTTAAATAAATACTTCACTGTGAGAAGAAGAATTATACTTTTATGGTTAAATTATTTACCATACTAAAAACTTATCTAAGATTCAATTTCAGCTGATTTCATTGTTACTATTTGTTCAATAATGGAGAGTAAATTAGGTTTTTACTAGTGAACATTAGAACTGCTGTTGTTTTGAGAAAAGTTTGGTAACTTGACCAGCGAGATAACCTGCATACTCTGTTAATTTTCTTTCTTTTAACAATTAAAAAAATTCCAGATAATTAATTATTTATGAGAAAACTTCTCCCTATTCTCATTAATGACTAAACTATCATTACTAAAATTGTAATGTAAATGTGTTGTTGAACAAATGTTGAATTAGAATTGTTCATGAAAAATTATTGGCAATTTTATTTCAAATTTTAATTTTCTTATATTCATTTTAGTAAATTTAAATAGCGTAAGTACTGATACATGTAAATTATAATATATTTGTTCACAAATCAATACATGTGTACATAATCGTCTACAATTTTCGTACATCATTTCTTCATTATCTTCTGATGTCTCTGGACACTACATGCATTTACACGTTTTGCCAGTAGATATAGCGGTTCACTGTTTCATAATCATCAATAGCTGCATTCTTGTATATAAAAATGTTGATGCTTTACCCCATCAATTCAAATGCTTGCGCATGTGCCAACGCTGCCATTGCCACCACTACCAATATTACCAGAACGCCACGTGACCACCGCCACCACCCCTGAGTTTGCTCTGTGACCGCGACGAGAGGCTACCTTCTGGGAACCACATGCTGTCCGCGAGCGAGCAGAGACATTTCTCTCGCCGTTCCTCGTGCAGTCGCTGAGAGAGAAGGCTGCATTATTAGCCGGTCTATGTACGCCGAAAATATGTCCACTAGCAAGAGCTCCACTCACATCACTTAAAACGCTTTTTTTGCAAATGAAACAAACTTTCTGAATCGCCACTTCCAATTATTTGTGGATGAAATGGGTATTTTTTTTACAGTCTCGCGAACTACATACGGAGTACAGAAAATGTTATGCTGCAGCAGATTTTTTGACAAGAAAACTTCTATGGCACCTGGTAAAGAAAAATTGCATAGATATTGTTCTCGTTTGTAGAAGTATTTTGATTACACATTGTCTAATCAATATCCACATTTTGTGGGTCCTTGATACCGTAAAATTGGTTTCTGGCAAAACGTCTGTCCATCTGTCTCTGAACAACGTTAGAGGCTAAACCATAGGCATGATTTTTAAAAAAATTGATATTCGCAGTCGATATTGCTGATGTCATGGACCATTGAATTTGAAACAGATGTTTTAATTTTTGGGGTTCTTTACACGAAATCTCAACGACATTTTCATTTTTTTCTCAAAAATTACTCCATATTTTTTTAAATTAAACTTTGTCCTCCGATAACGTAAAGGACAAGACAAATACTAAACAAAATGGCGCAGGTCTCAGAATCATAGAAATATATGAATTTTCGAAATTGCAAAAATTCAAATTCTTTCGCCGTCTCCCTACAATCACAACATTGAAAATAGAGATTTTTCTTCTTAAACAATCGAAATTGGATTTTTAAATAAGGATATGTTCTTTTTTTACAAAAAAATTAATACATTTTGAGAAATTTTGCGTGAAATAAAGCCAATTTTAAAAACAAAATTGTCAAAAAAACTGTTTCATTTTTCTTCTCTAAACTTCTTTATAATGATAAAAAAGATTTTTTTTGTATTTTAATCACGTCGTTAATACGTATATAGAGTAACTTTTTATACATTCTTGAATTTATGAGTTTCAGTGATTCAAATTATTTCTCATCAAGTTGTTCGAAAACTCAAAAGTTTTCTGTGCAATTGAGCTCAGTATTGCACATTTTCAGAAATGCTCAAAAACCATTTTTCAAAAACTGATCCAAATTTTTCTTCAAACTTTTTGTGCGAATAGTGGTGAATACACTGAATTATATAACATATACGCAATTTTGATGTATTATTTTCATTTTTCAAAAATTATACAATGGTATTTTTTAAACATATATCTCGTCGTTAATATTTACATTAGGGCATTGCTTATAAATTATTGTTTTTGTAATCTCAAGTGCGTCAAATAGCTTCATTTGAAGTTTCTCGAAAACTGAAAACTCTTATGTGAAAATGAGCTCAGGATTGCCCATTTTCAGAAACTGCTCAAACAACATTTTCTTAAGAACCGCTCCATATTTTTCAATAAAAATTTATATAGAGAACCATGTTTTGCCCTCCTCTATATTCTTAAAGACATATTTGAATTTTACTATTAGGAGACCGAAAAATTAAGAAAACATGAAAAAATGTTTTGTGCCACTAGGTAGTAGCTGGGAGGTGACAATACCGAAAATCTAGCTTTCATTAAAGTCATTAGAAAACACTCTTGTGCTTGTGCTATTATGTTGCACCACTAGTTAAACTTTTTCAGTTAGTAGTTTATTTACTAACATATAACACGCGTATCTTCATGGCTCAATTTCGGCAAGATTTGCAAATATTATTATTTATGAAAATATTGCATCATGTCCCGAGAATGAAACTTGTAAAATAGTGTTTCAATTTTCTATTAATTTTACAAGACATTTTTCTTTCATCTTTTTGCGTAGAAGAAATATATTACAGTGTGTCTATAAAACATTTTTTTAAAACCAAACAAACTATTCTTTTGCTGTTTTATAGCATTGTAGCCAACAATATTTTATCGTGTTCAACATCTGTGAGCCATCCAAAACATCATTTATCTCAATGATGCCCTTTTCCGGTGAATTTCATTTTTATTCGCCAGTTTTTACATTTTTCTGAACATTCCCGAGCAATTTTTGTTTATTTTACATCGTACACACCCAAAGAGTATGAGCCATTTACATTTTAATCATACATATCATACAGTTTATTTTAAACTTTGAGGGTTTTTTGTTCACAGAATAGCTTGAAAATAACTGCGCGATCGTGCAGTCGTTTATCATCTTCTGTCGCGTTGTCATTAAAGGATGAGCAAATTATCTTCTAAATTGTAGAGCCTAGGACATTGTCTTAATGCATATACACATTAACGTAAACAATGCAATTACGTTATCAAAAACATTCAGAGTGTTGCATTCGACATTTCAAGCAGAGAGCAGTGAATGCCACATTCAGTCGAGAGCCCCCACGCGAAGGTTCGTCATTGAGCTCTGGCTCAGAGCGTTTCATGTCAGCGTCGTGCAGCTTGTAAGTGGCGCTCTCTGAGCTTCCCTGCGTGGTCGCCGGGCGGCGTCGATAAGACGAGTCCTCAACGGAGGCAAATCCTCCTCGACGACGAGCACGGGGAAGGCTGCGGTCGGCGCTCGGCTGAGGGCAGCTAAGCGGCCATGGCGTTCACCACTATCGCCCCTTCCCTCACGACCGCCCCCCCCGCACGACTTCCGCCCTGCCCCTTTCCCCGCCCGGCAAGCCCCACCGCGCTCACGGAGTTGGCATTCGCATCCCCTGCCCACGATCCCCTCCCTTCCCTCAGAGCCTCCGTCACGGACGTGGAGCTCCCGCCCCCGCTCACACGTCACCTCCAGACGCGTCTCCACACTCGCCCCTGGCCTTCGCCGCCTCGGCACCGCCTTTCCGGCACGGTGCGTCCGTCTCCTGGACTCGCCCGCGCCCCCGCCTCCCGCGCACGGCGTCGCCCGCTGCTTGGCTCTTTCCACTCCGCCACTCCCGGCCCCACACCCCGGCCCCGCCCCCGGCCACTGCCCCCTGCCCCGCCCAAGCCCGGCCCGGCCCGCGTCGCGAGCGGGGCCGAACGGGCGCGCGCAGGTATACAGTGTATCTGCTTCGCCCAGGCGGCAACAAGTGGCGGGCTCTGCGATAAGGAGTCCTCCGCCGCCGCGGCGTCCATTGTGGAAGGTGCCGTGAATGGGGACACGTGCGGCGCGGGCGGGCGCCTCGCGTCGGCAGGCGCGTCAACTGACGGATGCCGCCGCCGCCGCCGCCGACGCCCGCGGCTGACAGCGGGTGAGGAGGCGACGGCGCGGCGGGGGCTGGGGCGGGGGCGGGCGCTCGGAGCCGCCGCGCGCGCTGATAAGCGTGCACACAAGGCGCGCGGGCGGCACCGCTGGGGCGGCGACGCCGAGACAAAGGGCGTGGGCGGGCGGGCGGAGGCTGGAGCGAGCGCCGGGAAGGCGGCGGCGGCGGCGTTCGAGTGAGGCGAAAGAGAGGAGGCAAGGCAGCGAGAGAGCTGCGCGGGGCGGGGGCGGGGGCGGGGCGGGGCGGGGCGCCGAGGCGCTCGAACGGGCGTCCGCGCGCGCTGGAGCGTGCAAGCGGGGCGCGAGGCGCGAGGCGCGCGCCGCCGCCTGGCGACACGAGGGCGCGCCCTTACGGCCTCGTTGTTCGCGCTGCGGGCGCCGCGCCGCGCCGCGCCGAACACAGGCGCCCCGACGCCGAATCTATATAAAGGCTTCCAGGCACCTACCTCTGCCGGTCCCGTTACGCGAATTTAATACGTGACTGCATCTTGCTCCGATTACTTTATTACCGTGTTACTCATTGGATTAATAAAATAAACATTCCGATTGAAAGCAACACCATTTAAATAGAGCTATGTAAACATTTCTACGAAATTAAATATTTCTCGTGATAAAATTAGAACAGATTCAGAACAAATAAGTTCACAGAAAGAGAGGTATGTACCACTTAGCAATACTGTTGTAACATTCATAATTGATTTCCTGAAAATGTTATTACATGAATAATAATAATAATAATAATAATAATAAATTATTATTATTATTATGATAATACGGGTACAGAATTTTTGGACGTAAGGAACAAATTACATTTCCCTCAGAAATAATAATCAGTAATTGCGCATTCATTGTTTACGAGTCTAACAAAACCTTTTCACATTTTCTGACTTTTCTATGAATGATGATGGTAGAGGAAAATGAAAGAATGTTTTCGAAGATATTTTCTCTAAACGAAGAGATAGAGTAAGGTTGGAAAGAAACCGTCTCAAAATGGCACAATACAATGCTGCAACAAATAAATGAATGTGCGTCTGAAATGACAATGATTTTTGTAAATATTTCATAATTATCAATTTCAGATTTATAAATATGAAAATATATTTTCACAAGAAGTGTTGATATACAGCTGCGAATAAATTTTATCATATGAATTATAGACTGGTTAATCTTAAATAACGAAATAACTAACTGAATATTTTTTACTCTGAAATGCTATATCGAAGGTCGTTAACATTTCTATTTACATTATTAATCTTTTCTTTTGAGCCCCATACAAATAATTGCATCATTTTGGAGTTCCCATTTAAAATAATTATGGCAATTATTCTAAAATGTGGGGCTTCTATGGTGTAGCAGCTAGCGTATCGGACTATACCCAAGTTCGCGGTTTTCCCATTCGATCATCCGTGGACTTAAAGGGTGAACAAATCCTTCATACGCCTTTCTTCAGAGAGGAAGTGAAGCCAGCTATTCCTTTCGTGTAAAATATCCCCAAGTCCAAAAGAAGTCACTGTACTAAATTCTAAGCACCTATTTCGTCGCCCTAGTGATGCATTCTTTTGCTGTCTGATGGCGAAAGGCGCTTAACGACATTAGCATGGTCAGGCAAACGAGGAGGTCTGATGGTCCATGCCTCGACACGTAAAATAAGGTTTCATTGAATAGAATTATAATTCCAACAATTAACCGTTGCATTCACATCGCATTCTCAAAAACTTATTTTCATGAAAATCAATCATACTAACTTTTCGAATGGAAGACGTACGCAATCAAAAGCTTTAGAACAAGATGCAGTTGCTCCTTCAGGTTTTAAAATTACCAGGAATGCTGTTAACTACTTCATCTAAATATCTATATTGGTATGAAAACGTACAATAACCTTCCACCGTAATGAAATGAACGTCTGTGTGTGCACGGGCCCAGAGTTCGTTTGCATTGCGAATCTGAGCGCGCTCAGAGCTTACCCTTTACGGGCAGCCGTCCGCTGTCCGATTTCGTTGGGGAACTTCGGTCGCGAGGCGCCCGCCGCGGATAACCCCGTTAGTCCGCAGCTAAGCCGAACGCCGCGCTGCTCTCTCCACGCGCCCCGCCCCCTCTGCTCCAGCGCCCCCACCCCACGCCCTCGCACCGCCCCACCCCCGGCCGCGCCTCACACGAGCGACGGTGCCAAGGCTTTGCTCCCCACACCACCCTCAGCCCCCTCTCGCCGCCAACGCCTCACTAGCATGCACGTCCCCATTAACTCTGCATTACTCCTAAATCCCGTTTCATTCCCGCGACTCCACCATTCGTGCGCCATCATTGCGGCCATCTCACCGCCATCACAACCATCATCATCTACTTTCACGCACCATCCCTCCACAAGCCCCGCATATCCTACTCACCATATTTGTATCACCCCTAAACCGCTTTCTCTCTCGGAACTCCAACAACCGTATTCAATCCATCCTTACCATCTTCCAACAACTCCCACCCACTACCATGCACCAACCGCAACCCCCTACACTACCTCTTACACATTCCTGAATCATTTCTCATCCCCCCTGCAACCCCAAATACCATCTCCATATCACCCATCGTGCTACTCCCTGCATTTCACTACCATCCTCGCTGTCGTCATCAGTGTGCCAGCGCCTCGCCAGTCGTCCCTGCACTTTCCCTTACCACCACCATCCCTCAGACGTCTTCCTGCAATCCATTTTCAGTCCCCCTCTTTCCTCTCATCCCCCCGCTTTCTCTCTCCCTCTCTCTCTCTCCATCACAACCTCAACCTCTTCCTTTAGCGCCGCGCACCTCTCCACCTCCTCGCCCCCTCACCCAGCGCATGCTCTTTCTTCCTTCTTCCACGCCGTCCGTCCTATGCCTCCATCCTTGCCTTCTCTCTGCATCTCTTTTCCCTCGCCTCGCCAGCTCCACCCCTCCACCCAGCCTCCACCCCCCAGCCGCGCGTGAGCCGGGGTTGCGCGGCGAGGGAGAGCCCGGGCGCGGCGCAAAGCCACTTATCCGCCGGTGAACCAGAGCGCGCCCTTGTCGACAAACTCCCGCCGCAGGATTGTGCGCAGTGCATCGAAAACTGTTGACCTCCGGTGCGGTCTGGTTGCGTTTTATGAAAATTGAAGCACATCCAAATGACGTGCTTTTACTCTTACTTTTCAGGCTAGATTTCTGAAGTTACAGTGCTTTGGTGTGATGCATAATGAAAGTTGACGTCTTGTTCCCGTTTGGAACAGACGATCTGCAAAATCTCACTGAGAAAATGAAGGATGGTAGGAGATTATTTACAGAAATATGAATAATTTCATTTTATTTTATATCCTTCGTGTAACTAAAATTATATTAATTGTGTAACTTATTATATAGAAATAATCACGTCCAAATTTCACTAGTAGATTAGAAAATATTTTTATTAGTACTCGTCTCTGAACTAAAATCCGGCAGCAAACATTAAGATTTCGTGTTTTATTTTTCTGTAGATTTTTTTGTGGAAAAGTATTTTTGTAAATAATATGCGTACAAACATTTTCAATTTATTATGCGTTTCTCAGTATTCTTTTTTATTATTAAATGTACGGTAATAGTAAATATGATGCTAAAATCTTTTGTAGAATTGTGCCTCTCACAAAATAAATAAAACCGCTTGACGTTTGTGAGTACCGTCTATCCTTTCTATAGCCTGAATATGAAAAACATTTCATCCGACCACATTGCATCACACACGAGTCAGCAAATAGAATTTACGACAATATTACATAGTAGAGTTGGAAATGTGAAAGTGCACAGGCAAGAAAGAGATGAATAATGCCCCTGGATGACTGGCTGGCTTCTGTACTACTTTTCCGAAACAGGCAGCAGCATAAGTTCAGAGGTGACGTTCTGCCCAGGCCGGTTGGCTCGTTCAGACTTCTCGGAGCGAGCGAGCCAACCGAGCATTGTTCAACCACGCGCGGGGCCGACATATCTTCAATACAAAAGTGCCTCATTGTACGGCGCCGCGCCGCTCTATAGCGAAGCCTCAAAGGAGCGAAAGGGGAGCGCGGCGCGCAAAAGGCAGTGACGGGGGGGGGGGGGCAAGGTGTCGCGAGCAGCTCGCGCGCCCAAAAGAAGACGCGCGCCCGCGTTCCCCGCCCCCCTCTCCCGCGCCCCCCGCCCCGCGCCCCGCGCCCCGCGCCCGCGCCCCGCGCCACCGGTCCACACCTCGCGCCCTGGGCCCCCGCACCCTTGCCATTCGCGCTCCTTAGCGCCCCGCGCCCCTGGTCCCGTACCCCGCGTCACGCCCCGCACCTCCCCACCATTCTCCCCCGCCCGATCCCCCCGATTCCCCCGACCCCCGCACCCCACACCGCGCCAGGAGGTGCCACTGAGTCGCGTCAGTCGGCGCCACGACCCGCGCCACGCGCCCTGCGTCATTTCACTTTTTAAGGCTGTGCGCTCGGCGGAACGACGCTACAGCATGCGTTCTAAGATCTTCCTTTTTGAAGATGAATGTTTAAAAATAGAAATTTAGTTCTGTTTCCTATGTGCAGTGACCGAACAAAAATAAAGTATTGATTGAATTTTCATAAAAAGGCAGTTAATTATATGTTTACGACGAAAACTGTACAGTATTTACTATGTAATCTGATGAATTTTATAATTAACAGCTTTTTGCAATATTAGACCATTACCTGAAGAAGACTACAAACAATAGTTGCATCGCAATGATTTATTGACAATTTTGCATGCAACGGTTTTTGTAACTTTCAACATCAAGTTGATTGTTAGTAAAATTAGATAAAAATATAATTATTCTTATGTATTGTTCCTAACATGAAGAAAATGAACTTTACTGACATGAATGTATTATGTAATATACTCGTATTGTAAATAACAGCGGAAGAACTAAATTAATTTCAAAGTTCTTGTTTTTCTTAGTTTCTGTAGTGTAAAGCGGCAGCAAAGAAGAAAATCAACGCTCTTGTCTACACCTTGAAATGAGTATGACATTGATCACTCAAAGCATGTTATCACGAGAAATTAGAATACGCTTTTCCAGATTTTGCTACGCAATACTAGCGAGATAATAAATAAAGTGTCGTGGTTTTACGGATCACAGAACAGAGAAAATTGAAACTGATATTCCAAGTACAGGGAATATATTCTACGAATTTTGAGAGGAATTCCTCTAAGTGTTTTAATAAATTATTACATCAATTATGTTCTCTTTATTTTTTCAAAATGTGCCACAGAGCCAATGTGTTTTGAGCAGACTTCCCAGAAAATGAATTTCAAAAGTTAATATGAAATTCACTTCATAATTCTTGGTAATTTTGTTATTTTTTGCATTATATTTTTGTATATTTCTGTTTTCAATATTGGTTCCCATACATTGTAATAATATTTATATTATATTTAATTAACCTTTGTTTATAATGTTTCATTAGGGAATTATATTTCAGGAATGAACAATTCTCCCTCAAATATTTTAAAAAAGATGTATTAAAATAGTTGTAGGAAATGCAAAATTTCTTGTAGTCAATTTATTTTTACGCATGTACGAAAGACTCCACGCTTTCTTTTATCAATAGTACATTCGCATTTCAAACTATTGGAGAAAAATACGGAATTTAGTCCAAATGTATCCGGATTTTCCTTTTTGAATTTGTTGAAGTTCATCCTACTATCTTCTACGTGCTACAGGCGTGCTTCAGGTTAGTACAGAAATAATCTAATTAACTTTGTTTTATACCACAAATAAAATTCTGTGTCACGTAATAACAAAATGCATATCGTAGTTACTAATACATAATGTAGCTTCTTAAAATCTTATATTTTTGTCCCTCCTCTTCTCGGAAACGTTTCCATAGGGATCTCCCTAAGGATGTTTATCTAATTACTGAAGGTAAACCAAAACAACTGTAAGTAGGAGGTCCTGTGGCGATGTATAAAAATGCCACAGTACTATATCGGTTACCAGAGCGAAGCGAGACTTTGTTCGTGCTAGTATCCTTGCTGCCGTGACAGTATAAACATGGCAGTTACGCTGGTAGTGTGCACCAGATCTAACCAGATCTGAAGAAAAGATGAGTAATTCGTTTTCTGTGGTCGGAAAATTGTGAAATTTATCAAACAGAAGTCAAGCAATTCGCGCCAAACTCAGAGCACTATCGTCCAAGACCTGACTTATTGCTGCATGACAATGCGCACCCACACGCGGCCCAATAAGCGGTTGAAACAATTGACCATTTGGGTTTTGAGGTGTTCGATTACCCTGCCCACAGCCCGCTCCTACTCTATCAGACTACCATCTCTTTGGGCTTCCCAAAGATGCCTTCCGAGTTCGGCGATTTTCTTCCGACTGATGAATTTTAGGTAGCAGTGCATTGATGGTTGGGCGGCCAATCAAAACTTTTTGGAGATAATGCTTAAGCTGGTATACCGCTGCACAAAGCGCATTGAGAAGGAAGGAGACTATGTAAAAAACTGATGTTTCACCCCTTGCGTACAAATATTTTTTTAAAAAGTGCGAACAATTCACTCTTATGTAAAGAAAAAAATAGAGCCTCTTTCCAAAGAATTTTGAAGTTCTAAGTATTCATGAAAATTATCCCCAAAAATTGGGAAAACGTTTCGAATTCTCAGAGTTGGACGGGCTGGTAGATCGGCGAATTGACGGGAGGATGGGGAAATTTTTTCAAACAAAGATGTTTTTCCTTCAAACTCAACATGTGTGTTTCCTTCAAACTCAACATCGATTTTTTGTAGCAAACCATAAGTCTACACTACATCGATGAATTCCGTATTTACTCTGTATTAACGAAAGTAAAAAGTAATAATTTATTCTTTAAAATATTTTACTTCTCTCTTAAATTTGATCAAGTTACTGTAAAGTCATTTGATCAAGTTATTGTCAAGTCAAGTTAATTCATTGAATCGACAGTTTTGTGAGTTTCGTTCTAGGTTAAAGTCACGTTTGTAATGAAACAATGAGGTTCAAGAGATTGTAACACTTTGATCCAAAATTTCAACACTTTATAACACAGATTGGAATGATTTGTTTTAAATTAATATTTTGTATCTTATATTTTTCTAAATTATTTACAAAACGGTTTCGATCGTTCTTATGTAGAAGTTCTTCGGTCAGATTCCATAGTTTCGTGTACGTTTATTAATCACGTAGAACACGTACAGTAGTACTGAACACGTACAGCATTCAGACTCTTGGTTTCAATGTTTCTCGTTCTATTCAGCCGCACATATACGAGTATATTGTTCACGTGAGCTCGTCAGACATACGAGTACGGAGCGCTGCGTACAGTGAATGCGTGAGGGCGTTGGAAACATTTAACTGCACTGTACAGCTTCATCGGCATATTATCCAAAATATTCGATGTTCTTATGTTTGTCAGCAGCCGTTGAGAGCTTCATTTTGCTAATTCATATGTTCATTGGTTTGGTTGGTCATGTGTAAGTCTTGTTCATTTACTCAAGAATTTGTAAATACATATTTTACCAAGAATAGGAGAATTTTTTATACTTTACTTAACTTGAAGCGATATGTCTCTAGCCAATAAATATAAAAAATAGGAACAATGTGCTCACTAATCACTGCAAACATTTTTCTTTCTTTGGACTAAAGAATTTGTAATTCTTTCTTTGGATTAAGTAAGTGAATATTGATAAAAGCATAATCTCACGTTTATATTTAAAACAAAGTAAAATTATCACTATACTACTTACGGGAAATGACTTTAGCTACTTAATGACGATACATTCCGCCCTCCCCCACCAAAGATTAGCAAGCCTAACCTTTCGTATTCCTTTTCACCGAAGGCCACAATATTTGTTTCTGCAGGAATAAATTCTCAAGGTGCTGTTCACTCTCGTGAGGCAGTACGAGCCCTTCCACTTACTTACGGACGCTACATCCCCCCAAACCACTCCACCCGTCTGCCAACGAGCGGAGTTCGTACTGTCTGATTCCGGGCCGAAAAAAGCGCCACGTTGTTCATATTTCATTCCTCGCGTTCCTCCGGAAAGGCCGCCGCCGCCGCAAAACACATTGCACGCGGCAGCAGAACACCGCCATTGAAGGTAAAACGGTAGCCTGCGTAGAGGTTGTAAGGTCGCGGTTTGTAGCCGCGTACTATTCAAACTACGCGATCTCCACAAAAAGTGCCGGATTTAATCAGAAATACATCATTGTTATGAAACGCATTTTAATGAAGGAGAGGAAAAAGCGCGAACGCGCGGGTGGAGGAGAGAGGTGGAAGCCACGCGTTGCGGGGCGGGGTGGGGGAGGGGGGGTTGAAGCGTGGCGGGGTGGCGGGCGTGTACTGCATTGTTTTTTAGCCGCACGCGCCGTGTAGCTCCGCGCGCGCACAATACGAACAAAGACGCAGCCTCGGGCACACGCCTCCGCCGCCGCCGCCGCCCTCCGCACGGCAACCTGGCGGGTACGCAGTGGTTCAGCGGTATTCTGTCGGATACCTGCGCGCTTCTGCCGCACGCTTGTGGCCACGAGGCGGTGATGGAAGCGGAGGTGAAAGTGGATGTGGTGGATCGAGACAGAACCTGTGAGGAGGCAAATGTAATTTAATGAATTGATGACGTTGTTGTTGCTACTGACTCTTCGATGGCGATACAGCCCGGGACGATCGCAGGCCTGACGGCCTACACAGATTGATGAAGGGTTCTTTTTGCGGGGATGAGATGTTTTGGTGGGGCCTGTATTGGATCATCGTTTAACCTTCAGAATGGGGAATGAAGAACAGGGCAAAGAATACATGATTGAGTGCTGTCTGTTGAATCATGGTTTAAGATTTTACTTCGGTATTAAACTTACTTTTAGTAGGAACTAATTGTAATTCCTCTCGTTACTTCATATGTAACATATAAATAGTAACTTAACTGCAGTCTACCTTAGATGTAGTTTAACTGCTAGATGCTTCTTGTCATTTTTGTACAGCCCTTTCTCTTTTATTCCTGACGGTGAGGATAAACAAATCGACTTTTTCAGTTAATTCTTTTGTTTTGTCTCAAAACAGTCTTAATACCAGCGTTTCGTTTCTCTCGTTCTCTTGAATGTTACTCACTCCCACCACCTAGACCTCCATATCATCGTAGCACATCTAATGAGGAATGTGCTTTGATAGGGAATTCATAGCAACGGCATATGCTTCCAGCTGACCTCTAGAATTCTTTTCAACTAATCAGTGGCAAAGCATCGACCCTGATACTTACCAAATGTTTAAAATTTAATGCTGACAAAACTAGTATCCTGTTCTACAAATATTTAGTTGTGTACTTACGAATAAACTGGCTAACGCGCTGGGATCAGAAAAGAAATGGAAGGTACTGAGGATCAGCAACAGAAGAATGGACTTATTCGCTAGTGAGAGAGGCAGCAGAGAGACAACACCAGCAGGGGGAAGTCGACAAAAGCCGAAGATGTGGAGACCGACGCGACGGGAGCTGCGCTGGCGGAGACGAAGGTTGCGCCGGGGGCGGAAGCGGCACAGGCGGGCGGCGCGGGCGGCTGTGGAGGTGACGGCGCGGCGGCGACGGAGCCCGCGCGGGGGCGTGGCTCCCGGGAGGAGGAGGAGGAGGTCCCGCGCGCCTCCCGCTCCCCATCTGCCCCTCGCGTTCCCCCGTCGCAGCCCCCTTCTGTCGCTCCCGTGTAATCAGCCCCGCGTGCGCCCCGCGGCTCCACTTTGACGCAGCAGCCCCTGGGGCTGGTTGGCAGTGGGGTGGGGGCGGGGCGGGGCGGGCGGCGCGTAGGCGGGGAAGGGCGGAGAGGGGGGGCGGGGGTGGAGGCGGGGGAGGCGGCGCATCCGCCGTCGCGCGCTTCCGATATCCGCGGGCGGCGGCGGCGGTGGGCCCCAGACTTGGAACAGCCCGCCCGTCTCCGCTAGGGCACCTGCTTACGCTCAAGTCGCTTTGTGATAGAGACGACAACCTCCGACTTGTACTGCAGTGAAATGTTTTTTCAAACTGTGTACAAATAGTTTCGCAAAATGTAACTTCTGTATCTATCTTCATAGCACACTGTATAATGCGCAAATATTTTTCAGATAGATAATTTTGACAGATAATTTTTTTACTAGAATTATTTTCTGGGCGATTTTATTACAAGTCATCACCAATTTATTCGAAATTGTTCTTCTTGCACATAATAACATTTTAGAACATCGATTTAAAATACTACATTAGCTCCTTGGAATTCAGGAAAACGAATGAAAATTACAAGAAGAAATAAATTGTTTTTTCTCTCTGGGGATTATATTAAATTACTTCGAATTTTTCACTCATAAAATATTCTATGTACATCATGTATTTATTAGTAACTTCTAATAGTAAATTATACGGTTACCTCACGTTACGCGTGTTTTACTTTGTACGAGGGCGATTCTACAAGGAAGGTAACGTGAGATCTTATGGAAAAGCAATTATTTCGCTCCCTCAAGCTTTAATACATATTAGGAAGACACTAATACTTGTAACTTATCAACACACAATCACCTTATTGGTCCAAATATTTTTACTTTCTCGCTACAGAATAGAAAGTTATGTAATGCTGCGCGGAAAAAAGGCGAATTTTCGGGAATTATTACGGGGCCTTGGTAACAAAACTGAGGATAAATCCAATTGCTAAATTTAGAAAAAAATATTTTAACACGATGTGTAGCCAGAATCCATGTTTTGTGGGTTCTTGATAACGAAAAATCGATTGACGGCAAAGCGTCTGTCCGTCTGTAAATCACGCCAACGGATAAACCCAACGGATAAACCGGTCCGCCGATTGTCTCTAAAATAGGTGTTCCCCATTCGATTGGCTGATGTCGCGGCCACTTGAATTTGAAACCGATATTTTAATTTTGGCCGGTACTTTACATGAAGCCCCTGGTACATTTTAAAATTTTCAAAAATAATGTCTGCATTGATTTTGAATACATGTGGTTGGATAGTGTAAAGAACGTTTAAAAAATTATGCAAGTCTCACTTTTATTTAATAAAACACTGATTTTACAAAATTGCAAAAGTTCAAAAATTTTTTGGAGTCTTCCTACAACTAAAATATTAAAGATAGAGACTTTCCTTGAATGAAATCTGTTCCTTAAAGATAGATTTTGAAATAAGGTTAGGTACAACTTTTCGAAAATTTGAATACTTTTTGCGTAATTTTGCATGAAAAAAGGGGCAAGAAAGTACCCGCTGTTTTAGCACCTCTAGTTAGTACATCAGAGGGACAACGGGAAAAATAGTATCCTTGAGAATTTTTACTGTCTTTCTCTTTTCTTCTTACGATATCTGATTCTCATCGCGCCCCTTTCTACACGCACTCCGCCTTTCGTCCGATTCAGCCTTACATTAATCTTCCTGCCAATAACAATCATTGTACTTCGCAAAATATTGATCATAAGACTATACATGCAATTTCACTTTCAAAATGAAGATTTTTGTCACTTGATATTAAGTAGACCTCCAACTTGTACTCCCTTTTCAATATCACGAAATACCAAATTTGCAAAAACATCATGTAAAGAGATTGGCTTCAACCGCAATTACGTTCTTCTGCAAAAAATTAGACATTCCCACAGAATAATTAAAATCAATTTATTGAGAGAGCTTGAAAATTGAAATACGCAAAGACGCATGCATGATATTGCAACTTTTCAACTCTGTTTCCGTAACTGTATTAATTGAGTTAACCGTCAGAAGCTGCTCACGGCCGGAGCGATATCTTCCTTCGAAACTGCTTCCAAGTTCTCTCCAAGGCTGCAGCCGTCAGCGCCGATGCAGCCGCACTCAACCGCCCCCCCCCTCCCATGTGCGTCTCAGAGCGCGGCGGCGGGGCGCCGGGGAACGCAGGGGGCGGCGCGGGGCGCGGGGCGGCGGCGCTGCGGGGGCGTCGAGGCGTCGCCGGGGCGTCGCGGCGCGGCGTCGGCCCGAGGAGGCGCTCGCCGGCAATTAGGGTGTGTCGCGACGCCCGCGCCGGCGCTCACGGGATAATTAGGGCGGCAGTCAGCGCCCGCTCTAATCCGCGCCGTGATTGTGTCGCGCGCGGTGGTGGCGGCGGTGGCGGAGGCGGAGGTGGCGGAGGCGGCGGAGGCGGCGGAGGCGGTGGCGGCGCCGCCAGGGATGAGGGCGGTGGTGGAGGCGGGGCCGGAGGCGGAGGGGGCGGATCCCCGGGGGCACGCCGGGATTACGTGCAAATCTTGCAAACGGCGGCTGCGCGGCGTGGCGCGGCTCGAAGGGCGCCGACGTTAGGAAGCGAAGGCGTCGGCGGGCACGGGGCTGCGGCGGAGGCGACGAAGGAGGTGGCGGAGGCGATGGTGTTAATGGCGGCATCAGCTGACAATAGGGAATATATCCTCCAAATATGACAGCTACGAAGAAATTAAAAGTGAGAAAATACCAGTGACGAAGATATAAGTGCATTTGGCGTTGAGTGAAGCAGCAGCAGTATCAAATTCAGACTGGACTTTTGACTGTAGTGCACGTATTCATGTCAAGATAAAACTTAGTTGTCTTAGTTGTCAATAAAAATGTGGGCCCTAACTGAATACGAAGTACTTAAAAAATTACATCTGCAGCGAGGTATAAAAAGTGAAACTTCATGTATTTTGTTCTCAATATGTAATTTAGTAGACTATAGTTGGGACAACTTAAATTTCTAAAAATGATAAGAAAGAGTATTATAGTAAATACAATTTTGAAAAACATAATTCGGCGAAATATAATGTATAATAAGATCAAATGGGATTAGTAACAGTGCGCTTGATATAATTGTGGAAAGATACCGCACAGTGTTTATCATGGGTTTTTTGGATAGCTTCATTATTATTTTAATCGTTGTTTCTCATGTAGTTAACTGCACATTACATGCTAATACAACGAAGAAAATTATATCTGAAATCTACGTGCTGAAAGAAAAGTTGGTCCCAAAGTTGTGAAGTCGAAAATGTTTATAAAAATTCTTAAATTGTAATTGATTCACAATTCAGTTCTATTATCCATGGAACAAATCATCATTTTTGTATTTGTATAAATAACACAACTGTATTAACCTTTTTAGCCAATTGTGTACATGACTATCATATTTTATGCGAAAATTACAGGTATGATCCTTGAACTGAAATGTTGGATTAGTTGTCAACATGTAACGAAATTGTCGTTAAATATTTCTAATTTGTATGCTGGCGGTTTGTTTGTGAATTTTGAAAGAAATTCATGTACACACGCATGCATATTTTACAAACCAGTACGTACTCGTACATTACGCATTTTCAAAACGATATTAATTCAGCCATAAGTGTGGGCTCATACATCAACAAGGCTTTCTACTGCCTAAACTCAATTTGCAAAGTAAAGCAATTTGCAAAGTTTCTACTGTTTGTACTTTCATTCAAAGATGCAATATAACCAGACTGATTTAAAATATTAGTGGGGGTACCAAACAATTTGTGCCCCCAAGTGACTATGTTGTTGATTTAGAAATACATTTCTCTTTATTTCGAAATCGCACATTTTCTTCAAAGATGTTTTGAAGTATTGTAAACGTTTTGAATATTGGAATAAATTTTCGTTTTATAGAATGTAATTTTCAATATTGTGAATATTCCATAAATGAGTGATCTCTATCGAAAAATAAGTTATGAAACTTGTATTATACTCACAAAAGTGACTAACTAAAAAGTAGATAACAAATATTTGTAATATAATACTTTGCAATTTCTCCAAATACTACTCACCACTCTGTATTCAATTGCTTGACTATCATCATTTCACTTCCTGTCAATCTTCGATTCATAGTGTTCAGAAAGTAGCAATAATATTATAAGGTAGACCGGTCTTCATAGCGAGTAGCAAGGTCATTCACAATTACTGAACCGGTATCAACGTATCCCATTCGTTGCGCATAATTGAGAGCTCGTGCTTCGATATCATTAACAGATTCTTGGCCATTTACTAGTGCATCGAAATGCTGATATTTGGAGTTCACCAGCTATAACGCCTTAGCCTGACAATTATTTAGAGACTTCGAACGAACGCACGAGACGCGGCGGAGAGCGACCTGCAAGCACACTCTGGATAAACACGGGAGGAAGAGCGAGCGCTGCGAGGACAGCGCCATCGCGCGGGCACTTCCGACGGCTTCGACGACCCCGTTTAATTTACTGAACGCTGCCGGGTCGACGAACCGTTTTCGCCGTCCCCGTCGCCCCTGCCGCAACAGCCGCCTGCACCACCTCTCCGCCTCCGTCGCCCTTCTCCAGACATGCCCATCGATACTCCAGCTTCCCGCTGTCTTTGTCTGCCTCCTCCGCAGCCACTGTCGTCAGCGACGTCGTTCCCAAAACTATCAATATTACCATCATCGATCCCGCTCCCACTGTCCTCTTTTCCCTTCATACCGACTAAGTTTAGCTCAGAGTCAGCATTGCCGCAGTCTGTGCAGCGGCTCTGACCGAGAGGTTCTGGGTTCGAATCCCGCGACCGGCGGATTTTCGATGTGGCTACATAGCTACATAGCATCTTTCTGGAAGAGGATTCTAGAGGACAGCTGCTCTGATCGGTAGTTTTCCGTGGTTTCTGCGATCAATACCAGGCGAATTCCGTGACAGTAGTACCCTTACAAATGGACCACACACCGCGTGCAATCTTTCCTCCCTCTTAATCATTCTGGCCTCTCATTTTACTCACACTTACATGCACTACACTACCACACATGTAAGGAGACCAGTCAGAAGCTTGTCTCGGCTGGGTCGGTGCCCCACCGAGCAGATATCTGGAGGGGAAATACTCTACATGTGTCACATGAAGTTTGGCAACGGATCTCGCCATCCAGTGGGAGAGGAACACCTCCACCTTGCCCAATAAAAAAACATTCACCACACTAATGAGGATAATGGACAAAGCAATGGCCGAGCCCTAAAACATCAATCGATGAATCAAACAATCAAGCAATAGTTTCTTTCTTTCTTCTTGCGAGACGTTTGTATGAGTCATTTGAATATTCACTTTCCCCGACATTGTCGCCTCCTACATTCCTGTCGCCTCCACCACATCTCTGGCGAGTGCCGGCCTTGAACTGTCGCTGCCTCTACCTACGGAGCCATTTCTCAACTGGCGCCACTCCTCATTTCTACAGCTGCTCTCGCCCGCTTCTGCTGTCTCCATACCTCTATTCCATCCACCGTCTTTGTCTGACCGTCATCTCAGTCACCGCTGGCGCCAAGATAACTTAACCACACCAACCATTGTAAACATCTCATTGCCTCTTTCTTTCCACCATCACAGTCAATCCCGCATCTTTCACCTCTCTTGCTCGCCTCTGACTACGCCGCTGACTCTGACTCGCCGCTGACTATGCTTCTTTCACCACTCCACCCATCGCTTTACCCACTTCCACCGCTACCGTTCCAATAGGCAGTGCCGTCTGAGATGGCAGAGGGGGCTGCAACTGTTTTCGTTGCAGCTTCTCGGTCCGGGAGGACCTTGTAATCGATACCGACGGTGACAGTTTTTTTGCGTCCGTTTGCGGAGTTTTTCTCGCTGGTATCTCCACAAGTAGGACTTATATTCCAAAAGGCAATGTCGATTAGATCGATGAGAGTTGCAACTGTTTCCGGAGCAGTTTTTCTGATTGGAGGACCTTGGAAGTGAGACCAGATGGTGACCTTTTTGGACTATCTAGATGATGGATGGAATTCAGCCACTGTCTGGAGGTGAACTGTAGCTGCTACTGCACTCGATAGTCTTTCATGGTTTTGCTCATCAATACGAGGAAAATGCCGGATCAGTACCCTAACGGGATATAATCGCACGCGATCTTTCTTTGCTAAACCCTAACCTCCCAATTGGTCTCCTTGTATGTGTGATGGTGAAGTGAATGTAAATGTAAGCTTGTGAGGAAGGGGAGAGCGGGGAACAAGGATGAGTAAGGGAAGATCACATGCGATCATAGCCCATTAGGACACTCACTGATCCTGCACTTTCCTATTAATGATAAGCAAAACCACATAAAACTACCAATTTTACAGTAGCAGATAGCTATAGTTCTACTCCAGACAGTGGCTGAATTCCATCCGCCATCTAGTTAGTCCGCCATCTAGTTAGCAAAAAAGTCACCATCGGGTGTCGATTCCAAGGTCCTCCAATCAGAAAAGCTGCTGCGGAAACTGTTGCAACTCTCATCAATCTAATCGGCATTGCCTTTTGGAATAGAAGAACTACTTGTGGATATACCAGCGAGAAAAAACTCCGCAAACGGACTTGTAGGTCGGCGCCGGATATCGCGTTATAGCCAGAGAGGAACTCCGCTTATCGCCGGGTGTATCATGCACTTTACTCGCGGAAACTAATGATCAAAGTCGTCGCCGCGCGGAAATACGAAATACTTTCGCGACACAACTACCCACGCTCACCACAGTTACTTTCATCTCAACTTCCCCCACCGCTGCTACCGCGCGTTATTTGCGTTCGTGGCGCGTCCGAACGCAGGAAAGACCGCGGCACGGCGCAGCTAGGCGCTGCGCTGCGCTGTCCCCATGGACGCTACCGAATACGTAATTCCACTGGCTCATACAGACCGTCTCTTCCCCCCTCGCAACTCTCCAGCTTCATGGAATATTTTCGCAGTTTAGGGAGAAGTGTGCGTCTAACGCAATACGGATTGTCTGATACGTTTGTTGACACGTATTTGCCCACTTATTTCTCGAATGCTTAGTGGAATCGGATGTGCAATACATAATTGGCCGGAAACTTGTGAAATGTACATAGTTGTCAGTAGGTGAATGACGTATTTAAGACAAATTGGGAGAGGTGGCTCAGGGCATAAACTGATGTCACCGCAGTGCGTCTAACCGTGAGGTCCTAGATTCGAGTCCCGACGGTGGCAGGATTTTCAACACTAGCTTATCAGCTAGATCGCAAACAGTCGATGTCTGGAGGAGAATTCTAGCGGCCGCCAGCTCTGATCGGTAGATTTGCGTTGTTTCTACGATCAACCACAGGCGAATGCCGGAGCTGGACCCTAACAAACGGGCGACGGAGCTCTCGCGATCTATCTTTCCTCTTTCTTTTCCTATCGTCACCCCTTACACACACACACACATACACACTAAAATGCGCTACACTACCACACATGCCAGGAGACCGCTCGGGAGCTTAGAGCTTGTCTTCGCTGGTGGGAGATACCTGTTGGTTACACCCTGCTTGTCGACGGTAAGTCGGCGCCAGATATCACCATCCAGTGGGAAAAAT
This sequence comes from Acheta domesticus, assembly GCA_031308135.1. NCBI lineage: Eukaryota > Metazoa > Arthropoda > Insecta > Orthoptera > Gryllidae > Acheta > Acheta domesticus. The sequence goes on along the minus strand of JAHLJT010009436.1, from coordinate 77,279,283 downwards.
TACAAACCAGCGGGGAAAATCACTGTTACCTCGCGAGGAAAAAGCATGCACTACACACGACACTAATGACCTTAGCAGTTGACGCGCCCGGAATCACTAACAATCAATCAATCATATTTAAAACAATTGTAGAAGGTGAGACATGATAGATGAGAAGTCATAGATGACTGTTTAGATATTTCGACAGAAAATGTGCTTAGTGTGCCGTCAGACCGATCTCATACATCTCCTCTTCAAAAACACTCTACTTTGTGATGAGTGTCTCGCATTTAAAACGTCAGTGAACATCACTTTATTGCAAAATTCTTTGCAAGCACTTATATTGAAATTAAAACATCGGTCGAGCAATGTCGATCCTTATTATCCCATATCAAAATGACTGGGTACCGGGCGTTCGTACCGCAAAACACTTGTGTATGACGGATTGCCTAATGTCTTCGTTAAGGGCATAATCCTGAAGCAACCTGGCAATATCTATGAGGAACACACATTATTAGGAGGAAATGTAATATAGTTTACTTCGATTAGAATTTAATAAATAGCTATTATAACAATGCTACATTTGTGTTATGAATATAAAAAATAAAATTCATGAAATCACTTTATAGGCTTTCAGCATTCGCAATGGCATACAGATCCTTAGCGAACGTAGAATAAAGTAAAGCAACATTCACGTTTTTGTTTTATTTGGGTCCATCCGCATTATCATAATACATGTAATGTTTACATTCATCCTTATTGTGAAGGTGTTGTTATTACTATTTTGGTAAAATTAAATTTTTCGATGACGGTCATAATTCTTGGTTAGAATGCTTCAGTGAATTCACGAATGTACTGCAATTATCATGTCCGCGATAGGCATTCAAATAAACGTACACCGCTCTCTGTTTCTTTGATGTTCAATGAACTGCTATCATTTACAATACTAACTCAATTTCTTCTAGTACAGGAAGTTGATCCATTATTATACCTAGGTCATTAATGTAGATATATCTCGATTAATGATACTCGTGCATAAAATAGAATTAATAATTTGGTAAGACCCCCTTTTCGAAATGACTTGCCATACTGAAGGTAATACATCAGTAAAAAATTGGAAAAAAAGTAGAAGGTATTGAGAATGTCTGAAATTCCATATACTTATTTAATTACGAGTACAATGATTGTTAACATTGTTTTTCATTCTCTTAAGCAATATATATTTTTTTAAATTGTTAATTATGCGTAAGTTTGAAAGATTTCCAGGTATTAGGATAATCTATTTATTAGTAATTCTATGGGGCATAAACTTTGAGAAAACATTTCTGCAAAATTAATGCCTACTTTTACAGTATTTATACGACTAGCCTGATAAACGCTGTATAATCATAAGCATTTACAAACGTTACGAAACTCTAGAACGTTCTGATTATATAATCATGTTTTTTACAGAAAAAAACGGGGACTCTGGTGGAACGAGGCCACATTCGTTATATAATACGGCTTCATCTCTCTCTCTCTCTCTCTCTCTCTCTCTCTCTCTCTCTCACTCTCTCTCTCTCTCTCTCTCTCTCTTCTCTCATACACACACATATCTCACTCACCAACACAGAATGTCACCTTTTTAGGAATCCTGTTGCAACAAAGAAATCATACATAATTAAATATGACTGTAGAGGTAAAAGAATAAGATAACAAAGAATGGGCTTATAAGGTAAATGTGCTCTAACTGCTTATAAAAGTGTTTTATGGGAACCGTTCGGCGAAATTAATTGTTATATAATTGTATGATCTCATATTAAATTATTGAGAAACAATGCAGAAAATAATTATTGTGTAAATATTTCATACATTTATATTTCCTTTGCGTGAATGTTTGACGTACGTTTTGTCCATCATGTGACTCATTAATCATTTTGGTGGTATTTGTTTCGTATTTTCCATGTACGTCGAATACTCTTCTCTCGTCTTTTTTATTAGTAAATAGTTAATTTATAATGTATATTAATTTAATGAAAATAATACATCATTTCAGCAATGTTAACGAAGAGTTCATTTCATGAATAATTTAATTAATATGCTGACCACTGTAACTTCGGTAGTTCTAAAAATTTTCACGCACCAAGGTAAAGATTTCTGATTTTAGTCTCTAATACACGTATGTAGTACAACTTACGAAAGTTGTTGCAAAGAATATAAACATTGAATCCATTATCCTATAATTTAAGTTTTTATGATTGCGTAACTTATTGAGAAAGCTTACCGAATTTTATCATCACCAGAAAGTCAAATAATGACATTAAAATCATCAAACTTCAATCATCTAAATAATATAAAGAAATTATACTTCACAAATAGAAAAAAATTTCAATGTTAATAAAATTAATACAATCGTTCATGGTATAACTTTTAGCGACTTGGACTATTACAACCTAGTTTGCAGATTTAATGCCGGTATGAGTCGTGGATGTTTTAGGCAAGCACTCTTTGAACGCCTTCTTCGTAAAAGAAATAAATCATGTCCCTCATTGCAGATTTCAGCTTATGTAGGGACCCCAAGCCTAAATGCCGGCCTTGTGTCACTCGCCTACCAAATACGAGGATGGTTTGCTATCTCCAGCACAGAATACTCTATATATAAACTAAGAATGAAAACAAAACTGCAAAGAATGATGAATCAAGTCACTTATATTCATAGTTATTTTAAAGTAGCGACTGATGGCGGAAAAAGTTTCCTGAAAAATATTTTGTGCAAATATGTGGTAAAGAATTACTATCTCAAATTTGGCAAATATTATTTTTTTAATTGTGTAATGTATTTTTACACAATTTTGCATGAAACTATAAAAATATATCAAAATAGTAGTACTTCAAAGTATTTTTAAGTTAACTAAGACCGTAATTTAATGTTCATCATCATACGTCATTACTGCCCATAAGAAATCGACTGGGGCTTCCAACTTTATGAAAGTACTCTGTGTATGAACGTATTTTTCCCAACGTGAATCGATGGCGATCCATTGATTTCCCGTGCCGAGGGAGGCCCTGGGCGGGGGAGGCCCGGGGCCAGGAAGAGCGGGCGGTCGCGCAACCGGAAGCGCCGCGCGGGCAGGCCGGCGGAACGCCACATCCGGTGGAAGTGCGCGCATTCTTCCGGGCGGGGCCCGCGCTCCGCGTGGAATGACGTGCTGCCACAACTCACGGCGGTTTCCGCTCATGTTTTCTCCAATAGCACCATTGCACGTGACTTTCGCGTCATCCAGAACAAACGTATGGTGGAGTACATGCAAATTACTAAGGACAAAATCAGCCAAGGTGCACTGAATGTCTTGAAAAAGAGGCGTGCTAAATTCTGGTGCTTTTGTAATTATATTAATGGCAATTTTAAAAGTCCGCAATTTTGGTAAAATTATAGTAACATCTTTCTTCCTGTAAAACATATAATTATATTTCGTTCTTATGCTACTTGACTTCCAGTCAAGAATTAAAAAAGATAAATAGATAATTAAATCATAATGTAAATGAAGAATATCATTTATTTAACAGGTTTATAAAGAAAAAATAGTCATTATCGGCAGTCATTGGCATTTTATCCTCTTAGAAATACATAGTTTTCATGGTTATAACTCCACCAGAATATCAATTTATTTATAAAACAACCCAACAGTTTTTCATTGTGGCTTTGCACATTTTTCAAGATTACTTTACACCAGAACTATTTATTAATAAAAACATGTATAAAATTCCATGATTTTCTTACTAAAACTCGGGGAAACCTTACAAAAGCAACTGTATTGCAACGCAAATTATCATGCATCAAATAAGTGTAAATTATTGAAGTCATTGGCTTCGGAAAGGGGGGGGGAGAAAAGCATGAGGAGGCCCTTCCAGTTTTATAAGCTGGACTAGGTATATATTTCAGAGTCATATTGATGTAATTACTGCAATAATCTTTACAAATTCAAATCTATATTTATTCTAGAAATAAAAAACAATGAATTTATATTATCATACCGAGAAAGTTCAATTAGAATCTATTTTATTCTAATATTAGTATCTTATTTGATTTCTACGAGAAGTCTGTATGAGTTGCACATTTTTTTAAAAAAAAGTGTCTTATGACGAGAGCTGAATATTTTAAATGTGTTACCGTAGTACACTAGTTCTGATATTTTGCCTCTTTGATTCATATCTACGATTTGTAGAGTTGACTATTGATCGATACAATTCAATTGATCAAATTCAAGTTGAACGTGAATGACCTCTGCAGTCGTCATATAGTTTTATGTGGTATTGGCACAACAAGAACAAGAAATTCTTGATAGTTGTAAACAGAACAATAATGAAGCTAAATATCTCTTAAAAATTGTTGGTATTATAAGATACATTTGCCCCCTACCCCATTTAAAGTTTTGTTCTGGTTCTGTGGCTTAGAATCGCAGTAAATCTCAAATATTAATAAAAGCAGAGAGGAGCATAAACAACAAAAATGAAATGTCTTAATTAAATAAACATATATCAATGGTTGAAAAATGAGAAGCGTACGGATAATTAGAAGGAAATTGAATTGGAAACAGCATATTGGAATTCTTTATATGTCCGGGGGGAATATCGCAAGCAAACATCTACACTCCGGGGTGAAAATAAGGTACCGCATGTCAAAAGAGACCGTAGGGGTATGAAATTATGCAAAATATTTGCTAAATGGCGAAATGAATAAGTATTGTGTGCGTACGAATTTACACTTTCCCTTCGGCTGAGAAATGGTGTGAATGAATTGAACAAGATATGTTTTGCTTTATTTGAATAAATATTCCATGCGCTCTTAAACAATACATTACGCTTTGTCGCGTAAAACATTCTACTGTTCTATTGAAAAATCCCTAAAATACACCGTAAATGTCAGAAACCAATCAAGTAATTGATCATGTGAACCTAATACAACCAATAGACGCATTTCAATATGTTAAACGATTCAAAAAAGTTTAGATGCTAGAAGTTATTGTTAGAACCCTCCTTAATGAGGATGTATCTGACAAGTATGATACGCTTCGCAGAACTGGCATCGTAAATCTGAAACGTTAATGATTTTTTGGACAATATCCTATAAAACATCACAACACGGTACAAATCGGATGAGACTGCTCAGTGCGTTAACAGCCGTTGCCTTTGCGACGTCTCTGACTGGGAAGCCCTGGAGTTCGAGACCCGACTGTGGCGGATTTTCGACACCAGCAACATAGCTAGGTGGAATTTATCCACTGCCTGGAAAATAATTCTAGGGTGTAGCTTTTCTGATAGATAGTTTTTCGCGGTTTGTCCGATCAATTTGACGAACGCCGGAGGACGTTCCCAACAAATGGACCACGGCTTTGAGATTATCCCGGCTCGTGTGTCGCCCGTCTGGGAGATACGAGGAGGGGGAAACCTCGCAAGCTTGCATGTATGTTGACGCCGGATCTCACGCTTGATGGGGTAAGATTACCGCCTCCAGGGCCGATCAATTCCAGGCAAATGCCGGATCAGTACCTTAATAAACGGGCCTGGAGGGCTCACGATCTTTCTATTCCATTTCTTTTACTATCCCACCCCTTAATTAAGCATCCACATTCACTACTCTACTACATATGCCGGGAGACCAGCCGAGAGCTTGTTGGCAGGGGCGGTATCCCACTGATGGAAGATACCTGGTGGGGGAAACCCCCGTTAGCCGACGGTAGGTCGGTGCCAGAACTCGCCATCCAGTGGGGCAAGATCATCGCCACCTCATGAACAATACCATGTACTACACTTACGGGACTAATGACCTTACCAGTTGCCGCAATCGCAATCCTTAATGATCAATCCAGGGATACAACCTTCATTACACTTACGGGACTAATGACCATAGCAGTTGATGAACCCGTGAACACCAACCGACCGCGCCATTCGCTGGGAGTGGCGAGCGCGCGCAGCGCCTTGGCCCCGCCCGCGGGCCCGCGCCACCCGCGCCAGCTCACACGCGCGGATCAGCGCGCGGCAGCGCTGTTTAAATACCTCTCCGCCGTATCGAGTCCGGAATTATATATCGAGCGGCCGAAATAATTCCAGCGCTGCGCCCCGAGCGCGCGAGGGAGGGGTGCCGGAGAAGTGGACAACTGCGGGGGCGGGGTGGGGCGGGGCGGGGCGGGGCGGGGCGGGACGGGGAAGGGGGGGAGCGAGCGGATCCCGGCCGCGAAGCGACCCGCGCGGGCGGGCAGTGGACGCGGCGGTCGGCTGCTCGCCGCAGACACCAACGCCGCGGTTGGTCACCACTCCCTTCTCTGTATCCAGCAGAGACACGACGTTCAATATGCCGAAACTGGAAGGCCACTTTCTCAATTGTCCTTTTAACCATACTCATACATTCGTTTATGATAAACACATATTGAACGTTTGTTTTTTTCTTGTCCGACCATAATGCGCTCTGATTCATTATTAGTTGACATGAGTGACCAGTAGAAAAGTATGGTTTAACTGTAAAAAGCATCAGAGTTGGACCTTATTCCTTTATCGTCTGCAATGTTATTGTTCTTTTTGAAATTAAATATACTACTGAATCCCCACATGTTCGTTCCGGCCATTCGTCCGTTCGTTCCATGTTCTTTATTACCAAATAATCGTTGAACCCTTATCCAAAAGAGAATAAATAAATAACTCAAAAACTAGTAATAGAAATAACCTACCACCAAGACTATCTTCACAAAACTCCCCATACCTCCCTTCAAACAACAATATCCCACAATTCATTTCCACTCCAATCTCGCCACAAAGATCTATCGTACGTAATCAGTTCAATCAAAACACATCACAACACAACATGCACGCTAATAACAACACTAATACATTCATACACACATTAATAAACTCTGTCCCTTTCCTAAACCTTATTAACACCATCATCTCAACAATAATTAATAACGTACAAAACTTACTCATATCATTTTTAACAATAATAATGGCAGGACAGCACAATAAAAATGAAATTATTAAATTGAAATATCAATGGCATTAATAAAAAAAAGCAGAATTAACACACTATCTAAACGATAACTCAATAAATACAGCTTGTATAACTTAAACTCATTTAAAGCCAAATATTCCTTTCAGAATCCCGGGACACAATGTAATCACAAATGACAGACAAAACCAAAACGGTGGTGGCGTATTAATACAAATTCAAAAAACGATCCCATACATACAAATCAATCTCCCATATACTCCCGGATTAGAAACAGTATCAATCAGAGTCCCATTAAACAACAAGGTAATACAAGTTATAGCAGCATACAAACATCCCAAAATTAATACAAATATAATAACATTACTTCAACAAAACACCCCTATATCATTTATCGGTAATCTTAACGCTGAAAATATAAACTGAAGATGTAGAATCTCCAATACGCCAGGTCTGATGCTGTTTAAAACTATAAACGATCTAAAAATTCAATTAATCACACCACCAGAACCAACTCGCTATCCACTAGACCCAGATAATCATCCGGATATAGCTATAGCAATAACTTCATACATAAATAAATTTTCACTCAGTTCCTCATTTCGATCTACATTCAGATCACTTACCAATCGTAATTTCAATATACGAAACCCGCCCCCGCACATTCCCACCTATGCCCAGCATACACAAAATATCAACTGGAATAAATTTTAAAATGTTATAAATAATCAAAACTTCAAATTTAAAAACTTAAAAACACCCTTAGAAAGAGAACAAGCAATAGCACAACTAAATAATATGATTACTAGTACAATTCAATCACTAAACAACAACAGATCTTTTAATGGTAATTAAACCACAAAAGTCAAACTGCCTAAATCCATATTGGATATAATAAACACCAAAAATAAAATAATACGACTACGGTGTATCACCAGAATACCACAATTAAAAAAGAAGTTAATTTGATAAATGCAATAACTAAAAAAGCAATAACTGACAACAATCATTCAAAATATATTCCATTCTGCGACACTTTCGCCGGCCATGATAGTCCGTATGCTAGTCTCTTACTCTGAAGGACATTAGGTACCTAAACAATTATGAATAAGATATGCTTTGTTCTCGGTGTCGTCGTTCTGTGCTTTGGCAACTTCTTTCACAATCATCGATTTTCGCACGTCCTTTCCATTTCGATCCATATTTTTTGTCATCCCTATCGTCTGCGGCAAAGTTGTTCTCGGGAGATCCTAGGGTATAAATCGTTAACAGGAGGTCCTAAGGTTTGAGTTCCTGCAGTAAGTTTTGAAACTAAATTGCTAGGTCGAAGTCTCTCACTGGCTGGTGGAGAATTTCACAGTTTTAGTTTGCATGTCCTTCACTTGACTTCAATAGTATTAAATACATAAAAATTCTGTCCAAGCAATAATATGTAATTTCTTCTGATGCGGCTCGTTAACTTATTTCATAAACAACCTGTCTTTTGCCGTAACTACCCCCATCTTCACTTTTGTCACTACTGGGTAACTGTCCGTAGAAAGAAGTACACATAAGCAAAGGACTGGTATACGGGTTCAGAGGATGCGATTGTGTCAAGAAATGACTTTCACTCTGCAAATTTGGCATTCCAATGTTCACTGAATTCGTACGGGTGCCCACTGTTTGAGACTGAGAGGAGTAAGAAATTATTTAAACCATTAATATTGATGTAGGAGTTTTCAAAGGGTATCACAAGCCAGGAGTAAAATGACACACAGATGCCGTAAAATGAATCATTATGCCAGCCTCCTTCCCTACCCAACTCACCTTGAAAGTTATTAGTGACCACTGTTACGAATCGAGTTTACGCTGGTACACTGAGCTTGTTGGGGGAAAGCCGCGATTTTTGACATAGCCTCCGTCAGATCGCTGGCGTCTAAGGCCGAAGGTTCATTGACGAACTCTCTTTCCCTTGACTCAACCCCCTGTCGTCTGTGTTTAGATCTTTGCTTTTTTTTTTGTGAGACACCCTGTATAGCCCGGGCCATTCCATCGGTCTTCCTTGCCATGGGCCGCTCCGCGAGCGGGCTGTGGCGATGGTGGCGAATGAAGCGGAGCGAGCGCTCGTAATTATAAGTTGCCGCGCCGCCTTTTCTATTAATTCAGCGGCGGCGCGAGCGATTCATTTCCGCGTTTATCTCTAAGTTTTCCCTCTGCGCCCGTAGCGCTCCCTGCTCGCTTGCCTCAGCCGCTCCCACAACCCCCGCAACCCCCGCCACCCCCGCCGCCCACGCTGCCGCCCGCCGCCCACACTGCCCGCCGCCTACACGCCCCGCCGTCCCGCCGCCGCTGCCCTCGCCGCCCTGCCGCCTTGCCGTCCGCCGCCCTCACCGCCCAGCTGCCCCGCCGCCGCTTTCCCTCGCCGCTCTACCGCCCCGCCGCCACCGCTCGGCCACCGCTGCCCCAACGCACCCGCCATCGCCACCGCCTCACCGCCTAACCCCCACACCGACGCCCCACCGCTCGCACCGACGCCGCCCCGCCCCCAGCCACCGCCCAAGCCGCCCCGGCTCGTTTGAGCGAGTGTATGAGTCTGCCGAGTTGTTCGCTAGGGAGAAACGTATGGGAAGAGGCGGGCAGAACGAGCTGCTAATCGAGATGAGGAGAGAATGAAAAGTTAGCACAGGCATGGAGGACGTGTGTATTACGAGTAGAGGTTTAGAGAGTGGAGGTTTAGGGATTTTACTCTTTTATCGTAGACATGGCGTGATCTTTTATGTTAAGATTCTCTTGAACAAAAATATATCTTTCAAGAGGAAAATATTTGCAATATGAATAGTGACCGCCGCAATTCCTTTCACTAACTACGATTTGTGTATACGTATTACCATTTTAAAAAGGCGAGGAAGTAAAAACAAGTGCATTTTGTACTAATAAAATTCGCTTTTCTCTTCAAAACATTATTTCACTACATTTATATGAAATTCATCATAAATAAAATGTGACATAGTGTTCGCAACTGTGAATAATGTCACAAAGATTGTTTGGTACAACAAAAGAAATGGAAAGGAGAAAATAATATAAATGAAAGAACAAGAAAACTACTGCAAATATAAAAGTATACGTACGTTAAGAAGTAAATATTGTATGAGAAACAGCCGCGACTTCCCCTAAACTTGTCTTAGAGAAAACATATACACATAGAATTTCATAGAATAGTAAGATATGTAACACGTGCGGGTATCACCTCGCGCACGTGTTGCGTATAATTTTTTTTAACGCACCATTGTGAAAGATACTTTTCACACCGTTAGAATAAAAAACTGTTTTGCGCACCAAAACAAGCACGAAAATCCGCGTATCGCGCATGGCGTATTAAAAAATATTTTTTGAGAGTATATTGTAATGAAGTGGTACTTATTCTTGTGGATTTGAATATTTTAATTGTGATAGATATCTATTTGTTGGGCAGGCGGTACAAAATTCTCATTTAAATTAACCACTAACAGAGATTATTTGGGGTATTTATATAAATAAAATAACCAATTTTTATTATCATCACGTAACTGCAATCCATATTTTTAAGCACTATAAAAATAAATATTCTCCAATTGGATTATTCTGTAATGTGGCAACGAAAAGATTTACTACAGAAGTAATTTATCCTGTGACAATAACTCCCCAAAACAATACATTACCGTAAAATTCACAGTCGTCTATTGTTGGTCAATTAAATTATACTTTCCAGAGTGCCAGACATTGTAATAAAATCCTTTTATGATTCTAAAGCCAATATTAGTCTAATTGACACAAAATATCTCAATGGCCTACAGCTAAAAGAGAATATAATATGAATATAATAAAACGAGAAAACCAGGGAACAATTGTCAATTTTGTAGTTGCCTCTACAGTGCATTGCAGCACAACTAAACAAACAATGTAAAATGATGTTTAATTTATAGAATGAGGGTACACATAAACGAATCCAAAACTGAATAGCATTAGATTTGCGTGTACTCGTAATAATGAAGAGGGAAGAGCAATCATTTGAGGATGAGGCTCTTGGTGCTCACCGCAACGAATAGAGTTGTGCTACACTTCTCACCGTTTCATCCCCATCGGCGGTCGCCCCCGCCCGCGCATCTCCGCGCTGCGCGTTCAATGCGCCGCGTCGCCGTTAATTAGGCCTCGGCTGGCGGAAGAGGCGCGGCATCGCTTCCACTGGGCGCCAGGGGACTTTTCGAACGCTTCGCGGGACGCGCGATTCCAATGAATGACTTCAAGGGAAATGAATGACTTCAAGGGAACTGGTGACGACGTTGGAAGCGACGGTCGCCATGTTAGGAGGGGGTGGCGGCATTGTTTTTATTGCTGTAAATGCCACGCCAGATAGTTGGAGGTGCACGTGATGAGATAGTTCATGTGGAACGAAGATTGTGTGTAGCAATAGAGAATGTTGTGACGGTGAATGATGGAGAGGTTGACTTATGTTTCGAGTCACGTATATTGCTGCGATCATTATCCCTGTGTAGTGCATGTTTTTTACGTGACTGACAGTGTTCGTCTCCCGTAGAATGGTGAGATCCGAACTACATGTGCGCTAGCAAGAGAATTTCCCCTCTTTGCATCACGCCAACCGGGACAAGCTGTAACCTTCTGACAGCTCTCCCTACATGTATGGTAGGGTAGTGCATGTGTGTGTGTGTGTGTGTGTGTGTGTGTGTGTAAGTAAGGGGTGAGGATAGGAGAAGAAAGGGGAAGGAAGGATGACGGGCGGTCCCAGGTCATTTTTTAGGATTTTGCTCTGGCATTTTCCTGGCATTGATCGGAGAAACTACAGAAAACTATTTATCAGAGTTGCCGACCCCAAAAATTCTCCTCTGGAATGCGGACCTAGCTATCCAGCTAGTTCGAAAATCCGCCTCCACCTGGACTCGGACCTAGAACCTCAGGGTCAGAGTCGCTGCAGAGTGAGCAGCAATGATGGCTCTATGCTGGCTAAATGCAACTGATAAGGTTGTGATGGTGAGATGATGTTTAGCTGCGTTTGCACTTTGGTTACAGCTGTGATACTTGCATATGTTTCTTACATTGATAACGATTTTAGATGGTTACTGTGTTTAAGTGATCATAAAGTACATAACAATAATGATCGTGACGACAATCGCCCATCAGCTCATAATCAGTGCTGGTGGAAGTGACAATGTAACACTCACAGAGGAGACTGTAGTAATTTTTGCAACAAGTAGTGGCTTTTTGGCAATTGTCTTTATATTTTGTAAAAGGAGAATTTTGTAGTTAGAAATACTGATTTTAGTCGTAGAGATGTATAAGCATGCGATCATGCTGTGATGGTTGTAACAATGCTATTTTTTGTGGAAGTAGTGGCGGACGTGATGGAGGCCGCAGGGATGCTGATTTTTGTTTGTGCGTCCTCGTATCAAGTACCTCCCGCTCCGGTCGTAAGAGCGCCTCATAAGCGTTTCGGGATCTCTCTCTCTTTCGCGACCGAGGGAGAAAGTGAGCGAATCCGCTAATGAGTGTGTGCGAGAGCTAATGAGTCGTGCAAAATACAAAGGTACAGATTTTTGTTTCCTTTGAGCGACGCACATTTGTGGAGAACATGCGAAGTGAATTAAGAAGGGTAATAAACATAGCGCTGATTCAGTGAAAAGCACCTCCGAACACTTTCTCGTTATTTCCTAAAGAAGTGACGGTTAATTATTTGTTATTGATCGTGGATCAAATTAGATGTCTCAATATTAATGAAGGTTAGTTCCAGGGATTATAGTCGGGTAAAAGTTTAAATACCTTTGTCTTCTTTTCGGCCTCATAACACGTTTCTGATCCAGATCAGAATAAAGAGTAAAAACATCATCATAATATTACGAATATCACGGCAAAATGATTCCATTGAATAATAAATTTAATTTAAAAAAAATTCCTTGAATTCACGACCTTTTCTCTGTTCCGCAAAATCGAAGAACGCCTAATTATAAAATACGTCTCGTTTTTAATAACACCCCTATAGTATATAAAACCGTTTCACGGAGTTTTGAGTAGAAACGTGAAAACAACGAGAATAAAACGAGCGTTGCATGGAGAGTTGTAGCGCTCCTTTCCGCAAACAGGCGTACGCTCCAATCTGAGAAACGTCGTTATGAACTTTGTGAGATGTAATTCAGTGGGCGCAAGCGCCTGATAATTCGCCAGCTGAGGATTCGCTTTCAGCGGGCGTGAACGCGGACGGCCCGCTTCTCCCGGTTTGCGCTCCGCCACCCTCCTACAGATGCCGCCTGTCTGGGGGAGATAGGGAAGAATTGACTCGGGGCGCAGCGAGAGGTAAAACCGAAAACATGTCGAGTACAGTCACGGCCACAAACTTTACCGCAGTATGAACTACAGTTTTGGTATGCAGTTCCGACAGAAGTTGTATTTTACGTCTTAGAATGAGGCAGTTCTGTCGACAGAATAGAGATGCGATACTTTTTTATACCTCGACCGTTTTCACCTCACATACAGAAGTTCCCTTTATCTTCGGAGCACAGAAATAATAGCAAGTGTGCTGCCTATTCGACTATTGCTTTCCCAATATAATTCAGATCCAATAAAATGTTAATAATATCACAAAATATACTTTGATTTAGTTTTTAATTTACTCCCAAAAGTATATTTTTGTATAAAATTTTGGAATGGCTTGTTCACTTTCCAACGCATCAAATTTAGAAAAAATCTCTACTTTTCTCTTCATTGTTATAACGTTCCTGTTTCTGTAGCTTTCCATTAATATATGTCAATAAAAATGCACGTATTATAACAAACACTGCCAGAACGGTATTTAAATCTTTACGTTATTATGTAAGTATATTTCACGTTCCTTTCTCACGAACAGTTAATGTTTCGATGTATCCTTTCCGCAATGTATCACAAATCCACACAGTTGAAGAAGAAACACACATTGTTTATGTCACAATGAGAGATTTAAGTTGAATTAGAACAGATTCTCTTCGTGAAGCAGTTAAAACATCAAGTTAAAAGTTAAAAGTTAATCAAGTTATAAGTGTCATGAGTGTAGTTAATAGCAAGCATGGAAAACGGGGAAAACTTATTGCAAAAAATTGAATACAAGTCGACTATTCAATATTAGTATAACAATACATTTGCGTAAGCGAAGTAACAATATTTTGTTTCAAAATGTCTTTTTAAATTCACGTCTCTATTCACGTCGCTATCAACCGTCAAAGATAATGCAACCAAATATTTATATAATGAAAGAATATTCAATAATAAAAATATTGAAGAAATTTACTTATAAGCATCGTGAATTAAAACTCTTTATGTTAACATATACACGGTTCTCAAGAAAATAAATCACAGACGGTAAAATAAAATAAAGTGATCTAAAATTGTCACATAAGAGTCGTCGAGACAATTGTTAAAGGTATCTACATTATATCTATATCAATAAGAGTGTGTGCCAAGTGAAATAAATTACAACATAATGTATATTCTCTTGAACTCATAAATTTTCATTGTATAAAATAAGATAGGGAGACAGTAATTGTATGAGGATGGCACAACTTTGATATTAAAAAACGAGAAAATTCATAATAATACTTTAAGAACTATTCAGCAATCCTTAAGTTGATTGGTTTAATTTATACGCAATGTTTATGATTTCAATAGACAATAACGAAAGACGCCAGCCAGCCTTCAAAACGTCAGTAGTTGAAGCACGCTAAATAGTGAGAAGGATAGAAACACATGTTCGGTCGCCCAAGGGAAACTCGGTCGAATGTCCACTACTAATATTTAGCAAACACATTATGATCATAGCCAAAATAAAATTCTAATTTCATTTTATGCGCATTTTATGGAAATGGAGGGATTTATTACAAATACCCTGGGTCCATGATAATTGATTTTATAAATGGATTGAGCTTACTGTTCACGGGCGGTACACACAGTTTGGTCTGGGCGCCCCGCGCGGCACGGCGCGACGCGGCGTGCCATGCAGAGTAAACACGCATAATGCGGCGCGTTCAGGCCCCGGTGATTCCCGCGAAATGTCGCAACAGGCGCGCGGCCCACCGTGGGAGAACGCTCAGCTCCCACGCACTCCCACCCCACTCCCTGCTCAGTGCCACCCGCTCCTTCACTCCCACTCATTCCGGCTCACTTCTCCCATTTCCGCTCTCTCCCGTACATTCCCACTCATTAACGCCCACTCCCGCACTTCCATACACTCCCATCCATTCCCGCCAACTCCCGCACTTCCACACACTCCCACCCATTCCCGCCAACCCCCGCCCACCCCCAGCAACTCTCGCACACACCCACATACTCCCTCACACTCCGCAACACCTGCACACTGCACACTACATCACACTCCTGCGCACTTCCGAACTCTCCCACACACTCCCGTTCTACTCTTGACCATTCCCGTTTATTATTGCGCCCTCCCACTCATTTTCACCCACTCTTTCTCACTCCACCCACTTTTTTCTCACTCCTGCATACTCAACACGCACTCCCGCTCACGCTCGTCCACTCCCGCACGTCACCTCGTACTCCCGCTCCCTTCCGCCTACGCCCAATCTTGTTCCTTCTCTTGCTGTCACTCTCTGATTCGCACTCACTCCCGCTCACTCCCTCTCGCTCCAGGTCTCTCATGCTCACTCCCCCCCTCTGCCGCTCACTCTCTTCCAATTCCGCTCACTCTCGTCCAGTTCCGCTAATTTCCAATTACTTTTCGGATTACTAGGATTATTAATTTTCTGTTAACCGCTACGAAAATCGCCTAATATCGGTATTGCTTACAATCAAATTTCTCCCATATCCTCATCCACACTTCACTTCCTTAGTTCCGCCAGCTTCTATATTCCCCGACCCGTTTTGCACACTGCCTCCTATTCAACTTTATCATCATCCTCTCACAACCGTTTTCGTCACTAACAGTTTTCTACCCTTACTCAAAACTTCTTCCCTTAGTCACCACATATCTTCTCCATCAATCCTTCTCATTATCTCCGAGTATAGCTCTTCTAGTAACATTTCCTCACTCTTGTAGTCTTTCCTTTCAGTTTCATTTGCATTGTTTCCAAATTGTTGACCTCACAGCTCTTCATTTAACTCTTGCTATACACCTCAGCTACGAGATACCCCCTTTACATCCAACCACTATACAATTTGTTACAAACACATTCAAAGGTCTTCGTTGTTTCAGTCACGTACCTACATAACGTGCCTTCCTAACAGTTTCTTTAGCAACCTAAACTCTCCACCACGCAATTCCCGCAATTCCCAAGACTACACCACACATACAGTGGAACATGGCTTCATCATGAAAAGCCCCTCACTTCGCCAAAAATGATACATATCGCACATCTAAAGAATTATTCACTGCCTAGATTTTATTCGAGAGAAAGACTAAAACTAAATGAAAAAAACAAAATATTTCAAACTCGTCTCGTCCCATTTTCTACTCGTGTACAAAAGTGTAATCAAAGACGATAAACATGCCGGATTGTAGAAGATTTCTTCTGTCGAAAACCGTGCACACGACAACGAGACTATATTCATTTATCTGCTGAAATATTATATTAGTCCATGTCTGCGTTACATCTACTGGGGAAATGGGATAAGGATGCTTAACATATGTGGTTAGGCGTAAATATTCAAACATTCATGTAGGAATCGTAGGCTTACGATTCCCAGAAAAGGTACAACACGAATTGCCGTAACGAACATGTATTAATCAAAGATACAAAAAGCACACCCACTTCAACACATTAATACATCGGACTATAATAATATTCGTAATGTTTTTGTATGGCAACCATGCTTCTGCCTCTTCCACCACGCGGCGCCGTCGTAGCCCAACACCGCGCTAGTCAAACATCAGATCCCACATTCATGGTGTAGACGGATTTTGATCTCGCGACCTTTCCAGTCGACACAGCCACAGCGCTCCTGCCTTAGGAACATCGGCTACAGATACCGCCTGGCAATTGTTTTTGTCGAACCAAATAAATAAATGACCATGGCTGGAATACGCCGCGTAATTGGCCACAATTCATGAACACATATGAAGACCTCGGGGCAATAACGTTCTATGCCACAATACTTAAGATTTGAGAAAACGAAGAGTAAAGGTTTGAACATTGCATTCTTCACATGGGGATAAATAACCTTAATTTACGAGTGTCACTGTCATCTTGCTGTGAATCTTTAAAATAAAACTTCCAGATACATCTATGGGGCTTCGAAATACCCTAATATTCCAATTTCATCAGAAATGTGGCATAGCACGTTATGGCCCCGACGTCTTCGTATCAATCAAGGTCATGTAAATAATTAACTATTTGCTCGAATTAGCAAAAACAATCGCTAATTTGATACGCCCATTTGACTCGCTCCCCTCACCAATATCAAAGTCGATGGCACATCTACGACTACGACTAGTATTAAACATCCTTGTTTCCAGAGAACGAAAAATTTTCAAACGCCTAAACACAGATACGACTTGTTTTGACTCGCTTGCGCAACTACTGCTGCAGTATTCCTACTTAATTTCGGCCACGCATTTTATACGTGTTCCATTTATCTATACCAGTGGGGTCAAGGTCGCGCGCGTCGTGGCTCCGTAGCATGCCACGAGCTACTCTGCGCAACTAGGAAAGGAAACTATTAGTAACCCCGCCGTTTTACAATAGGGATGGCGTTGTCTCTGGTGGCGGGGGTACGAACTACGTGAAGGGGAGATTTCGTCGTGGCACTACTGCCATGGACTCCCGCTCGTGGCGTCAACCTTGACAACACTGATTATACACTTTAGTTACAGTCAAAAAACGTCTCTCGCCCAGTGTTGGGCGCCATCCTCTGTCGCAATGTTCATTCTCCTGCCGCCCCCGCGCGTCCCGGCGCTTGCCCACGCAGCGACAGCGCGACGCGGCGAGGCGGTGCGATCGTGGCCGCTCCCACGCGCAGTGTCCACATCCCCCCTCCCCAGCCCCCTTCCCCACGCCCGCTCCACCAACACTCGCAGCGCGCGATGTCGCCGCATATTGCGGTGAACGCCCATTCGTGGAATTTCATCCGAATCGGTGCAGCACTCCTGAAACAACGTCACCTCTGTGTGTTGATTAGCCGTGGTATTGAATAAGTGAGCGTAGTGTTTGATGGAAATGCTCCGAATTTTCTTTGCTAGTTGAACTAGTAACTGCACCAAACTTGGGGACCCAGTTGGAATCAGAAGAATGTTTAACCCAGATCGTATTTGTGCTGATTGCAACCGAGTATCTGTGAACCGTGAAATCTTAGATTTCGCAAAATGTTATGTCTAATTTTTCGGGAGGTTTTCAGTATGATACGTGAGTCACAACTTTTCTTTGCGAAGAGAAAATTTTAGACATTTTATTTCGAGTTTGTTATTGAAAACTTGCTTAAATATTAATATAGCATGTTAAACCTCAACAACTTCTTTGGTTATGTGCTATCACTGCTACCTTTTGATGATAAAATTAGTGAATTTTTCTGCAGTAAAATATTAACGTGTAGTAAGTTTTATGCTGGAGGGTCAGGTGGCATAATCGAACATTTCATTTCGGGTCAATGGCAGGAAACGTGTTAGGCAACCCGCTAGTCACTAATGCATCACAATTAAATGCATACATTGCTCCTGATTTCCTTAAAAAATTTGTACATCAGACTCCTTCGTAAAACAGTGCACATCTGACTATAATAACACACTTTCACTTTATACAATTAACAGTCGCATAATGAATTACTTAATAAACCATAAATTAGTTCTGAATTCTTTAGAATTCGTACTCAGACCCAAGTCATTAACGTGCAAAGTAATTATGTGAATTCTATGAATTTCGAGTGCCCTTAATATTACGAACAGCTCGTAAGTGCTGCTTATCGTATGAAATCTTCAAAGATCTATAAATATATTTGTAAAAATACGTATATAAGTATCTGCATCTAATTCCATGGTGAGTTTCAACTGTCAGTGTTAGAAGAAACATTTTCAAAACCAAGCGCAAAGTCATTCATTCAGTCAAACCGGAACATTCAGCTCTGAATGGTCTGAGCAACCATCCTTTGACACTTGTTGAATCGCACCTTTTCTACTCTTTCATTCTTGGTCTTTGCGGCAATGAAAAGTGAAACAGTGTTTTTTTCTGAATAAAATTTAGGTTCCAGTTGCAATAAGAAACCATTATTGATTATAATCCAAACAAAAGTAAGGAAACTTCCCTACCCCATTCGCAATTTGCCCACACACTCTGGAGAACACATTCTACTATTTTTCTTTTAACAAATGCCTTGTGAGTTATGTTTTTCTTCCAATTTTTTAGATTTATCACCAATCCCTTCAGAGCACTTTCCACATCACACCGCATCCTCCGTTCTCCACCTCCTCCCTCTGTATCTCTACCCCCACTCCTCGCCCCTCCGCGCTCCCGTGGCGTGTGCCTGCTGTCGCCGCCGCCGCCGCCATGGAGAGACAGTGCGTTCACTTGGCGTAATCCCTCCCATTAGTATTCCGGGGTTTGGCTGTCCCGGGCGCCGCCTTTCTGGCCGCAAGAAAAATTCAACGTTTAGACCAAAATGCAAAGCGGCAGCAGCGACGCCGCCGCCGCGGCGGCAGGGCGTCCTTAAAAAATCCCGGCGTCTCCTTGCGGGCGGGAAGCGCCGAGCACCGGCGCGCCGCCGGTCGCGCCGCCGCCGTCCGTTGTTTCGTATTCATCCGGCGACTGTTATTTACATCCGCCTCATTAAAAGCGCCATGCGGCTCGCAAGGCGCGGGGTGGGGCGGGGCTGGGCGGAGAAGTTTTAAAATATGCAGATGGGCTCTCTTAATACGGAGCGCCGCCGCCGCTGCGACGGGACGGGACGGGCCAGGACTTGTGGCGCCACCGGCGGGGGAGCAGGGCTACGGAACTCGGAACTGATGAGGGGGATCCAGTGGAGTGAATGGGACACCGCGCAGAAGAGGAACGTAAGGAACGTTGGTCCGGGGCTCATGCGCTGTTAAACCACCTGTAACATCAGAGTAGTAGGGTCTCTGGCAGCGTGCTTTGTACAAGTACGTTTCTTCCAATGGACTATGCAAGTAGTACGTTCGTAAATTCTTCGTTCTTGTTGGAATAATTAAACGGAACATTACATCATAAAAATGTAATTCTGTACGAAAGTGTAATTAGGTTTTCTGATTGAACACAATGTTAATAGTTGAGCATATGCATTATTGTAGAATCTCCAAAAATGTATATGTTCAAAATATAACAAGAAATTATGTAAATCATCTCATGATTTCCATAACCTCTTCCTGTACTTTCAGCCAAGGGGGCAAAAATTTGGAATATACTTTGTTCGAAAATGATCAAACGTCGTAGTACATCTTCGATTATTTCTGGTAAGTACCCCCAACCAATGTTGCTAGAAATAGTAAGTATTTTGTTATTCAGTTATATTGTTTACATGAAAAAACCATCGTATGTTGTGGAAATACTTTACAATAATATTATGCACAAAGATTAGAAATAGAGAAATTTATCATGTGTAGCTCATTTTTACCTAACTTATTTCCATGATATTCCGAGAATTCCTCCCTCTCGTTTGAAGAATTCCATGAGAAAAGAAAGCGCCAATGTATAAACCAACCGCACGAGGAGTAAACGCGCGCACGAATTGGCAGGCGGGGAGAGGGAGCGGGGCCCGCCGACATGAAAGGGACCTGCGAACGACTACACGCCGCATTAAGGAAGCCGTAGCCACCCTGCCGAAACTTCGCCCGCCTCCGCTAAGGCCGTGTAACCTCCCGGGCGACTCCGCTCCCCCACCCCCACCCCCACCCCTGCCGCGCGCAGGGAGTAATCGGCGCTCGAGCCGACGGCTTCCTCGGCAGCGGCGGCGGTGGCGGCGGTGGCGGCGGGGGCGGTGGAAGCGGCGGGGGGGCGGCGGCGGGGGGGGGCGGCGGCGGCAGGGGCGGCGGTGGCGGCAGGGGCGGCGGGGGTGGCGGCAGGGGCGGCGGGGGCGGCGGGGCGGCGGGGCGGCGGGGGCGGCGGAGGCGGCGGTGGCGTTGGCGGCGGCGGGGACGGCGGTGGCGGCGGTGGAGATGGCGGAGGCGGAGGCGGTGGTGGCGGCCAACTCCGACCAAGAAATTCCCCGGCTGCGGCCCGTCCGGGAAGTGAGTGGGTGGGACAAGGTGAGGAAAGGGGAAACGCGTGGGGGTAGAGAAAACCGCCAAAAACTATAGACAATGATTCGGAAAGAAAATGAGCTCGTAAGAGAGTAGAATCGCTTTGTAATTTTTACTATGCCTTTATTATTCGTTGTTGTATGCATTTTTTTACGTAATTTCATTAATATTTACTACGGTATTATGAATGATTATCAGTTCATCATGCATGATAGAAAATTGTGTTGTAATTATTAATATTTATATTAATTTTCATGATTGATGAATATTAGTACTATTTTTTAACAATTTTCAACCATTGATTAATGAATCACACATAGGACTGAGATAGAAAGTTGTATTCAAAATTATGAAATTGGCATTGTGGTCAATATTACACTAGTTTAAATATGTTAAGAAGAAAAACGTCGGTGTAGGGTTTTTTAATATGTGACGGAAGATAAAATGATATTTCAGTATGGACAAATTTGCGGAAAGTAAAAGGAATGCAGGCACGAAATACTATTGAGCGAAGAAAAAGGTAGAGAGGAGAAAATATTGGTGTCTGAGTAGCCACGAAAAGGAAGGAGTAAGGAAAAGAAAACAGTATAGGGAACAAGCAGAAAAGTAAACGACGAACGATGATAAAGGCCTGAATGTTATATTTTACAACCGCTGAGATGATCAAATGAACACGATCACTTACTTTATTTTACGATTACGGTTCGCCCAGATTGTGGGGCCGTCTACTACTTCCATCTCGAAGAGCGAGTCGCTGAACACGATGGAGCACAAATGGCTTTTGTTTTTGTGGCGGGCTACATGGAGTTCAATTTAATGTTTCTTTCAAAGATGTCCTTTAGAAACTCACATGTAGTGCTTTCGTGAACATTGAAAAACCTTCTACAATTCAAGAGATATTAGATGAAACATTGCTTCGGGGGCTTTTGATATTGCGCAGAGAATTTGGTCCGGCACACGAAAGATTCGATACAACAACAAACCAGAATGAGACCAAGCAGTATGGATATATTTTTTTTATTTGGTTAGGCACGCAATGGAGCATGCGTTCACTTTTGCCTCACTCTGAAAAAAGAATCCAGATTCTGTTGTTATTTGTGAAACACAATTCAATCGATCAGAACATGGCATATTAGATTTGGAAGCCACTGCATCGTCGGATACTCTGAGCGCGGAAGAAATATGGCCTCCATTTGTAGGATATAAATTTGATTTGCAGTTCTCAGAGGAAACTTCTGTTACATCAGTCAAATACGAGCCCGTACCTCGCGCAGAAATGCTCTTGCCCTGATCCCACTGAAGTAGAACTCGTTTGAAAATCATTCAAATTATAACATAATTCAACCTGCCGGAATCACCGACAATAATAGGCTCTGCATATCGTGCGCCCAAGTGAATTGCTTTCATTAAAAGTGGAAGTAAAGTACATTCATAGTCAGGTTTTAACCGTTTGGTTGACACATTTCTTGTTTCAGTTCATTGTGATTTGTGTTTATTGTGACGAATTTACAACATTCTCTAGTAGGGAAAATCAAATGACTAGACGGTTGTCCTTTCCGTATCACATGAATTACTAAGATATTCCATCTATAAAAAATCTATCGTTCAGTTTTCTTGCAAATGCAAACAACTCCTAATGAATTCCACGACTTTTAGATTAGTTTTCATAAGATATGCAACAACATATATCAAGCGAAAGAGATAATACACCGACGGATTTACAAGAGAAAAAATCATCTTTAGGGTAAGAGTCAATGAGGGTAATTTGATAATTACATTTTCAATTTTCTTGCTTTGGATATTTTATTTCTGAACAATGCCCACTCGGTTAAAAGTAATTTAACTTTTCTTACTAAGATAAAACATTTTATATTGAATCTACCTGCTTATCGTTTGAACCCCCCACCGCACCAAAGAATTCTCCGATTTTTTAAGGACCGAATCACGCATTGAACGAACATTACAGACACCACAATCTCCCGCATTCTAAATTTTATCGCGAATTACGCTCGGACTCGATATGACTTCGCGCCGCCGCCTTTTCGCTTCCATAATGAACATTTCGGTGGGCGCCAGCAACATAAAGAAGGCCCAACAGCGGCGCCGCGAGCGCGGGCGAGAGGAGGGTGGCGGGGTGGGACGGAGTGGTTTGGCCGGGCGGGGCGGAAGCACCTGCCGACGAAAAAGCGCACTCCCCGCGCCGCGGCGGTCGGCTTCCCCCGCGTAAAATCGTTTAAATATTCATTTCCTCGTCGGCGGAGGCGCGGGGAATGGAGAGCGAGTAAATACCGAAAACTCGGCGAAAAGTTTCTGGAAGAAATAAATTTAATGATCAAATAATTAAAAATAAACACGAGGGAAAACCGGGAAAGGGTCGGAAGATCTCGAGACCTAATTTTCGCGGCGCTTTCACCGCCACTTGGCGGCCGCTAGGGGGAACTAAACGCGAGAGGAAGCGGGGAGGAGCGGACGGGGAGGAGCGGGTTAGAGCGCGAAGGAAGCGGATGGGACAGGCGGGGTGGGAAGCGGAGTGGACAATGCGCGAAGGGAGGAGGCGACCCGTCTGCGAGCGAAGGGCGCGCACAATGGAAGGGCGCAGGCGGCGAGGTCTTAGCCTCCGCCTCCACCTCCACTTCCGCGTCCGCCGCCGCTCGGCAAAGGGCGGCCGGTGCTCAGGCGCCCAGTCGGCACGGTGCTCGCGCTGCTCCGACGACCGTGGCAGCGGAGGCCACAGCGGCGTTGGTGGCCGCAACGGCGACGGTGGTGGGGGTGGCGGCGGTAGTGAGAACGGCGGGGGTGACGGTGTTCGGTTGGCGGTGGCGAAGGCGACGACAATGGCAATGGTGATGGTAGTAGTGGTAGCAGTAGCGGTAACGGCGGCGGTGGCGGAGGTGACAGCCGCGGTGGCGGTGTTTGGATCGCGGTGGCAAAGGCGACAACGATGATAGCGATTATGGTGGTGGTGATAGTAGTTGTGGTAGCGGAAGTGGCGATGGCGACGATGGCGATGGTGGTGGAGATATTAGTTTTGGTAGCGGTAGCGGTGGCGAAGGTGGTAGTGAAGCGGTAACGGTGATTTTGGCGATGGCAGTGAGGGTGGCAGTGGCGACGATGACCGCGGCGGTGAGGATGGTGGCGGTGGAGGCGCAGGCGAGCGAAGCGCGTATTGTGCGGACTGCGCCGCGCCGCCGCCGGCTGTGCCTGGGGCTGACGGGCGGCTCTCGCACCTGCGAGCGGCAGCTTTGCTGGAGGAGGACGACGACGACGACGACGAGCAAGCCAGGGGTGGCGGCGGCGGCGGACGACGTCTCTGCTAGCGCTACAGGTGCATGTGCTACTGGAGGTGTTGACAGGACGTGTGGCTGTCGACGTGGTACTTATGGGGAAAGCTGCTTTGATAGCGTTTAAATGTGCGGTACAATGAGTTATAGGATCAGAGAGCTGGATCTTAAACTTGTGAGATGGCGATAATAGATCTCATCACAGACCAAATTTCTGTGTTAAATGTTACAAACAGAGGAAACTAGTTTGGCAGGGTAAGATAAAACTCGGGAGTAATGAGAATGATCACGAAATTATGTCACCAGATTGAAATGCAGATTTGTAATTAAGTACATTGTTCCAAACATAATGCTGCTATAGTTGTTAGAAATACACGTGGATAATTATGTGTTTAATCTTTGTTGCCTGAAGTATTGCAACCGCGAGTTTAAAAGCAAGTTTAAAAGGTTTGAATTCAAAATATAGTGTAAGAAATTACATATCTAGGGTCAGCTTACAAAGTAATTGAAATTCATAAAGCCGATTATTAACATAAATGTTAATTATATACTAAAACACTCTAATACTCATTAATTTATTTGTAATCTTGTCAACAATTTTGTAACGTGAGAAACAAATTTGCTGTTTTGAATGAACGACAATTGCATAGCATTCATAAACGATTTGGAATTTTTGAGCATAAATGTTTAATCAACACGAAATGTTTCTATTTAATCATTTGGAGATTATTCCGTAATAATAATGTATTTTTATTGTTGAAAAGCACTAAAGAGCGTTTTACAAAATATGAATTGCTCATAAAATATTTTCGTCTTTTTATTAAACGATTAATGAAGTATTAAATTTAAAATAAATATATTTAAAAAAGACTATATAATAAAGGAATAAGTATTCTGAGTTGTACAAGATTTAAACTTACGTATAAAAAAGAAAATTGTCAATAAACAAGTAATAGCGTGATGGAAGACAATAGCTTTTTAAATATATGTAAGAAGTAAAAATGCGGGAAATTATTTTGTTTCCTTATTCAACTGCTTCAACTAGAGTAATTGACCCAACGCCGTAATTGAAAGCTGTCCTCGAGTCATCAATTTACGAATGTTTTCACGTACGGAATCAATCCACCTTCCCTCAAACTGTGTCTTCTTTCTCAGCACCGGACGCTGCAAAACGTAGCAATAAGTTCCCTTGATCGCAAAGCCTGGAAAGTGACGCAGTGGCGGCGCGCGACTCCCGCCTGCTCGTCAAAGAAGCGATGGGACACGAAGCCTTCCGTTGCCCGACGCCACTCCCGAACGCCCTCGCCCTCTCTGTCACCCTCCGCCCCCTTCCACTCCCTCCTGTACACCTCTCTCTGTCACCTACTCACTGCCCTATACCCCCTGCTCTCTCCACTCCCGCCACCAATGCTACCTATCGCCATTCACGTCGTCACCACCACTCTCGCCATAGCCACCGCCGCTGCGTCTTCTTCACAGACGCTGCCATTGATTGTCGCCTCCAACGCCACCGCCACTGTACAACTGTCGATCTAACGCATCCGCCGCGCGGCGGCGGCAGCGGCAGCGGCGGAGGGTGGCAGAGGCGGCGGCGGCGGCGGCGGCGGTGGCGGTGCTCCAGCGCAAACAGCCTCTGTCCGCGGCCTATTCGTCTTTCGTCGCGCCCGTCGCCGCCGCCACCCGCAATTGTGTAACTCGCTAATGCAGCGCTCTTTCGCCGCTTGAAAACAGCTCTGTTGAAGCGTATTGTGGTTGCAAGGAACGAATCGCTCCCCGTTTTTTTTCTCGCTCTCTCTTTTCTCTCTCTTCCCGCGCCCAGCCTCTCACCCCGCCCCGCTCGTCTCACCCTCTCTCTCTCTCTCTTCCGTTCTCCCCCTCTCGCTCTCTATCCCGCACGCGCGCGAGCGCCGAAATTCCATTGTGAAGAAAACAAATGCGCTGCAAATGTTCGCCGGCTCGCGAATATGTAACACGCTTTTCAATCTTCATTTATTTTCCATATTTTTGAATACCCCCCTTCCCTTCTTTTGTGCGGCGTCTGGTATCCTTCGCGCAGTTCTCATAGCCCGGGCAAAACGGCGCCCGTTTACGGGAATTTAACTTCGCTTGGGAGCCCCGATTCAATTTTTTTGTGTGACGCGGCTTCGGAGCACGTTGGATTGCAGGCGCGCGTTCGGTGCGGTCCGCGCTATCACTAATAACATCTCTGGGTGCGAGTGTCGCGTTGAAGGATCAATTTTACGAGCAGCGGGCGACAGTGGGCCGACGCCAATGGGCCGAAAGCCGTCTCCGCCTCCGGTGGGCCATTCGCCGCCGGTTTTTAGTGGCTTATTGATGAACTCGCCTGCCCGCTACGCCTTCGGCGGAAATGACCTTCCACTTCCGACGAAGCCTGTTGGTTCTACGTACGAGCCACATTCGTCTTATCGCTTTGTCGCTCTGCAAGTTTGTCTCACGTTTCCTAGGAATCACGACTCTTAACATTAAATGTTAAATATGTATTATTATATTCAATTTCATATTCGAAGCAACGTAGTGATAAATCAATTTATGTTCAATAATATAATTGTGAATACCGTTTTGTAAAGTAACACAATTTTCAAACTCTGATTTGCTGAAATAAAGTTTTTGTGGTTTGATAACTTCTGCTTATTTACATCATCGTGACGATATTCCACTTTCTTTCTGAATTATCACTTTTTCCTGTAATTTTTCTGCCTCTAAGTTGTGTATAGTTGTTATACTTGTATCGAAATTCTATTCTCTCTTTTATTTTGCTGAACTTTGCTTGGTACTACCTTGTTTTCCCTCTGACATTTCGTTGCATTGTTTCTGTCTGATGCAATGGTGTAATGGAGAATTGTGCAAACTTTATACTGAACTTTCCTGCAACTATGTAGCTCTTCCTAGTTCATTTTCTGCCCGTGCCTTCTCCTCCTTCATGTTCCCCCTTTCCCTGACATCTGCGCTAAACATGTTTCGTGTTGGTCACCAGCGCTCCTATGTCTTCTAACCGGGAGTTTCGCGCTCCCGGTGGAGATCTATCTCCCTCGGAGTTCAACTCCTTAACAACCACTCGGACGATTCACCCTTTATCCTTCGCCCTCTCATCTCTTCCCTGCCCATTCGTCTCTCTCCTTCTTGCTGCCCGCAATTCGTTCCCTTCCTCACCGACTCCCCTTGGCCCGTCTACTCTCCCGACAGTGTCCTGCTCAGATGACTCTCACCCATCCGGAGTTTCTCATCACCCTCTCCTTCACCCCCATTTGGCCGCCCGCCCACCCTCCCACCTGCCTACTACCCCAACAGACCTCTCACCCTCTCTCCCTCTCGCCCTCTCTCTCACCCTCTTGCCCTCTCACTCTCTCACCCTCTTGCCCTCTCGCTCTCTCACCCCCTTGCCCTCTCGCTCTCTCACCCTCTTGCCCTCTCGCTCTCTCACCCTCTTGCCCTCTCGCTCTCTCACCCTCTTGCCCTCTCGCTCTCTCACCCTCTTGCCCTCTCGCTCTCTCACCCTCTTGCCCTCTCTCCCTCGCGCCCTCTCGTCCACTCACCCACTCGCCCATTCGCCCACTCATCCACTAGTCCACCCGCGCTCCTGCTCGCTGTTCTGAGCCACCGATCGTCATTCATTCGCGCTGCCCGGGCCATGTCTCGCCCGTCGGCAATAAAAGTGTTAATCAGTGGTACAATTATTTGCTATGGGAAATATCTGTCGTCGCGGCGCCGCGCTGCGCCAAGCAGCGGTCGTCGCTGAAGTACTGTAATCCGACGAGCAGAGCGCTGCAGGAGGAGAGCGGTGTTAAAACAAAACGCGAGAAATTATTTTAATGCGAAACAGACACGCAGGCGGTAAAAGCCGAGATTAATCTTCTCCCCTTGTTAATGGGCTGGCGGAGAGGCTGGCGGCTCGCTGTGTGGCACGGCGGGTAAGTACTGCGCCAGTTCCCTGCTCTCTGCTGGAGCTGCTTCTCGTAAAATGGGTTCTAGTTCTCTACGTCGTTCATAGCGGTTTTGAGATTTACATGAGCAACATGAGACACTGTAAAGTGATATTGTACTTGAAGTTAAATCAGCTTGCTTAATTGTTGGGAGAGTATTACGTGAAACAAAAACATTTTCAGTGCACAGTGGCTGACAAAGCTAGTTCATACTCTTCATAAATGTCGAGTTCATAACAAAAGTTTGTTTTAGTAAGTCTGCGCATTCACAAATGTTGTTATGAAGGAAATGGTATAAAATAATGATCACAGTGTAGATTTCTGAAAACTCTACTGACGTTTTAACTCCGCTTAATTTTCCTCTAAGTATTCCACGAACTGGTATGCGTGTATTTAAAGGTATTTTTTTTTCAATTTTTTTCCAAGAATTTTTTCCTGTTTTACCATGCCACTGAATTTTGGATTTCACAAACCTTCCCTCTTCGTCCTCTCTCTGCACCGTTCCGAGACCCATTCCACGAGTTCTTTCGCTCAAACTCCCCCCATTGTATTAAGAACCACTGGAAGTGAACTTCCCAACTCTTCGATAACCCATTCTAATAAAAAAGTCTTCGTCGCTTTCTCAGTCGTTTGAGGCGACCCTCTGAAGGGCGTATAATATATGCCGGGAGACCATTTCCTCCCAAAGTTACTTCAGCCATTCGAGTTTCACAGCTGTCGAAAACAACGGTGCCAGTCGGCAACTTGGACGCGAGTTCGGGGACAGTTGTTAGGCCTGAAATCGATGTCGAGGCTGTGCGCGAACACCCGCGGCGGCACAACGGAGCACGATACGCGCGCGGGGGAGGGGCGAGTGAAAGAGGAGCGAGAGCGAGGAGGGAAGCGGGAAAGCTCTCCGCTCCTCTCCTTTCTTCGTAAACGTAGGGCGAACCGTTGCGCACCGGCCACCGTGACAGATTTCTACCTTTTCCACATTTCAGTTCTGGAGTTCGCAATCCAGTCGATCAGTCCACGCTAGGTTTTAAGACTAGGTACCAGGTTTCAAAGCGCGCATGATCCTTGTCCGTCTAGCCTCCCATCGGTCGGAAATGAGGTTGAAATCTCGCGTATCCCGTGCTCGGCAGCTCATTTCTGGGTGGCAAGGTTTGAATACCGCGTCATGAGATTTCTCCCTCTCGGTGCCGGATCTGAAAGCCCACATGACTCATACGCGCTAGCTTTCCATGTTTGGATGTCGGGATTCACAATCCGGTCGATGAATGCGTTCTACTCATGGGTGCCTGGTTTCAAATATCACACGATCCACATTTCCTGTTTCTACTAAGCGGTATTTACATCCTGGTTGATATCATGTATATCTTGTGGTGGATAAAGCGGTTTCCGGTAGTTTACTCGAGGTTTTCGATACCCATGCCTTTTATTGTATCACCACTTCTTAATCAATTTTATCACTCGCTACATTCTGGAAAAACATACCCAAAGCGTTGTGATTATAAGTGTAGAACTTGATCGTTATGTTGTCTGCCCACAATTCTATACTGCGATTTTTGTAGGAAGAGCTCTCAAGATAACTCAAATCCCATCTTCGCGATGGAATATGTCACGGCATTTCGTATCATTCACAGTCGTTCCGCTAGATTTCGCACAATCGCGACCGTATGAAGCAGTGCTTGCGATCATGCGACTTCTACCGGCAAGACCGAGAAAAGACGCGAAATGCCGTGACATATTCCATCGCGAAGATGGGATTTGAGTTATCTTGAGAGCTCTTCCTACAAAAATCGCAGTATAGGCAAAGGTGTACTGAACGCCAACATACTTTCACACATCTTCGAAGTGTAAGTCCCATTTATTATGGGGCGACTTCTCTCGTGACGCATTACTTTTACGTGTAGATTGACCAACTCGAATCGATATTACTGGCTGTAAAAAATAATATCTCATTAGAGTTTTGCCGACAGATATTTGCGAAACAAAAAGCTAAGAGATTTTCCTCAAATCCAGAGTGAGGAATTCTCCAACCAAACTTTTTTTGACAGTTTGTATGTTTCATCAACTACGCGCTTGTGTAAGTGGTCGGCAGAGTTTCCGTGAAGCGAGTTTAAACGCATAAAATTACTTCAATAATTTAATTAGAGATCAAAACATCTTTTCGACCTCTTTTTCTCGTTTTTTTTATTTTCTTTCCGCCGGCTAATGGTTTCTTCGAGAACAAAAACAACCCGACAGGAAACAGAGCAGCTAGAGAGCGCCGCGAGCAGCAACCTCGTAACGACGGCGGGGGTGCGGGGAGGGGAAGAGTAGGGTGGGGAGGTAAAGAACGGGTGGGGGAGGTCAGCGAACGACAGAGAAGGGCGCTGGGGTTGGGTGATTGTCAGCTGAAGCTAGATGTTTGAAGTGCAGACGAACTGCAAAGACGCTAAGAATGTTTATGATTGGGACTGCTGGTTGACGGTAAATAAGGCAGGAGGAAACAGACTGCCGAGATATCCCGCAGAGTAGTCGAGACCGAGGTTGTTGAAAAGTGAGAGGGAGAATAGTTCGTTGACAATAACTTTAAGAATAGTCAATCTGGGAAAGCGAGTGGACGTCGGCTAAGAGAGGAGATTTCGGGAGATGTGTAGTTTTGGAGAGACAAAGCTGAGGGGATGAGAAGAACGTCAACGAATCGAAGGGTTGCGACTGAGGCCAGGATTTGCTGGAAGAGGAAACGAGGTAGAAGTAAAGAAAGATATGGACGAAAAAGTTACGAGCTTGAGAATATGGGTACAATAGGAGCCAGATAATAATTTAGAAAGGTGATATAATTTGGTGATTACATTTGTCGCTCTGGCACTTATAGAAATAGAATGTGAACAGGCATTCAAAAGGGGAATGATTGATGAATGGCAGAAATAGTAGTTGGTGGCGTATGGTCAACGCTGTTGGTTGAAGCTATTGGGTCCTTTGCAAAGAGGTCGTGAAAAAGTGTTCACGAGGTCTGGGATTAGGTGTCGATTCCCTGTACCGAGAATAGGCTGACAGCGACAATGGAACAACGACCGAAGAGTCCATGCTGCCCAGAGTACCCTGCAAGAGAACGTGCTGAGGCGTAGAGAGGATGACATTGCTGTTTCGACAGATTTAAATATCTCTCCCGTCTGACGGGAACACGAAATCATAAAATCACATTCGCTCATGTCTGTCAACGTCAGTACTTTGTGCGTATTTTTTACTATCTGAACGTTTCGATTTTTCATCAATCCGCGGCCCGCCTGACGTTTTACCTCTTTTGCGGTCGGAGAGGGATGATCGGTTTGAGTCTGCGTTTCGACAAGCAATGTTTCCCGTTTCTTTCAGGGTAGTGAAATTGTGTGGAAATATCACATTGCAATATTTACTGTGGGATGCAATCTGAATGGACGTGAACGGACACTGCTGTCTTTCCAAACAGAAACAAAGAAGAAAAGTTCTTCAGCTTTCCCAGAAATAGTCCCACTTTCCCAAGGATTACTCGAAAAGTTATTTTGTTCATATCCATAACTAAAAAGAAAATATTTACGTAAATGGCGTGTAATGAATAAAATATGTCATTAGTCACGAAAAAATATTGTGTAAAGCTATTTAGTAATTATAAACTCCAAATGTCAGGATTTATCTTTTATTAGGACTCGTTGATTTTAGTCGACTACGTTAATTTAGTTTTAAAATATTTTCAAAATCTTTCTTTGCCATTTCAATACTCAAAGAGTTCTCTATTACATTAGAAGTGCAATACCTTGCGATTTGTTTCAGCGAATTGCACTAAAAATTTAAGAAAATTTCTTCATACAAATGACAAAAATGGTATAATTCTTCTTCCAATATTGAGAACGTTCCTACCAAAACAATTTCGTTCTGATGCAAAACAAATCTCTAATCACGTGATATTACTCGGTTCCTTTACTGTTTTTCATTTCCCTCCGGAAACGACTTGAAGGTCGTACGACCATCCGTCCTAAAAATCCTTTCTCACCGCTGTCCCGTAGTCTGCATGACGCCTCCGAAGCGCAAGTCCAACTAACAATAAAAACTCTCCATTTGGGCGAGAGAACTTCATTTGATTGATTACAGCGGTGATCAATCATGAGATAACAGGATTATTGATATTAAGCAAGTAGAAGTAGAATTGAAACTTTTTATCAGGCTCAGTGTTAGCCAGAGCGAGGCTGCCTCCGTTGGTACTGCCGGATATTAAGATCTCCATGGACTCCTCACATTAATCACGCACGTCACATTTATCTGCAGGCGCATCCAAAGCCGCCACTCTATTATTGAGCGTCTTAATTTTTTATGAGAGAGTAGTACATTATATCCCTCTTCTGCGAAAGGAACTTTCCTTTTGTAGGATTTATTACCTTCGCATCGGTGTGTAAGGAAGACCGAAAATCGCCCACCTGAGAATTACCAGCGGCAATACAGAAACGTTCCTAAGTATCAAAACGATCAACTCTGTAGATTTTAATATAAAGGGATCTTACTTCTCTCCTTGCACTCGTAGTCACTAAAGGAGTCGGAGATTACGACGAAAGTTGCAAGAAGTTAATTTAACTTCTCGAATTACATGGGAGGAGACCCTCGAAAGAGAAGCGATTCTCAGTGAACTCCTTTCGTTTCTACTATCGGTCTATCGGCTGATATTTTTCCATTTTCTCTTGTGCTCGTCCTCTTTCTTCGGTATACTGAAAGTTATTGAATAGCAAATTACAGTTGGAAAACAAAAAGAGTAAAGCAAGCAGAAAAAATTGCAAAATATTTGTACAATATAGAATATACGAACACAAAATTAGCTACGGATCTGTAAAAGAATTTATTTTTCAAATTATCTTGCAATTCTTTTCGTAACGAGAGTCAAATCCCGCCCATCCAAATGTTACCAAGACAAACGGAGTGATGACAATCTCACAACTTGTGGACTTGGCGTCAGACGGCAAACTGGGTCAACGTCCATTCAAAATCTTGCGTTCGCGCCGAGGCATTAGAAGCAGCATTGCGGCGAGCCCGCCCGCGGTGCTGCCTCCGTCGCCTGGAGGGCCCGACGGCAACGCGAGGGCGATGACAGCGGCGGCGAGGCCGGCGCGTGCGCGACAGCGATGCCTCAGACGCGTGGCCGCTCAACAAGTTCCCAACAACCCGCGACAAGTGTTCGTCAGCGCCGACGTGACGTCTTCGCCCGCGCGCGCTTGTCACTTCGCGAGAGCGCGCGCACGAGAGAGAGACTTTTTTTTTTTCTTCTTCTTCGGGAAGAAACTTTCTCCGCAACGGGCAGGCAGTCGAGCGCGAGGGCCCGAGAAGGAAGAGGAGGAAGGGATGTGGGGGGTAGCGCGCGCTGAGGTGGAAAATCGCGAGCGGCGCGGGGAACTCACCGGTGCTGGAGCGGCGGCGTGGACGGAGGCAGCGGCGGAGTCCCGGGCGTCGTGGTGGGCGGCGGCGGCGGCGGCTGCGGCGGAGCGGTGCGTGCGACCGGCGCGCAGCCTCCACCGCTACTGCCGTCGGGGCGCGCAACCCCCTCGGAGAGTCCAGGCGGCGCGGCGGCGGGGCGCGCGCGCGGGGTGGGGGCGGCGGCGGCGGCGCGCTCCGCACCCACCGGCGCGGCGGCCCCTCCCCCGCGCGCAGGCGAGCGGCGCCGCGCGCGTCGTCCGAGGGGGCACGCGCGCGCGCGCGGCTCGACGCCGCCGCCGCCGCCGTCGCCGCCGCGGCGCCCCTCCACCGCCGCCAACAGGTGTGCGCAGCGCCCTTCGTGGCGCCCACTCGCCCATCGATCGACTCCCGCCGCCCGCGGCCGCCCCCGCCCGATACGCGCCCGAGATCAATCCTCGGGGGGCGGCGCGGGGCGGAGCGGCGCCCGGAGGAGGAGGAGGAGGAGGAGGGTCGCTTGTCTGAGGGCGCCGTGGTCGGGCTGAACCTCCTCACCGCCACTACGCGCAAGGACGAGGCTCGGAAACGTAGCCCTGTGGGCAAATACGACCAACATAAAGAATGTTTGGGACAATAGCTGGGGGGATGGGGTGCGCGACGAAGGGGATGCCGGAATGAACACAGGAGGACTAAGAAAAGAACTAGCGGAAGACATACATTGAGCAAGAGTTACTATGTGAGAAGAAAAGGATGTTGAGAGAATAGCACGACAAAGTCAAGAAGTATGTGACGATTTCAGAGAAATCTTCGCCTTACACGCTTGCACCAAAGATGTATCCATTGCGATCCACAGCAACTCCACGAATATCAGCAATCACGTCAGCAAGACCTCTGAAGTGGTGTTTTTCTCTTCCCTCGAACTGACCCCTCGACGCTCGGTCGTCCTGCCATTAAGTAGGCAGCGTCGGCAGTAGCGACACGTGGGGCGGCGTCCGCGTGGTATGTCCGCAGCGGCGATGGCGGCGGCGGCGGCGGGCACAGCGTCGTCGTAGCGTTGGCGCGTTTTCTGAAATAACGAGCGAGGCCCGCGCTGGTGTTAAGCCCTTGCGGTGACGCAGATAAAAGCGGAATCGCGTATGCATATTCATGCGCCCGCGCGCGCCGATCCATATTTTGCTTCGATGCTAATTCACACCGCGATTCAGCGGCGGCGGCGAACTAAGGTACCCGCGGGGCGATGACACCGCCATGCGAACGGGGGTGAGGTGGAGGCGGAGAGACTGGCGGTCAGCGACTACAATTTAGCCATTGGCACGGAATAAAGTACGCCCTTGTAAACATGCACAGTAATCGGTGATACGTTGTAACATTTTCCTGCGAGGGAATAGAGGGCCGGGATCGATAAGCAGTGAGAGTTTGTAACAATATTCTATAGAACTAGAAATATTGACTAATAAATCTTCATTATAGAAGTATTCTCATCTAGGCCTACCTTTTCACTTCACTGGAAACGATCTGATATGATCTTGATCCTGGATACGAATACTGTTTTCTGTATTACTCGTACTATTTATAATATTTATAATGTGAAGACAAAAAGTTATTTTTCATAAGAGGCATTTTTAATTGTTTGAATGACAAAATAAAACATAGTAATTATATATAGTGGTATGTTCTTACGCTCAGTTAAAAGAACGAATGATATTATGCCCAAGTTAAATTGACAATTTTTATATTTCTTTTTCTCAAAGCGTCTCTAATGTATTTTCTTTAGATTTAATATTGATAAAAAGCAGTCTGTTTTTCGTACAGTGAGGAAGAACTATTAGCAGTCACAATAACTACATTTAAACAAATAAATTAAAATTAATTTAGCACAAAAATGTGTCTTTACTTCGTGCACATTTATAATTTGTTCACTTTCATCAATAAACCAACTACAACACTTTTTCTGTTTTCATTCAAATCTTACTTATTAATTTTAGAACAAACATTAGAATACAATCTGTGAAAAAGGAACATTTATTCAAACAAAAGTAGATTTTCCAAAACAAGTTTTATGTCATACAAAATGTACAAAAACGACCAAGCGACCAAATATGTACCCGCCAAAAGGCGCAAACATACATGCATACGAACATCAAACTACATTCTGAAAGGTATAAACCAAACCACATTATATGAATTGGTTTAAAAGTTGATATGATATTTTACCCTTGCTCTCACCCTCGTTTACTATTTTGCGAGTCAAACTCGGCAGTCAATTTGACAAATTCAGACGTAGAAATAAATGTATGTCTAAGTGTTTTCTATGTTACACCACATATTACATATCAAAGTATAGAGAAAACCTAATTATTTAAATAACACGAAAAATGTCGTTTGCTATATTTTTCATATTAACTTTGTTCAGTGTATAAAAATTCGCTATCAATTTTCAATAACTTATTTGTTCAGGTATGTCATTTCACTGTACTGTCATTATTTCATTTCACTGTACGATTTCACCGTTTCGATACTCCTCATAATCTCAGTCATGGAAATTTCAGGAAGTGATGGCGCTCTCCCTCCACCAAAAGACGTCAGGGTGTCTGAGGACGCGTGGAGGCGAAGCACGTTGAGTGGCTGCGTGATGCACCCTCCACCCACCCCCGCGCAGGGGGCGCGCGCGCCAGGCCTTCCGCACGCCAGGCGGCCAGATCACGTTCCGACGCACGGCGTCATTATGGCCGGCGCGGCGGCGTTCTGTGGCCTTTGCCCTTCCGCATAAAAGCTGCGACCTTCGTACCGTTGATAAGGGCAAACGTCTTTCCGGCCGCAAAGGAAACGAGTCCGTCAATAGCACCCGCGCCGGGCGGCATGCCGGTCGCCGATGCTTTGAAATCAGCCGACAGTTAGCGGCCGGCTGGGTCGGAGGAGCATCTGTCGGGTGGGATGGGACGTGGATGCGTCAGTACGTGACTCGCGTCGGGCCACGTGCGTCGGGGGCGCCTCGCAGTCTCTCCGCCTTCCCCTTCCGCTTCCCCTCACACCCCTCCGACTACGACCGCTGACGTCCGGAGGACCCCGGCCCCTCCGCCCCCACGGTGGCGTCGCCTGCCGGCGCGGGCTTTCCATAGGCGCGCTGCGTACTCACCTGCGGCTATCAGCCCCGCCTTCGGATTCCGGGCCCGGACCCGTCTCCAAGCACTGCCCTCTGCCGCCGCGCCCGACCTCCGCCCTCGGCACCTGATTCAGCACCGGGTCTCGCTCCCGGCTCCCTGTCTCATGCCTCCGCACCCAGCTTCCCCTTCGCCCTCGCCCTCACCCTAGCTCTCACGTCCGCCCCCCGCCCTCGTCGTCACCCTCGCTCAAAGCTCTTGCCCTCGCCTTCGACCTTCCTTCCGTAGTCCTCGCCCTGATCCCCGCCTTCTCACTCTCCCATGCTTCACTCTCACCCTCACTCTCTCCCTTGCTCTATCCCTCACCGTCACTCTTGCCCTTTGCCCTCACCCTCGGTCTTCATCTTCTCCATCGCTCTTGTTTCCGAGGCCTGGCCCCCGCTCTTATCCTCGCACAACGTTCTTGCCCTCGCACTCCTCTATCCTCATCCTGGACCTTGCCCTCGATCTTTCCCTCCCCCTCAAGTAAGCTCTGGCCCTCGCCATTCGCACTCGTCCTCGCCCATTCTCTTGCCCTCGCCCTCGCCCTCGCCTGCCCTCACCCTGGCCAAAGCCCTCGCCATCGCCCATGCCCTTGTCTTCGATCTCACCCCCACACTTTCCTTCGCTCTATCCTTCGCCCTCGCTTAAGCTCTCACCGTCACACTTGCCCTTTGCTCTCGCCCTCGACCTTCATCTTCGCCATTGCTCTTCCTCCCGTGGCCTCGTCTCCGCTCTTATCTTTGCACAACTTTCTTGCCGTCGCCCTTCCCTTCTCTCATCCTGGCCCTCGTCCTGACGTAAGCTCTGACCCTCACCCTCGCCCTTGCTCTTGGTCTCGCCATCGCCATCGCCCTCGCACTCGCCCTCCCCTTCCCTCACCTTAGTCCACGCCCTCACTCTTGCTCTTGCTCTCGCCCATGCTCTTGTCCTCGCTCTTGCTCTCGCCCTTGACCTTGCCTTCGCCCCTTCGCCCACAACCCCCGTCCCCGACTTCGCCTCTATCCCTCCCTGCGTCGGCCCAGACCTTCACCCATAGTCCCGGCTTCTGTCCCTGACTGTAGCTCACAGTTTCCGTCACCCGCCCCCAGCATCCAGCCACCATCCTCAGCACTGCCTCACCCCTCTCCCCGCCCAGCCCCGGGACTGCTCAGGCCTCGCGCGCGAGGGCGCCGCCCGCATTGTTAATGCTCCGCCCGCACCTTCCGCGTTCCCCTTCCCCCATCTGCTGCTCCACGTCTCGCTTTCTGAGGACAATGTCTGACGATGAGCAATAAGCGCAGAACAAAGACTGTTAAGGTACGGCATCGTTGCGTTCCAATCATATTTTGATACATTCCTTGGCGTTTCAAAATTTTTTTCCTGCTGAACCGTACAACTTTAGTATACGGCTGTACACTTCCGCTCAAGTAAAGACCCGGAAAGTGGTTTTGTATACTAGCAATTATCATGAAGTGATTTATTGGATCTACTTATTTTTCAAGTTGAATGCTATTATTATATCTCGGATTTTAAATTACTAAAAAACCGAAAAATATTATGTGCTGTAAACATTGTTTACGTGGGTTATCCCTTTTTATTTGCTTAAAAAGTAAGAAAAGTGTTAAAACGACAAAAATATTTATTTATTACCCATATGAAAACCAGTAACCACGATCGAGAGAAGTCTCGAAGTATTACGTGATCTCAACCTCTTTATCACTGTAGATTTCGACTTCGCAATTTCAGGAGGTTTGGGAACTACTCATGGTATGAATGACTCTTATCGCTCGATTGCCTGAATTGCGTAATTATTTTGAACGTCATACATCAACACAAATTTAACAATTCAAAACAGAGTTCCGCAAATGCTCTGTCATTGCCGGAATTGACACTAGTGTTAGAAATGGCTTGCAGACGTTTTGACAGGTGGCGAACCAGACTCCCTTCAATCAAAGAAGTCCTACAGTAGCATGTGATGTGTGGCCAAACGCTGCATTCCAGACAGGCACGTCTTTCACAATATATCCAAAAAATCCAAAGTATAAAAATTCAAAATATTCAAAATATTTATTTATTCATATAAAGTTTACAGATATCTATAATAATATTTGTTTGGTCAAAGATATTTATTTTTATCAACTTAATAAACAAATTTATTTTTAAATGTTATGCTAGTTGGTATATGGAAATCATTTGTTAAATGAAATCTGTTCTCGAAATTAGTTATTTAAAACATGCATGTACATTTCTTAAAAACTTGAGTAGTTCACCTTACTCATTCACCTTAAGAATTTTTTGAAATTGCACTTTCGAATTTTCCTCAATTCTCTTTCTAGAATCTCTCAGGAGTTACCAGGTAGCATTACGGCTATGGCAATGTCGCGACAGACAGTTTGAAATTCTCAGAATAATTTCTCATTGTTGGGCGCTGTTTCTGGATGAATGGAACGGTGTTTTGAATTGTTAAATTTGTGTTGATGTATTACGTTCAAACTACAGTCGACTCCGGTTATAGTAAACTTCTGGAGACTAACATTTTTGGTTCACTATATCCAAGGTTCACTACTTCCGATGTTGTCAAAATTAAATAGAATTTCTCCACCATGGCTAATTTTATTAATATAGAGATCCAGAAAAATACATTAACAGCACTAAATGAAAATTTCAATACCTTTATTTGTCCTTAAAAAGGCAATTGTTTTCTTCGTACGTTTTTCATCAGTAATTGCTCTATATCCTTCTCCAGTGTTCGTGCTCTCTCCATACTTCATTCTGCACTGTCCTGTGTTGCACTTGTAATGCGGTCTTGACACCCATCAATTTTTGTTGCACTCTTGGAACACCGTCTCTTTCTCCATAGGCTCTTTTGCTTAACATACAAGTTCCTATTGGTAGCGACGTGGCACAAGCGACTAATGAAACTGACCGCTTTTCCGCGCGGCACGGCGGTTATCGCCAGGCTGTGAGTCTGTGGCAGTCGCGCGCTTCTTGTCGCCAACGCGCTTTGTCTCGCGGAATCTCAAGTAACACCAAGATTGAAACCGAAGTAAGCAATCGCGCGTCGTCGCCGCCAGTTGCAGCCCACGCAGGACACCGATAAGTTCATCAGTAAGGTCTCCATTCCAGGTCGACTACCTTCACCTCTGGGGAGACTTCTTCGATTATGACTTTTGACTGACGATATTGTTTTCATGCTCCCTAGTGTTGGAATTTGCGGCACCGGGGCGATATACTTTTTCCCCCAGAAGGGAATTAATTTTCAGGATATTCTATTTCATACGT
This sequence comes from Acheta domesticus, assembly GCA_031308135.1. Classification (NCBI taxonomy): domain Eukaryota; kingdom Metazoa; phylum Arthropoda; class Insecta; order Orthoptera; family Gryllidae; genus Acheta; species Acheta domesticus. The sequence continues at coordinate 77,239,132 of JAHLJT010009436.1, read as the reverse complement.
TCACTATAGCCGAGGTTCACTATAACCGAATCTTCTTATGATTATTTGTAATGTAAGTGAAACGGGACCAGATTTTAAATTCACTGTAGCTGAGAGTTCACTATATCCGAGTTCACTATAACCGGAGTCAACTGTAATTACAGTTTCGGATTTTCCTCACTTATTTTACTAGAATCTCTCAGGAGTTAGCAGGTAGCAATACGGCAATGGCAATGTCGCAACACGGTAGTTTGAAATTCTCAGAATAATTTCTCATTGTTAGACGGTGTTTCTGGAACGGTGTTTTGAATTAAATTTGTGTTGATGTATTCCACAACCAAATCTCGACGATTCCTAACGAATTTTTAAGTGATGGTGGAGATTTGTCAATACGGACAGAAATTGCAGTATTATAACGTTACGTATCGGTTACTGATAAGGAAAAGTACGTGCTCTTGTAGCACTAATGGCTTCATGTTTATACAGAACATATTTCAAGTTTTACCGATTCCAGTTTCATCTCTTGATGGCAACATCCAAACAATGCGAGGAACTGAATTAGTTTATCCAGCTATAGGATCTTTCATGATGTTGTCACTGAAAATAGATTCAAAACAAGGCAGAAACGTAAAACTTCACACTATACCAAACCTACAGCTTTTTAAATTGCATATTTATTAACAATCGCAGTTCACGTATTCTCAAAATACTTGAGGTAATTGCTTGCATGCGAATGTATCTAAGTGTTAGATATTTCTTTCGCATTCTGTCAGCTCTAGATTAAAAAAGTGAGTCATTTTCCCCTTTTATTTTCTCGCTACCGCTTATGAAGAAGAGAGAAAGTTACGTAATGCGACGTGAAAAACCGGGAATTTTCGACAGAAAAACTCTTATTAGTGGGGGCTCTGGTAACGACAACGTAGATAAATCCAGTTGATAAATTTAGAAAAAAAACTTCTAACACGTGGTGCAGTTAGAATCCATGTTTTGTGGGTCCTTGATACCAAAAATTCGAATGATGGCAAAGTGTCCGTCCGTCAATGAACAACACTAGCGGCTAAACAGTTTAGCCGATTTTCTCCAAAATTGACATTCTCCAATCGATCTGGCTGATGTCGTCCTTAAATTTGAAACCGATATTTTATTTTGAGGAGTACATTACATGAAGTCCCTGGAATATTTTTCAAATTTTCAAAAAATGGCTCCATCGATTTTGATAAAGTTTTGTTGTGTAAGAGACTGGTACAGATCCCATTTTGGTTGAAATCTCTCTAAACATAGAGGTTTTTTATACTAAACATAGAGGTTTTTTTCCCTTACTGAAATCTATTCCTCCTTCCTGTTTCCTTGGAGAAAAGTCATATACAATTTTACGAAAATTTGAGAACTCGCGTAATTTTGCGTGAAAGTACGGGCGAGAAAGTACGTACTGTTTTAATAAAACTAGTTTCAATCATAGGAATCTTTGAAACGTGCGTTTTTAACGTTACGCTGTGCTAGGCTTCCCGCACAACACTACTGCATTTCGCTCTCCAAAGGGATTTGTAAGGGGCCGGCCAGTGAGAATTGAGAGCCCTCGCTTTTTAGACCCAATTCATAAATTGTATAACTTGGCGGTTTGTCGTTGTGCTTATCAATAAAATACCATCTTACTTCCTTCAAAAGTGTGAAATACAGTGTAATGCATGGAATGATATGCCACCAAGTTTGCTAGCTTTTGGGTATAGTAACATAATTATTTAAACTAGTGGTGCTCTAACAGCATGTACTTTCTCGTATAATTGGGAACCGTTAAGGAATTCTATAATATTGCAATTTTTGCCTTACTAACACTTTATCCTTTATTTAGAGAAGTCCAAAACAAATCAAACGAAGTACCTGTGATAAGGATCTATAACTATTTCGGAAGCCAAGAAGAATAGTATTTTTCTTCTCCAAGGAAACAAACATGATTAAATCACAATTCTATTTGCAGCACATTTTACAGACGAGCAACGATAATTTCGCACACGCTTGCCTGCAAGAAGTAAGTTTGCAAATTTCGAATTATTATACCATAATAAACTATTAAAAATTAGAATGTAAAAGATATCTGTAAATTAAACTTCCAATATGCAAATATAAATGTAGAAAAATAAGGTTTCAGACAGTATTTTATCACATAAAGAAGATATCTGGAACACAAGAGGAATGATTATACCTAAGTAATTCTTTAAAGGCAATACTCTATCACAAATTCAACAATTAAAACCTGAATTCTAGTATACATTGAAAATCGTGGTGATGTAGAAATAAAGAAATAAAATTCATGAAACCCTGCAGACGTGGTGTTGCAACTAATGCGACTTTTTAAAATTCTGGTTTTTAATGAATAATTTAGTACGCTTCTGCGTAGCCATTGAATTCTATGTCAGTTTTAGTAGGTAGAAATATAATAAAAATTCGACACGGTTTGTGTAAATACCTTCTGAAATACATCTGGTATGTAAAAAATGTGAAACATTTTCTAAAACTCTTATTAGAATTACAACTATTTAATGCATTGCCGGCTTTGTTGTTTCAGCACTGTTTTCATCATTTTTTATATTTTTTTCGGATTTTTTCGCAAACGTTTCCCACACAACTTAAATAACACAATCTAAATAACAAGAAAAAATACCCTTTCTTCTCAGTTCTCTTTTATTCCACTTTCTTAAATTTTGAGACAAGTACAAATACAGTGCGCCAGGAAAGTCTATCCGCACTGAGCCGAATTAGGATCTCTTATTAAGAAATGCATTTACATCGTTAGCAACCAGATTACTGGGAAACTAGTGAAGGGAACAAACTTCCAGCTTCTTATATGAATGTGATGAGAATGCATTTCACGTTTTATTTTGAAACAAGCCACAGCTCGTTCTACTAAGATAATTCCTTGTGGAAAAAAATCTTACCAGCTAGGCCCCACTGCGAAGAGACTTTCCTGGCGCGCTGTATGATCTGCACTACAGAATCTCAAAAGGGCTCAGCGAAGAAGAGAATACGAGGGACAACCAATATGCCGTCAAGAGTGTGCGCGTTGGATACGAGAACCCTTTGCCCTTAAAAAGACATTCAGAAATCCAAAGATATTTTCATCTTTACTTTGCTACTGGTTAATCTCAGACTGAAATCGTTGGTGAAATGATATTTCGCTTCAATCCACTTAATACTTAATACGAACGTTTTCATAGCAGAAGTTTGTTTGTTTGTGTAATATTCTGCAATTATTGTTTTGTAGAAATTAAAAAAGATACTATTTCTGGCTATTGGAATAATTAAAATATATGCGCCAAATTCTTTTGAATTTTTCAATTTATGGCAGAAACTACAATATTATAGTGTTATGTTACCGTTCCCATAATGCAGAGAAAGTATGTGCTGTTGTAGCAAATCTACATTTTTTTCAATGCAGTGGTTTCTTCACGTGCATATCATCTAGAGAATCACACCCGATCTCAGGGAAGAAGCGTAGTCCCAGTCGCCTCCCACGAGGGAGAGCCAACGCGTCCGCCGACGAGAGTGCGCTGGGGTTGGGCAGCGCCGGCCAGGCTGAGGCAGGGCCGAGGCAGGACTGGGGCGCGGACGTGGAGGTGGGGCCGGGCAGGCAGGGCGCGGACACCTAACGAGCGACGTCGCCAGGGACCTGAGTGTTTTTTCCGGCGGAGGGCGCCGCCGCCGCCGCCGCCGCCGCCGCCGCCACCGCCGCTGTCGACGGCGGCGCCGGCGCCGCGCGCGGACCGAGCTTTTAACCTCGTAACCCACGGGCGACGACAGCGGCGCGGCGAGGAGGGGGGCGGGGCGCGCCGGACGCTAACCCCAGCGGACATTCTCCTCACGTCCCCTGCCCCCGCGGCCGGCCCTCACGCTCCCCTTCGGCGCCACACACGCGTTATCGCGCGCGCTAGAGGCGCAGCCGGCCGCTCCGTCGCCCCGCCTGGCCCGCCCCGCCCCTCCAGCTGTTCGACGCCCGGGTCTGTGGAAGACCTCGCGTGGGGTGTTCGTTGCTCTCGATTTACATAAGCACGCTGTTATAAGGTATCGAGGGATTCTCTAACCACAGTTCTCACGGTGTAAATCGAACCGTTTAGTGCTGTAAGTTGAATGTTTTATTCAAGAGACAATCGTATACACTTACTTCTATCAATAAGCGATACGTTTGACAGGTGCTATCGTCCGTGACTTCGGTTATCATTGGCTGTGATTGTCGTTTGCATTCTTGTCAAAAACCCTATTATTCCTAAGCCATAATAGTAGGTGTAGTCTTTCCAGTCCCTGATGCAGTTTCACTTGAATGTTTTGGTACTCCAGTCAGTTACTTTTCTAAAAATCTTCAGCATCCCAAACTTTCCTTTGTGTCCCTGAGGTTTCGATTTGCCAATATTTCAACAACCCCGAAATTATTTTTAAATTCAGTGTTTCGATATACTCAGACATTGACTAGATGGGATTCGATGGCTGGAATTGACCCGTCATTCTTTTACAATCCACTCCGTAAATTTATTCGAACTCATACTATATCAACATCCGACATAGAATCCTTTTACTACGACGGAAACAACGAATCTTATAAGCATTTTGATGTACGACTGACATTAAAAACTCGTACAATTCATTAACCTTCTTTGACTTTGTAATAACTTATAATTCAACTCTTAATTTTCCAATACTCCCAAATAATCTAGACCGCATTCATTTAACTGAGTAGCTATTTCATTCCTCTCGCTTCTTCTTTCGCATGAACAATCTGATTCCAATGCCTCCACCAGCCCTACGCCCTCTCCAACTCATGTCGACGGCATCGACTTGGCGTATCGCGCATATCCACTTTACCGCGCGGGAGCGGCGATGGCGTCACTGGAGGCGTAGATGGCGACGGCGGGGGTGGCGGCGGTGTGGGGGCGGCGTCGGTGGCGATGCGATGGCGTTGGCGGCGCCCTTGAGGGCGGCGATGGCGAAAGTGGCGGCAGTGACAACGGCGGTGGTGAAGGCGTGGGAGGCTGCTTTGGCGGCAGCGTTGGTGGCGGTGTTGGCGGCGGCGGTTGAGGAGGCGTTAGTTGCGGCCATGGAGGCGGCATTGAGCGGCGTTGGTGGCGATGTGATGGCGATGGCGGCTGCATTGGGGTCGTTGATGGCGAAGGTGGTGGCAGTGGCGACGTCGGTGGCGGCGGCGTTGGTAGGAGCGTTGGCGGCGGAAGGCCCGAGGTGCCGCGGCGGGAAGTGCGAAAAGCAGCGATGGCGGAAGGTTGCTCCGGCGACCGGATCGGCGCCGAAGGGGCGGCGGGCAATGGAGGGGGAGGGCGACAGTGGCGGCGAAGAGTCAATAAGCGGATGAGGCTGAGGGGAGCAGGGAGAGGTGGGGTGGGAGGGGAGCGAAGAGGCGGGTCGTGGGCGGGCAGATCCCATCGGACCAAGCAGCCCACACCACCGTACGCAGGTGTTGAGGGGAAAGACTCGAGACGAAAATGCGTTGTAGTACTTGGTCGCTAATATGTCAGTTACATCTTATTGAGTACTTCTATTGTGATGTTTCCCGTTTGGCTTCCCATAATGTTTGGAACAGAGTCCATTTGGAAATAATTGGAATTATATAGACAGTTATGTACAGATAGAATGAGACAATTTAAAGTATTCCCTGAGCAATGGCACACCTACACATTCAGAACGAAGAACGTTTTCGGGAATATATTACATTTCTTTTCCTCGATAATGTGTGGAAAGTATGGTTAGTTGACTTTACCAAAAGAAATTGCATTTGGGATAAGCGTCCTTTCTCGGCAATACGTTGGAAGAGTTAAAACAAACGAATCCGAATTATTTTCGATTTATTAATTATTACATATAAATTACATCATTTATCAAAACTCACGGGGAAATTTCTCAATATTAACTAACCCGATACATTACTATTTAATGAAACTTTTGTTCATGAAACTTAAAATTATTTTTTTCTGCAGTTTGATGGTGCAAATGGCATATCAATATTTCTCTGTTTATTGCCTTCCTAATATAAAACTAGCTCTAACTTTTTATACCAAATACATACAAACTGACTGCCTTTGCATTTCATACGCAAACATCGCTCTAGGAAATTGTTAAGTTATGTAACTGTACAAGTAAATGAAGGATTTACAATGTATTTCTAAAAATAATGAAATTAATAATAATGTGTAGAATGGTAAAAAATTCATGTGAGGTGAAAGATAATTATAACTCTGAGCATTATGAGCTCAAACAGACGACGCGGCTAACAAAACATAAACACACACAACAGGATATTTCAAGTTTAAATCACTTTACCTTTGTTTTTAGGCTCTGACTGAGATATAATATTTTTACACATGTAAAAATGTCGATTTACAAATCCAGATAACGTCACTGTTACAATTTTCCAACATCGTACAAAGTTAATCAGCTTTCATGAATTTCTCTCTGAATGCATATCAGAATTCGTCAATCGACTATTTAAATTAAAATCGGTCGTTTAAAAAGACAATCGTTCATTTCAATCCACATGCATTCACTCTTTCAATACACAAACAACAGCCTTGCAACATTAATTGCTTTTATCATTCACTATCATTTCTCGTAACCGCCGTCGCGTTGGAGAAGTTTGCGATAAACATTGCGACGCACCCCTTAATACCTTAGATGATCGATTGCGCCCCAGGACCTTGCGTGATATATTACCAAAAGCGCCCCTTTTCTCTTTACCGGGATTTACTCTTTGTTTTCTGGGCTCGCAGTCTCCTCTATCGATTAAATGCCAGACCAATCTTCAAGCATATGCGAGCAGGTAGACGTTGACATATCAACCCGATGCGAAACCTGTGTTCAAACGAATCTGTAACGGCAAATAACTTTTGATTCGAAAAATGCTGTCAACAGTGTTTCTGATCTGTCTTGCCTTTCGTCTACTATGGCTCCACAGTTATTTAATGAAGGCTAGTGCTCTGAAGAAAAAATTTAAAATGGCTTGTTATTGTATGTAAATACAATATTTAATTACACATTCATATAGTTTTCTTTCCGTCGTTAAGAAAACATCTGGCAGAGAATGTTTTTCGTGTAAGTGCAAGTTGCAAATTCGTAAAACAATTAGTTATACATTTTTATTGTATCCCGATTATTTGCCAAAATTCATGAATTCTATGTTTTAAGCATTATGTAGGCAAAATTGTTAAAATTAAATATTCAAGTAAATGGATAATGATGAATTTAATTGATTATCGGATAACATTGCAACAACTCTTGTTATTTTCATTTAATCTGTTCGTAATTCCTCAACCTTCCTGTTATTATTATTTACCTGCAGTTTCAGGTTATGTATATCCTCTTTCAATTAATTTTTGTTTTTATTTATAGGAAATTATTTTTAACTCGCAACACGTTTGTGCACATAGATTTAGCTTATGTACTTAAAATTTCTGAAGAAAAAATAGATTAAAAATGAAAAAAATCATTAGGTTTTATTTACTTACTGCATTTTATGCAAATTCTTCATTATCTTGATGAATTTAAGACCAATAAAGGCCATTATTCTACAGTTCATCTAAAATATCTCAATTTCATAACATATTGACATTTTTAGTTAGAAGAAATGAAAACTTAAAATAAGAGGTAATAATAATTCTCGAGAACTCTCGAATGTTAAACCCCACCCTTCCCTATCCTTTTGTCTATCATTTCTATTAAGAGAAAACGTTGTTAATGAAACGTGTCTATTTGTTTAAAAATGTATAAATGTAACTTCTAATGTACTTATAGAATATCAACAAAAATAAAAATGCAATTGTTGTTGGAAACAAATTTTCAATAAAAGTTTATTCAGCATTATAGAGAGATGTTCTTGGAATAATCCATATTTCCTTAAAAACAACATTTGAAACAATTATTCAATCTCACTTTATAGTTATCTTTTCGCTTTCCTTGATGGTTACAAAAATAATAGAAAAGGTTTTTACTCTTGAGAAAGCAAAGAAAACTAGTGCGAAAATACCTGAACGGACAAGTACCATCCTACTCTTTACAATATTATTTAACTTTCCTTGATTTGTTATGACGAACAGAGGGGGTGCGAAAATTGAAAAATTATTTGTATACTAAAAAGTTTTGGATTATTTTTTGCGTTCTTACATGCCACAAGAAAAGCAATTCAGAGCCCAAAAATAATCAATTTAATATTTTCACCTTTGAGTACTAAAAATCATTTGTTACCGTTAGAAACAATTTAGTAGGCTTAGACATCACTTCGGTTCTTGGGAATGTTGCTCAAACTATGTTTGCATATTGAATATCTTAACAAATCGACACCTTGTGTTTAATGTCAAACTGTGTATTATTTACTTGTACAATATGCGTTTGCACTTGGGCGTTGAACTACATACTTCCAGATACCACAAACATTTAAATCGTGCGTTTGGGCTGCGACCGTTGGCAGTTGTCGTGTGACTGGCTTTATTCTTTCTATAATTTAAATGTAATTGATTATTTAAATTAATTCACTTAGTATTTTAGGCTAGTGCATTTTGATTTTTGTTTCTCATTTATTTCAAACTATTTTATTTAAGCTAATATAAAAGGATTGGTCTTTGTGTTCTGCCATATCACACGTTTTCCCCTACTACCTCCGCGTACCCGTGCGAGAACTCTCGCATGTTAGACCCCACACTCATCCCTATCCTATTTCCATTCTAAGAAGAAAAGTAGTTAACGAAACGTGTTTATATATTTAAAGATATATAAAGGTAACTTGCTATGTAGTAACATAATATCAAATAAAAATAAAAACAATTCAAATGATGTTTAAAAGAAAATTTCAATAAATATTTATTCAGTATCATGGAGAATTTTCTTGGAACAATTCACAACACTTCCTTAAAAACAACATTTGAAGTAATTATTCAATATTATTTGACAGTTAGCTTTTAGAGTTTCGTGATAGTCACAAAAAAGATTATCTTTTTATTTTGAGAAAGCTCCGTTTCTAACCCGCTGATTTGAAAATTTCATGGAATGATAACCAAAATTCTGGTATAGCTAAAACACACAGTCTTCACTAAACACCCATATCTCTCCATAATTAGGTACACAACATTTACAGACCACGGCAAAACGTTAATGGTTTCACTACACGCATAAGAAACAATCTTCATATGTATCAAGCAACTTTAACAGTACTTCTAGTAGTTGCTGGAGAGCAAATATTGAATTTATTATTATGCAAATAAACCTCGTCAGACTGCGCAAACCACGGTGTATACAGAAAGCGTAAAGATAAGATTGAGGAATCTAAGCCTTTTAAGCGTGTCGTCAAAAAATTGCCACCAGCAATAAGGGCTGAAATATTTAGGTGGCATTTGTAGAATTGAAGCGCCGAACCGAAAATTTAATTGAATGTCCAAGAATGTCTCTTCTTAAAGATTATGGTCTTAGGAACGTTTGCTTGGCCTCAAAATTTTACTTTTTTAGTCTCTAAAACGCTTTGTTTAGGAGTTATTTGCCGATATAGATTGTCATGTGATGCGCGATGCATTTTACATTTTTTTTGATGCCTTTTTTTAAACAAAACCTCCATATTTTTAAAGTCACAGTGCAATTTGTCACGTCTCCGTTAAATTTTCTTTCTTTAGAGATCTCATTTATAAAGATTGGTTGGGCGTGAGAGCCGCAACGGAAAGATATACTACTGAAATAATACAGGAGACGATTTCTCCCATCGTATTTTTTAAGAATACTTTGTATTAGCGAGTGAACCTCAGGTAGAGGTGATTAGTTTTTTCATCAGATGCTTGTTTCATTTTAGCAATTAATTTCAGAAATGTTACGAAGAAGTGAAATTTAAAGGAGGAGAAGAAGAAGATCTAGAAGAAGAAAACTTAACAACATTTTTCTGTGAAATACAGGTATTTGATGGTTATATGAAAAACAAACCTAGTGGTGCTACAAAACGGTACAGACTCGTACTAGTTCCTCTTTCGTATCGACTACCTTTTTGAGGTTGTAAACCGTACCCCGGCTACCATCTTTCGGCGCCTAAGGATCTACCACGGCCTCCCGTGGAGGTACCGTTCATCTGGTGATAATTGTCAGTGAAGAGCTCCCTTGCGGTCACTGAACACCAAACATTGATTCATTAACTGGTTATTTAGAATTTCTAAAGGTATGAAGGTGGTGTGTTTTCTCCCGCTGGAAAGTGAGATGCGGCGCCAATCTAAATGACAGCCTATGAGGTATCTCTAGGTATCTCTAGGTGTCTCCTCCAGCGGAGAACCGCCCCCGCCGCACAGTGGGGTATTTGGTCGATTTAGGCAGCCAAAATTGTTTTTTGCTGTTTAACTGCATCTAAATGTGCCACCTTTCATATTCGTGGTTGTTTAAGTGATATGAAATCTTTTTTAATAAAAAAGATGATGTTTTGAACTTTTTATTATTATATAAATGCAACCCGAAGAACGGGGCTCATTTTAGGGATGCCATATTTTTGGGTACTGTACTAAATACGAAATGTAATATTTTATTTTAACCTAATATATTTTTAACAATAATATGAAAAAGCAATAAAATATAGAGAATCAGAAATTCAATAAATAGTAAAGGAAGAGCGTACAAATCTAATGACATTTTAAAACGAAATAATCTACTGGATTTTTTTTGGATCTTTGATAATATTGAGTAATCTAGAGTAATATAATTTAACTAATAACTTTGTTGATAATTAAAATTAAAATTTGAGTTTCCACTGGAACATAAAATATTGCAAAATAGAGATAGAACAAATGATTATAAGAATATGGTTCTTCATCCGAAGATCATTCTATTTCTTCTGAAGTATACTATAACAAGGGTAAGTTTACTATTACTGCTTCTAAATATTTCGTATTGCCTCTGGAAAGATCAGCTTCAATAAAGAAAGCTAGTACACTGAGTGTCATTAGTGTCATTTTCCTATCTTCCTAAACTATGCTTTCTTTTATTTCCCAGCTCGTTTTGGAGAACATGTGATTTCCTTGACTATTTTTGAAGCGTCTCTTTGTCCTACAAAACCTAATGTCACCCGGGTAGCATTAAGTCAGTACTTCTGTACTTGTAGTTTGTCGTAAATCTTCTGTTCTTCTTTTCTCACTCATTTCTTAAAATATTTTCTTTGATCTGCCTGGTCGGTTCACAACTTTAGGTGTTTCGAAACTGTCATTGAGCCAATCGCAATTGTTTTAACAAACACATCTTCTTTCTTGTGTTCTAAGGAACACCTTAATTTCTTTTCATATTTAAAATATGAAAATTTATGCCATATTCCTTTATTTGTTCGTCAGAATAATTTTATTTAGGTAACCATTAATTTTCTATAAATTCCAATTTTTCGCTAATATTTTGTAATTTTTGTTCCTGTATCATGTTAAATAACTTTATTCAAGTTCTTACGTAGATTCCCGAATGCCCTGAGTCTAATTTTGGAGGAAATTAAAAAGTAAATAAACTCATGTCAAAAAATCCGCAAAACGCATTCGTATATAATTTGCTGTATATCACGAAAACCGCGCAAATCCGCGATTGATTTTGACTAAATGGTAAATTAGAAAACGTAACCCTTGTATTGCATCAGAAACTGTAACCCGGAAACCCCTGGAAGTATACTAATTTACTTACATTAATTAAAATTTGCTTCATTAAAAATTTAAAAGCTTTATCTCAGCTAAAAATAATTAACATCTATACGAAAATACACATAACGTGTACATAATTACCTGCTTTATAAGTCTCCATAGTTCCTCACTTCAAAATTGAACCTCAGTACACGGAATTCACTGTGAGACTGAAGCCTGCACGAGAGTAAAAAACGAACATGCGCAATTCACGAGTAGACAAGTTCAGACAAAATGCGCCTACAGTTAAAATTAGTGCCGCTGGTTATTCTCTAATCTTTTAGCTTAACGATGCTGTATTTTTTGCTTGTCTAGAGTGAAATTTGCAAAATCGACTTTTGGTCGCCTAAATCGGCCAAATACTCCACCGTGCGCCGGGTCAAGTTGTGAGCTCTCGACTGGTCCCCGATATGCTTAGTTTTGTGGTGCAAGTATGTGTAACCGTATGTGCAAGAGGCAACGAGGGGTCAAGGAAGAGGAAGCGAATTTTCCGCCTTCTTTGACCTGTTTGTTAGGGTACTGCTCCGACATCCGCCTGGTATCGACCGGAAAAACCACGGTCAACTACCACTTTGCAAAATTCTTCTCCGACAGTAGTAGACTTTCACCCAATAAGTAGCCATTTTCTAAAATTCGCCAAAATTGGGACTCAAACTCTAGGACTTTTCGATCAATGATGCTACAGAGCTGCATCGATGTTGAAGTCACTCTAATACTAAAACATCTGGCAGATATCGCAGTGAGCCTTAGAGTGTCAACTGCCTCATATACTCAGCGCATGGTGGCATCACTTTAAATGACGAAAGGGATCTTAAATGTGGCTATCCGGGAGCAGTCGATGGTTTAGGAGGAGACAGCTGTCGATCGAAGTATGTAGTGCATGAGCAATGGATCGTTAGATAAGATTTTATTTACTTTCTACTCCCTCAGTACATTTTAATGCTACAATTACCATGTTTTTTTATTATCACCGCTTTTACGGCAGATGTACGACTCCCTAAGCCCTCCCTAAATAGTAGCTCCGTGGGGAGCACCTTATAGAATACCGCGGAGAACGTACGACTTAACCAGCCTGAACACTCAAATTGGTTCTAGAGCAGAATCGATAAAGCACTTTGGTCCAACTCAGTTTATTCATTTCTATACCAATTCCGAGTTAAGGAAAAGACTGGGTTTGAATCGCGCATGAAGCATTGGTGTTTTCGTCACAGTAGTGGTACGGTAGTAATATAATCGCTCTATATACCGCGAAGAACCTTTTTTCATTAGAAGGAAGTGCTAAGATGGGCTTTCGTTTGCAGAGGAAGTCATCTGTTTGTAGGCAGTTGAAGCCTGGATGGGAGTCAAAAACGAACATGAGCAATTCACGAGTAGACAAGTTCAGACAAAATGCGCCTACCGTTAAATTTTTTGAAGCTGGTTATTCCCTGATCTTTTAGCTTTACGATGCTGTATTTTTTGCTTGTCTAGAGTGAAATTTGCAAAATGGACTTTTGGTCGACCAAATCGGTCAAATAGTCCACGGTGGGCCGGGTCAAGTTGTAAGCTTGGTTTAAGCCAGACCTGCACAACGCTTGCTCCCGCGGGCATTCTGCACCTGCGAGCCGGTCGTCTGCCCGTGGCAGCAACGAAAGTGCAAGTAGTGGGGAGTACGAAGCTTTGCCTGGAGGAAAGAACTCTGACGTAGCACGACGCGGCGCGTAGATTGAATGCCTGGGCGTCTAATTAAATGCCCATTTGTTTAAATGGATTATTTCAAGTTACCAGGGTCATAATTCACTGTTTACGTTCTGTGCTTTACTGTATGTCCACCTTTGCATCCACCAATGTATGTATTTTCATTTTCTATTTTTTTTAAGAAAATAACATGCTCATTGTGACTCTTAAGCATTTGCTTTAAAGCAATAGCTTTAAAATATATTCTTGTATATAAGAAACAATATTTAATTCTATCTAACACAAAATTGCAATTTAATAATTGATTTTCACCAGGAATGTTATAATCTCCAAATCATAGAAAAATGAACAAAATCATGAGAGCAATCTCTCACATCAAGATTGACATAAAAATAGATTACGTGGCAATTCCAAGAAGGGTAATGTTTGATAGAACCTTTGTGACAATTTTCCCCATTATGAAACTGAATAAAAGAGATCAACGAGCAAACTTCTGTGACGATATGTTACGGACTATCATAAGATAATCGTGGGTATTGGTTAAATAGAATGCAAAGAGCTTTATATTTTTATACGATGTTGTAAACGATTCTACACTCTTGTCAGAAATTAGAACAGAAAATAATCATGACTTTTTTTAAGAACAATATGTTTTTGCTTTGAGAGAACCGTCTTATTCAAATAAACATAGTTAATAAAAAATAGTTTATTGCTGTCATCATCAAACAAAAACAATTTGGTATCAAAAGTTTGTGTTTAGCACAACACTAAATTTGTGATAACATCGTAGCTAAGCAAATTACATTATTAGCCCTACAAGCAATTATAATTACTTAATTATTATAATACTTGGTGTCGAAATCTAATATGTATAATTCGTTGTAGTTTCGTATTTCACCCTGCCATATACCGAGAACAAACATTTGCAATATAATACAAAAGACAATATTACTTGAACTGTATATGACCGTCATGTTCTTGCCGATTGCTCTTGAAATTGACGCGCTATCTTTCGACTTGCGCATTCTGATTGGTGGTCCCCACTCCTAGATTGGTTCTCATCCCCACCCTTCATCGATTTTCTCATTTGCCCCCGAGTTGCCCGCACGCAGCTCCTGAGGTCAGTGAAAGTGCAAAATGCTGTGCAGGTCTGGTTTAAGCAATCGTTTGCTTTTCGGTTTTGAGTGAGGGGGGGTGCGGAGCGGGGTCGCCCGCGGCCGTGGCATTCGGAGGCGTGGACGCGCGGCGGGCAGGGCCCCGTGCCCCGCGCAGCGGAGCGCGACCCGGCGCTTTCAGGCAGCCGGAAGCAGGCGGGGCGCGCGGCCTCGATGCATGATGCGGCGCGGCGCGGCGCGGCAGACTGAGGCAACCCGCATGCAGCGCCCCTGCCGCCGCCTCCTCGCTGGCAAGCGCCGACATCTGAGTGCGCGTTGCTAGGATGGAGTGAAGGGGATGCGTAAATGCATACATCGTTTTCTTCATTTTTACTTTCTCGTCTTATGAAGTTCTTCGTTAGAAGAGGAAGTTATGTGATCATGCGCCGGAAAACGGCGAATTTTCGCTAGAAAAACTCTTTATTTTGTGTTTCTGGCTGGGATAACTGCTACGGTGGTTAGTTCTGTAAGTGTAGTGTATGTTATATCTGGGGAATGGTGATGGCATTCTCCTACGCTCGAACGTGAGATTCGATGACGACCTACACGCCGTCTTGCGGTGTTTCCCTTCTCCGGGTGTCTTCGTGCGCCGGACATCGCTCCAGCCGGGAGGAGCTCTAAGCAACGATGCGTCTCCTGTTCTGACATGTGTTGTAGCGTAACGGATATAAGTTCATGTTTGTGTGTAAGGAGCGAAGAGGAGAATTGAAGGGAAAGAAGGGGAAGAAATGTGATCTGTGGATCGTTTGTTAAAAAGCGCACCTGCATTTGCCTGTTATATTGGAGTAACGACGGAAAACTAAGGATCAGAGCAGCCGGCCGCAAGAATTTTCATTCACACAGCGGCTAGATAGCAATCTATAGGCAATTGTTTGTCACCGTCGGCATTCAAACCTTAAGGCCTCCCAGTCGGAGACACTGCAGTGGGGTGTTAGTGGAAACAAATGATTTCTTTAGACCAGTGAACTACTAATTTGACAGACTGTAAAGCAGGTGAGCAACGCTGAAATCCAAATCGGTCTCAAATCGTGTTCGTCCACTAACCAGACGAGACGAGCGCCAGCTGCTAATGTCCCGTGGTTGTCGGTTCAGCGAGTGCAGTTGGAAGTTAGGAATAGAGATTTGTGATGAGATGGAGATGTCACGGAATGAAATCGTCGACGGCGTCACCCGATATTGTTGTGCTCCCCTGGCGCACTGGACAGTTGAAGGGGGTTGCTAGATACATGTTTTCTTGAGATGTATGGTGGTCAGTTGATTTCACGAAGTATGTATTGTATGAGAATAAACTCCTGTTCTTGTTAAATGTTATTACGATATACATGCTTCATTAATGCTGAATAACAATTTGTCACGAGAAATTTAGTTTGTTTCGGTATTGTCAAGAGATATGATTATGTAAGATTTGATTCAAATCATGTCATGAAGCTTGTGAGAATATTAATATGAATTCTTTGATAGAGAAATGTAAACATGAGAGTATACAAGTCGAAGGTAAACAGATAGTCCTCAATCACCGAATGTAGAAGGTGCCAGCGCCGAAAGTCAGAGAATAATTTGTGTAAATAATATTCTTTAAATAGACGTTTGAAGTGTATATTTCTTGCACTCACAGAATATGATTTCCTGACAACATACTTCTATTGGCGGAATGACAAAAATAATACTAGGTAGTAGGATACCCCAATTCATCAGTTAGCTAACGTTTGTAAAGTAAATGCAAATCTTTTCCACCCGCCGAATCAAGTACCCAATATAATTTGATAAGGCACACAAGCGATTATTTTGGGACACGTTTCTCTCAGAGTTCATAGCTCAAAAACGTAGAAAAATCCTGGTGGACTGTTTATGAGCGAAAAGTAACAAAGGGAAAGTTTTCTTCTCTTTCTAGCCCAACTTCACCTCGTGTCTACACAACAATTGTCAATGAAAGAGACCGGACGAGCTCTTTCCATGGGTGTTGAAAGGTCCTAAATCTTTGTTTATGCTGCCTAAACGTAAGGTCTGCTGAAAGTTGTTATTTACACTTAAAAATCCCAGATAAATTCTAGGAAGTGGGGCAGTAAAACCGAAACCGACGGCAATCTTTACAAGAAGAGGCTGTTTCCAATCATCCTCAAGAAAATGAGAGAGCAAATCAGCTTTCGGAGACGCTTTCATTGACAGGAAGAAAATATCTACAACAAGAGTAGGGCTGGCAGCTTAACAGTGATGTTATCCCCGTTCTCAGCTATTTTATCAAAGTTGTGTTATAGTAACGAATATATAATTAAAACTTCATAGTTCAAAACGTTCTATGTTTCATAGAGAATTTTCAACACCAGTTCCCCACAAAGAAAACTAATTACCACCGACCGTGCAACTGTACATTCATGATTATACACATCATCTACTCTCCCCGACATATAATTAAAATGCTTATAATTACCGGTATCCCTAAGAAGGCGTTTCTATTTGTTTCTGATGTGTACGTTCTTGAGAAGCTCATATGCGCCAGAAATTATAGTAATTCTTTTAAATATACACCTGTTAATTAATCATAACTTGACAAAGATAGTTATCAACACTTATAAAACATTTTAAAAGTTTTGTGGAACAGAAAACTATTCAATTTTGCGTCACATACAGGACAGGATTCCTGGCTCTACATTAGTTTAACAGTGAAACGTGTGATTCACTCCAAACCACGTGTGTGACAAAATTAAATAAATAGTAAATTGCGTTTAATAGTTTTACTGACATTCAAATGGCTCCGTGGCTGCCTTCCTCTATTCATTTCTTCTAATATCCAGAAAGATATAGAATTTAGTAGAATATGCGACTATTATATGTCCACGGGGCTGCTAGATTCAATTTTGGGTATGGAAGCAAGCACTCAAGGAAGGTGGGCATAAGAAGCGCGCAGGTGACCCCAAAGGGGCGGGCGGGGTCGGGGGTGGGGGCGGTGGGCAGGGCGAGCGCGAGTGGGCACCGGGGCGCGGCCTCGTTACAGCGACCGCAGGTGGCGCGGGCCCCGGGGGAGCCGCAGCTCGTTACGCACTGATCTTAGCCCTAATGACGCGACCGCGCCCGTCCCTGCCCTCTCCCACCAGCCCCCGCCGCCGCCGCCGCGCACCCCCGCGCCTTCCCGTCTCCGCCCAGTCATTTTCCGCCCGCTCCCACTGGTACGTCCCTCTTCATCCCGGACCCTAACCCTTCCTCGTCCATGTTTCTATCCCAAACCCCGTCCCCAAATATGATCTCGTCCACGACACGTAACCCTTCTCGTGCCCGTCCAGAACGACGTCCTCCGCTCATGCCCCTCTGCCCACTCGATCGCCCGTCGGCTACCGCCCTTCCTTATCCGTCCCCACCGGCCTCCGTCTTCCTCCATCTTCTCGCAACCTCCCTCGCAATACCCGACTTAACCCCCTGCGCCGGCCCCGAGCGCCCGCGCCCGCGCCAGGCCTCGCTGTGCAGCGATGCCACCCACGCCCAGCGGAGGACGCGCCCGTAATTGCGCGCGCTAATCGGACTCCTCTGCCACACCACGCCACGCCCCCGCACCACTCCTCCACTAACCTCGGCCCGCTCCTCCCCGCCCTGTCCCGCCCCGTCCCCGCCCCCGCTCCGCTCCGTCCCCATCCCTGTCCGCCCAGCCACGCCCCCATCCCTGTCCGCCCAGCCCCACCCAGCCCTGCTCCTCCCCGCTCCGCCCTACCCCGCACAAGGCATTCTCTTCTTCGCCAGCCACGTGCCCTTTTGCCCTCTGCCAGCCCTTAGCGCACCCCCTCTCGGACGGCACTCTACCCCTGCCCGTTGCCTGCACTTTTCTCGGCCACGTGCCCTCAGGATATCGATTTGCTTAGAGCTCATCTTTTGCCCCAAGTCATTTGCGGGGCAAATCGTGCAAGTCTTATGCATGGCTTCGGAGGTTTAAAGCAACTACAATACGATTTTCGGAGACATGCACTGTTTTAAGGTAATTAATTAAATATTTTAGATATTGTTCAATTAAAATCTTTAAAAGTCTTAGAAACTATATTCTTTGAAGGTGATTTTTTCTTCTCGCATGTAATATTACAATTTAAAATGTATTTAATCTGAATCATCATACCTTCTTGGTGGATCTTCGGAGGTCGGAGGTTCCAAATTATGTCTGCAGGAAAATTCACGGCTGCCATCCCAATACTGCAAAAAAATAATAATAGAAATTAAAACGTTGCTCTTACTGTACACACATATTTGCAAACAATTATAATTTTTAAAAACGACACAACATAATAATCATAAAATCATAAATTGTTTTGTAAAGGTAATTCGATAATTGCATTGTCTTAGAATAGTTGATAACTATAGTTATAGACGATATCATTTACAAGGTTTTTAGAGATTGAAATTTTGTTTTGATTCCTGTGATAAAATGTACTCTTTTTTTCAGTGACATTCATAAGATGCCATGCAGTTTCGGAAAGTTTCAAAAGTACACAATAGTTTTCCAAAATTCTCCATTTTTTAGGAAAAAGTATTTTTAAATACTAAGTACGAAAATTGAATATGAACCCAAGTGTCTAGGTGATAAGGAAATATTCGTACCAAATAATTTGACTGTTTTCCACTTTTTCTACATAATGCAGTGCGCTTAACATTTACATTATTTCAGGAAAATTTTTACAGCTTTATAATAATCTCTTATTCCCAAATATTAAAACTACATCTTCAAATAATTTTCCCAATCTAAACTTAATGATTCCCTTTCAGCATTTCTAATTTATTACTTTTTAACCCCACGCAGTCCCACTCAGCATTTCTCGCTTCATTGATAGGGCTTGTAACATTCCAGGAACACAGGGCTGGGATCCCTGTTAATTGGAGTGATGTGCGCATATAGCGCCTGGTAGCCGACGGGGGTTCTGTCGCAACCAGCCAGCCACCCAACCACCTGCTCACACACACACACACACTCCACCCCAACCAACCGGCCGCCCACCCACCCACACTCCTACCAACCAACCGGCCGCTCGGTCACCCACCTACCCATCCACCCAAAAACCTACCGACCCATCCAACCGCTCACCCGCCCGCCCGCCCGCCCGCCCGCCCGCCCGCCCGCCCGCCCGCCCGCCCGCCCGCCCGCCCGCCCGCCCGCCCGCGCAGCCGCGCTGATTTATAAAGAGCCCTCATTCAGCCATCATTGGACCAGATTAATGACTAAACTGGATGTTGATTAAATCGCATACTCGATCAATTTCACAGCGCGTTGATAACACATCAAGTACGTCGCTAATGTGGATGATTAAAACAGAGATTATCGATTACTCGATAAAAAAAATATTGTGGGAATTTAATTTTTGGAGAGAGTTGAAAACTGTTTTGCCGGGCTTTTGACCGCGGAATTGGCGGATTCTTTTTATCTCCACCTGTTATCTACACTCGAGGGAGTTGTAGCTCTGTTGCGTTGTGGGCGGTCGCGCGCATTTATATGTGCTGCCTGCCGGGATTTGAGTGGCCCAGATCATTAAATCGCTGTGACCAGTACCGCCAGCTCGTTTCTTCCTGAATTTCACCTCATTATTGTTTTCAGTTCCCGTTTTAATTATAGATAAATTAGCATAACGTATTATACAGTTTTCACTCACTGTATTATCATCTGTGTTTACCACAAACTTAGTGGGACTAAAACACTATTCTAGTTTTTTTCTTAATTTGGCCATCATTAAAGAAAAGTCTATAATTTCTAGAACATTAAAATTGAAAATAAATTTTCAATAAATTTACATTAAAACATTATCCCAATAGAAGAGAACTAGTTGCTTCAACACTGACCGTTTATCCGATATAACAGATTTAGCAAAAGAATGTCAGCAGATATAACGAAAGAACGTCGACAAGTTGGAATAAGAGAAAAATAAGAGAACCATTTTAATGCATAGTTTTACCAACAAATATTTCTTTAAGAATATTTGCATAATTTTCACATACTTTACAGGGATACTAGTCCATTCACGGCACTCCATTCCTCAGTAGTTCATGTGCTGCATTGTAAAACATTACATGATCGTTTGATGTTTCCGAGTACGCCAATTGCTACAATCTTTAATTCCGTTAGTGTAGTTCATATTTTTACATGACTGGAGGTGGCGGTATTTCTCCTTCGCTAGAGGATGAGATCCGACACCGACCTACACATCGGCTTGCGAGGGATTTCCCCTCTCCTCTTCCCTCAGCAGGACACAGCTCCACCCGGGAGAAACTCCACGCTGGTCGCCTGACATCTGTGGTAGTGCATGTAAATGTAAGTGTTTCTAAGTGAGGGGAGAGGATAAGACAAAGAAGAGGAAGGAAAGATCACACTAGATCCGTGGCCCGTTTGTTAGGGTACAGCTATGGCATTCGTCTGGTACTAATAGATGAAACCACTGAAAACTACTAATCAGAGCAGCCGGCCGCTAGAATTCTGCTCTAAACAACGGGTGAATTCAACCTATCTATGCATTACATGACAGACATATACAAGTGTTTTCCCTTCCTCTTCACACTAATAACTCGAGAGACTCTTCCAGTCAGCAACGATGGCGGCTCTCCGACCAGGAAAGAGGGGCACCCACGCGCACGCAGTGGAAGGGGGGCAAGGAGGGACGGGAGGGTTGGGAGCGGGAGCGCAAAACCCCCATCCCTCAACGCCGCGGGCGACAATGCTGCAGCGGGGGCGGCGACGGCAGGGAGAGCTTCGCCGTGAGTTACGGCCCTCGGCGCAGTCATCAGAAATGAAGTAATCTTTCTTCCCGCGCAGTTTTGTTTCAACGCAACTCGTACATTATCTTTCGCGAGCGCGATTTTTCCTGGAAGTCCCGTCGAGAAGAAACGCTGCGGCGGTAGCGTGGTGGTGCGGTGCGGTACGAGAAAGAAAAGCGAAACAAAATATGCACAGCTGGAGTACGCAGGATCTGCTCGTGACAAGCTGCTCCACCTGGCGGCGGAGAAGGAAAAGAGCCCCGCTGCCACCCAGGCCGCGCCGCCTCGCCCCACCCCGCGCCGCGCGAGAAGGGAAGAGAGAGAACTCAAAAGCCATTGCACACCAAAGGCCACTTCGCCAGCTGGGCGAGATGTTACATTTTTGTTACATCCCTAACACAAAATGTTGTAATAATACATTACAAAACGATGATGTAATGATGAGTATTAATACAAGAGGTGATATTACGATATGAGCGAGGAACGAGCGGGTATCGTAAACTTCATACAATACCCATTACATCGAGTAATGGTACGAGTATTACATCGAGTTTCATGCCGTACTTTTTCTATTACTTATGTACTTTTATAAGTTAAACTTTTATATTGAATCGTTTTGTGACAGTTGACAAGCAAGATTCAGCCAAGACGACCTATCGGACAGCTCCCTACCCTACCCTGACTCAGAAGCATTTGTTTACCACTGCTCTAATCAAATAGATTCAAAGTGAAATTACGATCCAATTTATTTTAAATCATATTTTACGTAAAAATATACAAATAATAAAATAAATTTAAACTGAAAAGAATAATATAACACTAAATGCAATTGTAATGTACATAATCGAACGAAAAACTGTATTTACTAGAACAATTCCCAATGTTTAATTGTCAACACTTGGTGTGTAAAAGTCTCAGTGATTGGTCAAGAATCTGTATCATAATGAAATATGTATCGTAATGAGTATCATAATGTAACGGGTTTCAACCATCAAATGTCATAATTATACAATGGGAGTAGGACAAAGTTAAACTAAATCTATTTTTATTTATAGAAGTAATTTTCATTTGTAATTGATGCGTGTTATTTTATTAGTTATAAGATTGGGAGAAAATAAAAGAATGGTGATAGAGGGATGAAATTTTGGGTATGTGAATGAAAACAACAATTATTGTTCCAGATTTTCCATTTAAGCTCTGAAAGAAGTGGGTCAGATAGATGTTGGTAGATGTTGGTTATGGACATTTTGAAAAATTAAATAATCATTACGTATGACTGCAAAGTAAAAATTGGAATATGGAATGTGATTTTGGATACATAGAGGCATGTATTGATATATATTGATTTTGGATACATAGAGGCACCAATTGAATAAATTTTTGTTAATTTGTTTGAAATTCTGACACTGAATTATTTCAATAATATTCGTGAATAATATTCCGTTTAAATTTCCTTGGGCCAAAAAGTAATTTATAATGTTAGTGAGAAATCCTTTCTCTCAGAAAGTGCATCGTTAAAACCCAATCTATTACAAAACTTTAGAAGAAACAACAAATCTGTATTCCTTACATACCACATATGGCTAATTACGCAGACTTTTTTAACCTCTGACAGACTATAACAAAAAGTCAAGAATAAAAAAATTTAAATTTATTACCAAAAGATACAAACATGGTTATTTTTGTACGTCATCCCAGTACAGATTACACGTAATCCTAATATCTTCTCTGAGGACGAGCTTTTCTATCCCCTCTTCAAGGAATGTTTCCGCCAGTGACGTCAGATAGGCCTGATCTTCGCTTTGGAGCTCTCATTGGTCTTAAAACTTTGGCCTCTTTGCCAATTCTTGACTTCGAGGAAGAGACGAAAATGTCTCACCGCGAAGTCGGGTTTCATTCGCCGATTGATCAAGTACGCCCCATCTGCCCTAGAAGATGTTTGGTTTTATCAGCACAGTGAGGGCGGGCGTTTCCGTGAATGAGGTTCCTTCAACCCTTACAATCGACATATTATGAAAATGTATCAGAATTATAACTAAAAGAATACAAAGGTAATATTTATATGTGAAGAACTCAAAGTAATTCTTAAATTCCTACTTACAAACATTTATAAAATATCTTAGAATTAAAAAAGAGAAATTAAGAAAACCTGAAATAAATACAAAATTAAGTTTGTTTTGTGAAAAATACAATTTCAAAAACTTTATGACGAAATAAATATTTCAAAATATGTTAGTAAATTCTTTAAAATAACCAGCAGAACAATTCTCTTTTTCATCATTTTGTAACTTAATTTGTTACTATTATCCTTTCAACATAAGAATTTTGTAGTAATTGTATCACTTACAGACGTTCAAGTATTTCAATAAAATCTTTCAGAATACAGAAGTTGAGCGTACTTGGTGAAGTTTTCAAAGCAGGCAACCATTTGACAATACAAAACATTTCTAACATTTCTGCTCGTCAAAGTAAATAATTTTTTTCTATATGCAAACAGTATTTATATTCAAATATTATGATTTAACATATAAGAAAATATTACGTGAAGGGGTTTTAGAATGTTTGAACTTTTGCCGAGTTATGGTGCAGTTGATGGTGATGATATATACGCTCCAAATTATCGCGAGCCAGGTTAATTGGTCGTTACCGACTCTGAATGATGCTGCCACTCACAGATGGCGCTCCCTGACTGTCATTCGCATGCATGTAGACATGTAATACACCCGCGAAGTGCAATAAACACAGACATTGCTGGGTTTGAATATACAAATGCAATGAACCGAAATTTGGCAGCAGACCCTATACACAAATTTGTTGTGGTGGCCAGGCACCTCATTGTGCATAAGATCACTGTGTATAAGATCTTATATAAGATCTTTAATGCAATAAATGGAATATGTTTTTGGGCTCGCATTGTTGTTTTTTATGAAAGTTTCTATTTTTTTCTTGAACATTATTGCTTATTTTTTGAGCACGGAGAAATATTTTTCGCTTTATCAACAAAACAAAACCAATTACGTGATCTTACCTTACATTACCTCACATTTCAATTAACATTACTTTAATAATAACGAGTTTGGATTGAAGTTACGACAGAACTTTTAATTTGAACACTTATGTATATTACAATAGCAATAGAAATTCAGTAAGCGATGATAACCAGTATGTAAATGACTATATTCTATTGGAAGGTGTATCGTCCGTGATATATATTAATATCTGTTGCAATGCGTTTCCTTTCCGGGAATTTTTTGGAAGTGACCAACTGATTTCGCTGTTTATGGATAAATTTGTTAATGGAGTTGACATTAATCTGAAAACATATTTCTAATTAATGATCTTAGCATTTCTTTCTGTAGTGTTTAACAGGACATTATTGAAATTTATTATATGCGTAAAGTGAATTGAATCACCTGCAAGTACTTCGCAAATTTAGAATTGATTCGCATATATAGTAAACACTTAACTTACTAAAACCTCACGCAAATGCCACTGGATATTGCATAAAAATGGAAAAAAAAAAGTAATATGCACCTACAGATTCAAAGTCACAAAGTGTGTGTTTCAGATAATGTCATGACGCAAGAGTTGTAGGTAGCAATAGGGCCCCCCTAAAACGTTTAAATTGTACTGCCAACTAGTGTTCAAAAACTGTTCCAACTTTGTACGTTCGTTTTTGAAAAAAAAAGTTAAAATAATATGAAATAATAAATTAATAAACTCTATTACAAGCATATGTTTACAATTATTTGACATTATATCATTATATGTCATTTGATATCAATATATAATGACATTTGACATTATGGGGTATTTGTAATTTTAGAATTTATTATTACAATATGTTATTTATCATTTCCTTTTATTTACACAAAATACAGTTACTTGACTGAAATTTATCTCCTTGCTAGTCAGGGAGCATTTAATAATAATACTTGGTGAAAAGTTTCAAGAGATTGACATTTTAGTTATGTTACGGTCTCGGAGCAACATGTATGAGTCCTAAATTATTCCAAGTTGCGTGATATCAACAAAATAAATCAATAAAGAAGGCACAAGGAGAAACAGAAACCACAAAACAGTCAAAAATGTCTGCTTCAGTCGTTTCCGTGTTAACGAACTTTCTAGAAAAGTAACAATTCTAAAATCTAGTAATGATTTTTACTATTTGTGTTTACCACTTCATGTTGCGGAATTCATTGAGTTCATAAACGTACGTAAACTATAAATTACCCGGTGGAAATGCTGTTCTCTCCATTTGCTCCTTCCTGCCAATGATGACCAGACATCCGATTACCCTTTTCCCCCTTCCTTTTGTTAATACGTTTGTTATCGCACCATCGCATCTATTCTGTCGGGGTAGAAACTGCTTCGCGTTGAGCCCCATGTAGACTCATTCAAACTTAAAATTCTTTACTGAGCCAGTTTTTGCTTCAAAACACAGATAAATAATTTGGAATGATCCCAAATTATTCAATCGTTCCTACTCCAGTCGTTCTATGTGTAGGTTTTATTTATTACATTCCCTTTCTGTACAATACGTCTTGAACGCGCGAGCTTAAACCTTTTACTCAGTACGTGGTTATGTAATACGGCTCGTTTGAATGATTCTGCCAATAAGCTAAAAAGCTATTTTAATATATGGGAAAATAACGATAGGCAAATGTAAAAGAATAAATAACAAAGAGGCGAGTAGTGCTTTACATCAACTGCTGGAACGAACATTTTAACTGGTGTTGGATAATTAAGAGTTTGCTTTGTGAGTAAAAGGCTTTCATAAAACTATCTGATGAAGTAAGAATATCCTCATTTTTTCAGTGAAAAGTAGCTAAAGCAATTGTTCATTTCTCGCTTGAGGTCACGATCAGAGTGGAGTTCAACTGAAGTTAAGTACGGACGTGAACGGTCGACAAAACGGTAGAGAGAACTCCGCATTCGTCTGTATTATACAATCATCTTCAAATAAATACGTATTTTATCGTCATTATAGTCTTTTAATCATTAAGTACGACTTGCTATGGAATCGAACAAATTATAACTGATTATTTTGATCCGTATTTCATATGAGATACATTTATATATTTTCATGTTTAAATGAGAAATTTTACCATGAGAGATATGTTCGTGAAATACACTCACAGTCTAATTCCGTCAGTGAAGTTAGGTTTCAATTTGGCAGCAACTATCAGCAGCTCATTAAAAGAAAATCTTCTTAAATGGTCTGCCACAAACTTGAAGAATTGAATCGGCTTTCCAAAGGAGCTTTCTTGTCCATAAACTAAACATTTTATTTCTGTCCTTTTGAATCCTTCAGATCAGTCGAATAATTAAAATTTATTTGACGTTGTTTTACGACTTGAAAGTTTGGGTGAGTATGCCAAAACGCTTCGGAGACAGCGTGATCGTACATGTCTTTCAGTGAGTGTTTGAAATATTCAATCCTAATTGGCCGTTCCCAAAAGCGATTTAGGTAAAACTCATATCTACTTTGTCTATATCCCCAAGCTAAAGGCCGCTTCGTTCGAAATACGCTTCTTACGAGTATGGATGTGATATTTATTATGATGTTTTCAAAACATCTATTTTACGTTCATGCCTTGCTTCATAGGAGGAGTAATCGTGAGCCGAAAATCGGCAATTTTCCAGCGGAAAAACTCTTATTGCCGGGGCCTGGAGACAGAAATGATGATTAATCTTGTGCAGATGTGTAGTAAATTCCTTTCTCTCACACGTTGTAGTCAGAATTTATGGTTTATGGTTCCTTGAAACCGAAAAATCGATCGAAAGCAAAACGCTTGTCTCTGTTCGTCTGTCTGTGATCAACTCTGTCGCCTAAACCGATAAGAC
This sequence comes from Acheta domesticus, assembly GCA_031308135.1. Classification (NCBI taxonomy): domain Eukaryota; kingdom Metazoa; phylum Arthropoda; class Insecta; order Orthoptera; family Gryllidae; genus Acheta; species Acheta domesticus. Next base: position 77,212,098 of record JAHLJT010009436.1, on the reverse strand, counting down.
AATTTCCTCCAAAATTGATGATTCCCGATCGATTTAAACAAACTCCAGACCCTACGAGATTGAAATGGATATTTTGGATTGGGGAGGCACTTTAAACGAAGTCTCACAACAACATTTTCAAAATTTTCTCAAAAACGGCTCCAAATTATTTGATTAACTTAGGAGAACGCTTAAAAGAATGCCGGAGGTCCCATTTCGTTGAAATCTCTGTATTTTCGAAAATTACAAACGTTTAAAATGTGTCCCTTAATAAAATATCTTACTAAAGACAGAAATTAAAATAAGGTCAAGTACAATTTTTCGAAAATATTTTTCGCGGACTATGGCATCAAATATTGGCAATTTTTAAAAATTATTTTCTCAAAAGCGGCTCCTAATTATTTCCTTAAATTTTCTCCTCGTATGCATCAACGGAAAGGCAAAAAAAGTGAAACTGGTCCCGTGTATGGCGAACGCTTTGTATTTTTAAAAATTGCAAAAAATGTTCACATTGTATAAGTGCAATATTGAAGAAAGAGATTTTGTCTTCTGAAGTGATCTTAAGTATAATCTGTTCTACAAAACTCAGATCTTAAAAATAGGTCTTCTTTAAAATATGTAACGCTTTTTAAAAGAGAAGTTTTCGAGTAATTTCTTCCTAAAGTTAATACAATTTATAAAAACCATTCTCAAAAATTGCTCGTTTTACACAGATTGAGAAAAGATGTCTATTTTAATAGCGCTAGTCCAATTTTCATTAAATTTTCTGTATTTTCGAAAATTTCCAAAATTTAAAATAATGCGAGAAAGCATGTGCTGTTGTAAACTAATTATTTGTAAAAATTTCCATTTCTTGAAGTTTTGTTTTTAAATGAAAAATAATTATATTAAAAAACTATTAATTTGTAAATTGAACATTCTTTCGTTCCGAAGACACAAAGGGTGAAAAGTTAGTCAAGTTTTCTGTTGCTATCAAATTATAACACTCACAACGCTGTATAAAACAGTTTTATTTGTACAAGCCACTACACTGAATCGTTTCAACAAACTTTTCTCCAACCAATTTTCCGTGAATCCGAGAGAAGTACTAAATTCTACCGTCGTTGCCGTACACCTAGTAGATTTCCAAAATTCAGCGCAGTTCCTTAGTCTACCAAAAAAAATACCAATTGCGGCCCACTGTTTGTCAACACTTTACACTTCACCTTTCATCACTCGCATCTCGACACTACGGCCCTCCCTACAACACACCTGTTTTCTCGGCTGCAACGTGTCGCCTTTGTAGCCCGCTGAGCGGGGACTCCCTGGTCAGAGTGGTGTCGGCGGTGGCGGAAGCGTAAGAGCGAAGCCCTCTGCTTTGGCGCTTGCTCAGTGGTGACGACCGCGTCTGGCCCGCCTCTAACTAAGGAGATTCCAGCCTCGAACTGTCACCGTAGCTTCCTTGCGCGAGGTCGTTTAAATGGTTGTATGGACAACGACATCTTCTGTATTACTTTCATCATATTGATTGATTACTAGTGAATCTGGGAGCGTCAACTGCCATGTCCCATAATGCCATTAGTCCCGTAAGTGTTGTGCATGTGTTTTGCTCGAAAACGTGGTGATCTTGCCCCGCTGGATGGCGGGATCCGGCGCCGATCTACCGTCAGCTAGCGGAGTTTTCCACAACCTGGTGTCTCCTCCCAGCAGGGGGGCACGGCCCAGCCGAGACAAGCTCTCCCGGTCTCCCGATTCCCAAGCCCTTCACATCAAGCCCGATGTGCGTGGTAGTGTTGTGCATGTAAGTGTAAGTGTACACATGTAAAGGGTGAAGATAGAACCAGGAAGAGGACGGTAAGATCGCGCGCAATCCGTGGCTCGTTTTTTTATGGTACTGCTCCGGCATTTCCCGGGTGTTGATAGGAAACTACCGATCAGAGAAGCCAGCCGCAAGAATTCTCCTCCAGTCAGCAACAGAACTCCGACGCAGCTATGAGCCTAGTGTCAAAAATCCTGCTACCGCCGGGACTCAAACCCTAGGACCTCCCGGTCAGAGGCACTGCAGTGACATCAGTTGATGCCCTTAGGCACCTCTCCCGGAACCTTTCATCAGCTTGTTTTGTCAATTATAGAAACAAACACAGTCACTGTCAGATTGAATTCCCCCTGCACCAACCATATTTAAAATCCCCACCACCAACAAGCCACCATGTTTAAAACATCGATGTGTTTTTAGCGATATATAATTGACAAACAGGGTCTCGAAACATCGTCGATTTGTAGGCGACGCCGCACCCCTCTTCACGAGCGTCGTCCAGCGCCTGCCCCGGCCACGCAGTGCCCGCGGCGCTTTCTAAATCAGGAATCCCGGCGTGCGCGTGCGCGGGCGGGCGGCGGCAGGTAAATTGCGCGGCGCGGCGCCGCCGTCCCGCGCTTAATTCTTGCGGCGCGGCGCCACCGCAACCGCTTCAATAGAAATGTCGTTAGGGCGCGCGGACCGTAATCCGGCGGAGTTGGCTGGCCAGTCACGTCGGAGAGGGCGCCCGGCCGCCACCGCGCCTGCCGCCGCCGCCGCCTCTGCCTGGCAACCTGTGGTGGAGCGGCCGAACCGCTCACCTTACACCTGGGTAGCAAAGTTCAAATCCCGGGCGATCCATGAGGAATTTGTGGTGAAGAAAGCGAGCTCGCGACTGGTTTTCTCGGGGTTCTCCTGTTTTTTTTTGCCTCTGATTCCACCATTGGATCACCATCAAATATCGAACAATATTAATATTATCATCATCCCTCTTCATCAATTTTTCCGCGAATGACCGAAAAGTCTAAGGAATGAGGATTATGAAACAATGTATCAACTCTGGTAAATGTACTTATCATTGAGGACTTCATCCGATCTCGTTTCGTCCTCTTTCCATCTCGTTCCTCGGTGCCCTGGCTACCGAAACTACTTTCGTCGTCCCCGTTACTTTTCCCGTAAATCCTATCCGTACATCCCTTAAGTGTCCTTCACATGCCTTCTGTAACCCGCAGTTCGTTGTAGGTTGTTTCTGGATCTCATGTTCCACCCGGGAGAAACACAGCCACTATCCCGGTTATATGAGGAATTCACGTATGGGTGTAATGTCACTTAATATTTGCGCCCGTAATCAATATTCACTCACGTCTGTCCTCATCCTGTTTTCATCCCGTATCGTCCGTTTTCTTTCGATGTATCCATAATTCCTCGCCGCTTTGGCCACCCGGACGACCTTGACATCTCTCGCCCCAGCCAAATCCTCCGTTCTGCCCTCATTTGTAGGTTCTCATCTATTGTTGGCCGCCGCTTGCTGACATTCGTTCTCACCATTTTCGCCGTTCAGGCAACACCCACGCGTCCCTCACGCCCCATATTTGTCGCCGGAACTCCCTCTTTTTGTGGCGTGTTTCTCCGTGTCCATCCTTGCCGAGCGGGCCGCTCTGTTCACCGTGACCTCTCTCACCCACCACATCATCTCTGCCATCACGTCACCCTCGGTAGGGACCTCCTCTGATGTTTGCTTATTGCCTTCCAACCTCAACTTTTGACGTCCTCATTATTTCCTCCTTTTCACTTTATTCACTCCATTGCACATGACATACACTCAGCCTTTCCGCTGCCCCTTTACTAAAACCAATAGGGTACACGATTTATCTCCTTTAAATCTAGACCCTCAGACCCTTGCCTTAGCTATTGTTTCTTAGGTATTATATTATGATTAAATGGGTCTTCCCCTTATTTTCTTGATTTTTCTACTGTTTGGGGGGAATTTCGACTTGCAGAATCAATTCAGAATATATATATATATATATATATATATATATATATATATATATATATATATATATAAACGTTTTCAACTGGTAGTTTTAAAGGCCTTTCAATCCACAGATCGCATTTGTGAGTTCTAGAGTCTTTTCAAAAGTACTTTTTAATTCCATTTTTTTAAATTTTGTTCCCATTGTTATTACCTGTGAATTTAAGAATGAGTTATTAAATTACAGACACTAGCAATATGAGATTTAACATCGAGAGAGGAAACGTGCTCTACTTTTGTCGTTCCTCCTTGCGGTGGTTTTCTTCTTCCAGAGTTCGTAAGGTTCCACATTACCTTATCAAAAATTTTCAAGTTATAGCAGAAGTGAGAAGAGAGTTTTAAGTTAATTCAACACTTTGAAAATGCGAAACCTTAACATCGAAATCGGACAACTTGGAATAAGAAAGTCGATTGACAGTACTTCAAAGACTCGAAATCTCCAAACCCAATAACAGAGAAAGTTGTAAAGAAACCGCCTGGCGGAATCGAAAGGAATGAAAAGATAATTAGAATTTCCGAAAGTCAATCAGATGTTTCGAGATTCTCTGTACAAGACAACTCACTGTACTGGAAAAAGGGCAAGAATGGATGAATACACCGTGAGAACCCTATAAGTAAACTATTTTCATTGTTGACAGGTGCGAAGTGGCATTAGTTCAGTTACTTGCAAGGTCGTAGTTTCATAACTCAACTCTGACAATAAAATTATAATTATCACTGAACCAAAATCAGTAAGTTAAACACCTTGATATTTTAAATCTTATTTGAATTATAAGGAATGGAAACTGTTGACGTAATTTATAAGCAATATCCAAGGGATAACAATAATCTCAATGTTATTCAATTTCACATTTCACAATTTCGTTTCTCATGTAAACAAGCAGAACAGACTTTACCGAGGGATAGAAGCTGATTTCTCAAATTTCATTTAAGAAAATATCTACTTGAGACGAGTAGTCATAAATATCCTTCTAATTAGTTTTTAACGTATTTCACATGAAAATATTAGAAAAATCAAAACAGACTCGTGTTGGTATGTCTTGTGCCAATAGAGAATGTCAAATCAAAAATAGTTAAATCTCATGTGAAGTTAATTTGCAGAAATGTTTTGTTGAGCAGCGAGACTCTCTGCAATGAACTGAATGCAATGAACTGCGGTTTAGTGCTATTCGCTTTCTAGCACATTTATTCCAGATTACCTAATTCAAAATTGAAGAATGATGGTTTCTGGAGGACTAAAAACAATCTAATAGTACGAGTAGTCGCTTTAAAATGACTACCCCCTATTAGCCTTGGAAACTAATCGCGGAGCGGAATGTAGAGCTACCATTCGCAGAGATGCCTCTCAAGGCCAATCGTACAAGATGTATGAGTCGTCAACCTGGGCCAGTGGTGTCAAGGTCTTTTACTGATGGCAGTGGCACGCGACATGGCACCGTAGCATGCCACGAGCTTCTTTGCGCAACTAGCGTCGGGAAAGGAAACTATTAGTAACCCCGCCGTTTTACAACAGGGATGGCGTTGTCTCTGGTGGCGGAGTGATGAACTGCGTGGAGGAGCGATAAGCCAAGGAAGAAAAATTGACGTTCCGGAGCCCTTAAATAATGAAGCAAGCCCTCCATAAGGTGGTGGCTGAAGTAATCACCGTTGAGGGACGCTGAGTCTGTGGTTCGGGTCTGGGGGCAGGGTGGAGGGAGCGATTAGGGGCGGGGAGCGTGGGCCCGGGCCGGGTTAGACCGCGGGCAGTGCCCAGCGCAGAGCGCCGAACGCAGCTCTGTTTGCGGAGCGCGCGTTGCCTCGCGCTGCACAGCCTCTCCTCTCCTCTCCGCTCCTCTCCTCTGGGCGCGAAGCTCCGTTCGCTCTCGCTCCGCGAGGGGCTTTTATGCTCCATAAACGGGGCTCGGCCGGCACTCAGCGCCCCCGCGGCGGCGGCGGCGAGGCGGTGGGACGGCGTGGGACGGCGCCGGGCAGCGCGGGGTGGCGCGGGGTGGCGCGGGGTGGCGTGGGCGGAATGACGCCAGGGTGAATGGGGCGAAATAGGGTAGCAATGGAGCGATGGTGAGATAGTACCAGCGGTGGCGGCGAGGAGGCAGAAGGGGTGGTAAGGGATGGCGCGTTGTGGTGCGGGATGCTGTGGGCGAAATGGCGCCAGGGTGGTTGGGGGAAATAGGGCACTAATAGGGTGACGGCGAGATAGCACCAGCAGTGGGAGCGAGGCAGCAGTGGGATGCGAGAGACGCGTTGTGGTGGTGGGTAGCATGGTCAGAAAGATGGTTGGGAGATAATAGAATAGCAATGGGATGCTTGGAGGAAAGCACCAGCGGTTGCGGCGGCACATCGGTGGGATGACGCGAGACAACGCTGACCGCGAGATATGGTGAGGGGTGGCTTGTGCGAAGTGGTGAAATGTTGATTCGATGGCAATGGGATAGCTGTGGGTTTACGGCAGGGTGGAGGCAGAGTTGGAAGCGAGGCGCCGTTGGTAGGGCGTCAGGCGAACCGATGTGGTGCGGGGTGCGTGGGCGAAAAGGCGAGAGACTGCATGGGGAAATTGGGCGGCTACAGGGTGGCTGCAGTGGAAGCGGAGGAGGAGGAGGCATTCGCGGTCAGTGATAGAGTCAAGGTGAGCTCATGGCGGCCATCTCCACCAGCCAACATTCTTTTGTAATTTTACGCATTTAATTCAAAACAATTACAATACACGCAGGAGAACCTCGGGCGACTTACGACGAAGGAAAGCGGGGGAAAATGGTCCGAGGTAAATGGTAAGTGGCGATTTTAGGCGGCATTGAAATTATTGTAATGGATGAGGACGTAATGACGGTGTAATGGGGGTTACGGGATACTGATGGAAGATCAGCCTACCCATGCACGAAGCATTATGGGATAGCCTCGAATGTAATGGTGAAACGGTTCGGGATGATTGTGGATGACGGTTATGAGACGATGAAAGATGTTCAAAGGGAGGTTGAACATCGGAGTGGCAGGGGAGTTTGGAATAGGGGAATAGTGTACAGCGGTTGCGGAATGATGATGGGGTAGTGAGATGACGTTTGGATAGCAGAGTCGAGGCAGCAACGAGGCCGTCAGCCGACGGTGTGGCGGCGGCGGCGGAGCGATTGCGGGGTGGCACGTGGGAGCCGCCCCCGCCGGCCCCACCGCCGAGGGCCAGGAGGCACGACGGAAACAAGATTCAAGGGGCGGCGGTTCCGCGGGGCTAATCCACGAGCGCTTTGACGGCGCTGGCTGTGCGATTGCCGGGCGCGCCAGGTGCCCGGCCGCCCCCGGCGAGGGCCCGGCGCCCCGCGGCCGGCCTCTCTGCGGCTGTCCGCCGCAGACTCGCCTTTCGGATTCTCCGCGGCCCCACCCCGCCCGCGCGGGGGCGCGTCCCTGCGCTATCATTGCGGAGGCGGTAACGAAGGCGGCGGCGGACGCAATGAGGCAGCGCTGGCATTGGGAGAGGGAGATAGGCGGCTAGCGATGGGACAAAGGCGCGAGAGGAACGGTCGAGATGTTAGGGGAGAAATATAAAAGCAGTAGATGGGAATTGCGACGGATATGAAATTATTTCTTATTCGTAAATGCCCGTGGAGGCATCGGTGGAAATGATGGCAGTAATGATAGAATTGATCGTTGTTGTAACTAAATGTAATGATCGCTGTAACTAAATGACATCACTTGGTAGTTTAATTTTAATGTGATTCCTGTATAAGTGGTTTCATTTGGTATGGTGTATAATTATTAAAAATAGGTTGATTGAACACTAGTGAAATGGTGGATGAAGGAAAAACGACCCTCTAAAAATTCTTTTGCAAACGCGCATTGTCCATGACAAATTTTAGATGAAACCGTTCAAAATGTGAAGCGCCCTGTGTTCAGAGATTGAAAACGTTATTGTCTTCTTTGCAGATTCTAATCTTACAAAGTCACACTACGACGAGCTTTCCTGCTTGAATATTTAGAAAATTGTCCTGCGATGTGGTAAACGAAATGAGAGCGAAGTCAGTAAGAAATCAGACGTGACTTCTTGACTCGTGTCATCACGCTTAATAACACTGATCTACAAAATTAAACATTTTTATACCACATCAGCTGACCACATTTTAATGAACAGCCAGAAAATGTGCAGGTCGCCTCATGTCTTCGACAATTCCTAACAGGATTATGCCTCCCAATCCTCTGACGAAACACGAACTTAATACAGGTATATATTTCACCTGTATTTATTATGTAGACTCTTCATTTAAATAAACAATAATAACAGATTAAAGACAATAATTGCAAAAATAATTTATTCAACACATATGTTGGTAAAATATGCTAATATCTCAAAAAGTATATGTCATAGAAAAATCCTAATAGCATGGGTGTATTTATCATGTAAAAATAATATAGAATAATACAAAATTGACTCTATAGCATAGCCGTCATTGATTAGTGTAATTTTTGATTGCCAAACGCAGTGGTGTGGGGATTGTACCCGCAATTAAGAGCGCAGAGACATCTTCATCATTGAGCGTTTAACGTGAGCTTAACCTTTCGGTTATGAGCCGATGGTTCATGACCTCAGTGTAATCATCCACTGCTTTTCTACATGCACGAGAGTCAAGCCCCTAGCCTCCTTACCGCGGTGACTCGTAAGCTCATTAAACCAAGAGCTACGTCATGCCACTCGTAAGAGACTCTTGAACCCTAGAGTAGGAAGGAAGGTTCGGCGTCGACAAGGTGGCGATCACTTATCAGCTTATAGGCCCAATAAGGAGCTACCCCCATGGCACGCAGACAGTTACACACATATCTCATTCACTTCACAATATACGTACAGGAAGAGATCTGGGGACGAATGGGTATTGAAGATGCTACATGGTCGTAGGGATAGGCTCCGCTATGCCATAACATTTAAGCAGACATCCATTCTCGATGTAGGGCTCGAACCTGCAGACATCGCAGCTTGAAAATGCCGCCGTAATAATTAAGCTAAGGGACCCAACTTGAGTGCGCGAAATCAAAGGCTGCGTACGACGAGTCCCTTCTGATGTACATGGCGGGGGCGATGTGGGCGTTGTGGGCGTACTGATCATTAATTTATTAATTAACTTGCCCTAGAGCTTGCTTCTCTGAGATCAGAGAATTAGATCAAAATCAAATTAACCATTCACATGTAGTAATTCACATGTAGTAAATTCACATGTAGTAATGATTTACAATTTTTCCCCAGTAGATCCATCTGTGCAATAAATTAAAGAATGATATGCATTATTAATATCGTCCAAGCCATATTGGAGGAGTTAACCGTCAAACATTGCTACATTCATTTTTAATTTATCTTAAACTAATATTCGCACAGTACGTGAAAGTTGTAATGTTTTGAAGAAAATCTATGCCAAGATTGTGCTGAAAAAATGGATTTCAGGGACCCAAATATCTAAAAATTGTATTTAACATGTCTGCCAGTCTATCCGTCCATCCATCCGTCTCTCTCTCTCTCGGTCGTTTTTTCGTCTGCCAGTCGACGGGCCGTCGGTTAGCCTGCTCGTCTGTCGGTCTATCTATCTACCCGTTGGTTCGTCGATTTGTGGCTTCGTCGGTTCCACCATCCGTCCGACCATACACACGATTACACGATTTTCCCAAAAGTTAATATTCCTCGATTGATCTCACCGAACTCAGGCCCCGCGAATTTAAATCAGAACTTTCCATTTTGGTGATACTTCACTTTAATTAACATTTTCAATTTTTTCTCAGAAATGGTTCAAAATTTACGAGTATAAGAAAGTTTTGCATGAATAGATTAAAGAGCACATGGAATAGTGCCATATTCATTCGAATCTGAAATTTCAAATTTGGCAAAATTTAAAACTGTTTTAAACCTGTCCAACAGCTTCAATTTTGGAGCTGGATATTCTTACATTAATACATCAAATGTTTCAAAATTATTCTTTAGATTATATTATTTACAATTTCTTCAAAATATGAATAGTTACCGCGTAATTGTGAGTCAAATTGTCAAAATTGTCAAATTGGACAAAAAAATAAGCGATAAAAGGCCTAAAAAAGATTGCCACTAAAATGGCTCCATTTAAAAAAAAATTAGTAATAAAAGAGCACAACTGCAATTATTCGACATAGGTGGCTTCTTTCTTAATTTTTTTCAACTTTCAATACATAAACATTTTGTAATTCTTTTATGAACATCTTGCTTGAAAAACATACATTTTATAATTTAACGCATCTTTGTTAACTTACATAAATGTTTCAAGTGATCTCTTATTATGGTTTTCGAAACCTCAAAAGGTTGTTTTTTTTTCAAAAGGGTTAACAAAACTATTTCGTTCAGTAAGCGTAGAGCAGTAGTGTATACTAGTAAAGGCGTCGATGCAAGGGCGGTGTTTGATTCCCAAGCTGGAAAACATTTCTTAATTTTTTGCTCAATAAAGTATAGCGAGAATACAATTCTGGCATAACTTCAATTTCCATTAAAACCTCTCAAATTTTGAAACATATAATACTTCAAAAATTACTAATTCGAATATCCAGCGAAGGCATCTTTTCGAGAGATGGCTGAAGAATTAGTTATAGAAGATACAAATTGCAATAGTATAATATTGCTTAACTATTACAAACAATACGAGAAAGTATGTGTTATGGTAACACACTGAGGTTTTTTATAAATACTTAGTGAAGGCACTTGCGTGCGAGTATTTACCCGGGACACCCCAACAAAATCCCTCTAGCGTCCGCATCAGGAGGGGGCGAGAGGTCGGCGGAATGGGGGGGGGCGCCTCCGGCCGGTCAAAGCCCTCGCCCTTCCTTCCGCCGCTGCGGCTGTGGCGTTAGGCGCGCTTCCGCCGCCAGCCGCGCGCGACGCCACGTCATGCAGCCGCGGATCCCCCGGGGCGGCCCATACTTCACCGTTGTTTTTTTTTAGAACTATCAATTAATCAACTGTAGTGATGTTTGAGGGCATGGCAACTGCTATGGACACTAGTGTATACTGCGCTTTTTCTAACTTTGCCCCTCAAGGCCCGTCTCCAGGATGGAATATGTCATGAATATTCGCGACGTTCTCAGTCGTACCGCCAGATATCGCATGATCGCGACTGTACCAAGTAGTGCTTGCGGTCATGCGACTTCTAGCGGCATGACGGAGAAAGACGCGAAATGCCGTGTGATATTTCATCGTGGCCAAAGGGGCTTGAGGGACAGAGTTAGAAAAATCGCACAATAATGCATGTTTCTATGCTTGGGTGTGGTGGAATTCATCCTCCGCCGGATGGTGAAATCCTGCGCCGACCTACACTTCGGCTTGCAAGGAAAGCAGGTATCTCTGTCAGGGTCCACCACAGCCGGAACAAGTTCAATGATCCCGTCTGGTTTCCTGACATATGTGGTAGTTTAGTGCATGTAAGTCAAAGTGAGTGTAACTAGGGAGAGAGGTTAGGACTAACAAGAGGAAGGAAAGATCTCACGCGTCCACGCTCGTTTCTTAGAGTACTGCAGCGTCTTCGCCTGATATTGATGGGGAAAAAACACAAAAAATGACCAATCAGAGCAGCAGCCCGCTAGAATTCTTCTCCACACAGCGGATGAATTCGACCTAGCTGTCTAACTAGGGTCGAAAATCCGCCACCGTCGGGACATGAAGGACCTCCCGGTCAGAGGCACTGCAGAGACAGTCAATGCTGCCTCTGAGCGAAACTCAAACGATAATTCTCAGTTTATTCAAAACGGTTACAAGTTGATGGAATCACATTCTAAGGGATATTATCATTATGAAAAATATTCATTTCAAGGTAATACGTTTTTTAAAGTTGTTTTTTTTATTTCAAAATAATTTTGAACTTTTGTATTAAATTGCCGTTCTAGAATACATTCTAAATCAGTCCTTAGCAGGCGATGGTTCTCAAGAGCCAATATAACACATAATCAGGAGGGAACGGTAAGGGGAGCTCTTACATTAATGAAGTTGTACATTCATGATGGTACTTGGTCTTTGAAACTAATTGTTAGGTTTAGACGTGATACAAAAAGCGCATTTATTTTTATGGTCTCCAAATTATCCTTTTCTAATTGAAATTGTCTTTTCTAATTGAAATTGTCTTTGAAACTAATTGTTAGGTTTAGACGTGATAGAAAAAGCGCATTTATTTTTATGGTCTCCAAATTATCCTTTTATCATAAAAATTTTTGCTATTATTGGAAAAATATTGGCTTTGTCACTTCATTAACAATAGTAATTGTAGGAACATTGATCAAATTTCCTGGAATTATTTAAACATTTTATTGCGGAATTTTGTATAATGTTCTCGAGTATCGCGAGTTGATTTCTCCAGTATAAACGTGTGTGTTTAATCAAACACGAATATCGACATGCATCGTTCAGGGAACGTTCTTTTATGAAGAGACCAAAAATAAGGCAATGAATGCATGTGCAGTATTGACGAGATGTTAAATAACGACCAAGAGTTTTAGACTGATTACACAATAAATGAATTGTTCAAATCCTGATGGAAAGTGATAGAAATTTAAACTTTTCCGTACAAAACAGTTAAAATTCAAATAAAGTCGATTTAGTTTACAGTTAAAGTTCTTTTTTATTGCCGTTTTCCAATCGATTTCGTAAAAATATGCTGGAGCTACGAGAATTGTTTCACGAAGAAATAAATGATCGATTACCTGTGGATTGTGAAATAGTTTTAATGGGCTTTGAAATTACTTGTTATCAAACAAAAAATTGGCATGAAAAACGTATTGTTCATTAATCGCCGGCACCTGTATTAGTATGTGTAAATGTCGAATAATATCCATCGCTTTCCTTAATTCTGGATACCACGGTAGGTCCCTCTCAAGGACCAATCTACAATTCCTTTCAAATATCACAATGGCGATGCTGTGTAACTACATTTGCTGGTGTAGTTATAGTTAAAGATACTGATTTAATATTAGGATATAAATTCTTATAACACATTTTGGTATGTAGTAATATATGAATTTATGGACGCATTTGTTTATGGACGCACTGTTTCATCCATTCAAATACTCCCGGATGGTTTCGAATGGTTTCACAGGCTTCCATGACAGGTAGATGAGTTTCTTTATCGGGGGTGTTTGCTGCAAAAACCTGTTATTTAAGGTGCCCACGGAGATAAAAATGCAAAGGATTGACTCGGGAGAACATTCAGACCATGGAACTAGTCCTGCTCTGCGTATCTATCATGGTAGATATCAGCCAGTGCATATCGAACTATGACACTAAAATGTTCATCACATAATCACCATCATACATAAACCACATGTTCTCTCTTATTTGCATTTGCACGTCTTCGTGTAGAGAGACTGCGAGAGTGTTCTGAATGAAGTCCCTGTTGACAACACCTATAAGACGTACTGGGATGCTGGTAGATCTTATAGACCTACCAGACAGTTATCTACAATTCCAGCACAAACATTAATTCTGAACTGTTGCTAGTGCCTAGCGTGAACTGTAGGGTGAGAATTACAATCTGTCCATACGTGTTGGTTGTGAAAATTTGTAATTCCATCTCTTCCAAACGTTCTCTGGTCTGCAAACAAAACTGACGGGACAAGAAATGGATTAACTGTTTGTGCTAAAATTATCCCGTGGGAGCTGATCGGCAAGAGAAAGGCCCTACACACATTGAAAATAATACGGATACAGGTGCAGCTCGTGATGTATCCTCCATGCTGTACTTTGAGATGTACCCTATGCCACACACACTTGTCTTCTGCTGATACCTGGATCTTCCTCAACTGTAGAATTTGTTCGTTGTCAGGCCTTTCAGCAACACTTGGTCTTACTCGGTCAATAATCTGCATTCCAACGATTCCTGTCTTAGAAACGCGACGATAACCGGCACCAAAGGTTGGATGACTCGGTTGTCTTCGATCTAGCAACCCCATCTGTTACAGCCTTGCAAACCTCGCGTCCATTACCAGCCCCCGGTCATTAATATCATGTCTGCCTGCTCACGAAAAGGATGTCCGTGGTTGAACGAAACATTTGCAATTTACTCATTACATGTACCCAATTGAAACGTTGAAGTCGGTCTAATAACAAATGAGAAATTTAAACTATTCTTCATAGGAACAAGTCTCCATTTACGTTGAATACAATGAGTGAAGGCCTTCTATAAAAGAGTGCACAGATGAATGCAGTTATGGGGTAGGACCAGGAAAGGCGTAAACATTCATTAATAAATTAATAACGATAAAAAGGTTTTGTTGAACACATGCTTACAAGAACACATATGTGCATGTGTGTTTGTATGTGTGAGAGAGACAGACAGACAGAGAGAGTTGTAGGTAAGTTATTTGCGATGCGCTGATGTACGACTCTTTATCCCTAGAGTGTTTGAGCGTCAAATTTTGGCCTTGAGACACCAAGTGCCAATAGATATATCCTGAATGGAAGGAATAGAGAGCGGAAAAAGAAACAGTGAGATAGAGGGCATGAGAGACTTGAGGATCGGGCAGGTATTGGGATGGCGATGGAAGCAAACGATTGGTGGGGGTTGCACGGGCGGCGCGTGCGGAGGTGCGGGCTGCGCGCGGGGTGGGCGGTGCGGCACAGCCCCGACGCAGACTTTATGGTGGGGTAAAAGGTGCGGCAGAACGGTGATGCGTTGTCGGGACACGGGCGCGCGCTTCGGGATTAAAGGGGATAGCATTTACTTAGCCCCGGCGACGTCCCGTTTTGACATGCAAATTGGCGGCGACGCCGGCGCCGCCGACGCCTGATTGATACGCCCCTCCGCCCTTCCCGTTCCCCGCCGCTCGCCGCGCGCCGGCGTGATCACCGCCCACATTGCTATCGACGCCCCTTTGCGCTCTAACACTGCCCATCACCACACAGTTCCCACTCTGCCCTCGCCCGTCCCGTCGCTCGCCCTCACTCTCGTCCTCATGTTCGCCCTCGCCCTCGCTCCCGCCCTCGCTCCCACCCTCGCTCCCACCCTGGCTCCTGCCCTCGCTCCCGCTCTCGCTCCCGCTCCCGCCCTCGCCCTCACCCTCGCTCTCGCCCTCGCTCCCGCCCTCGCTCCCGCCCTCGCTCCCGCCCTCGCTCCCGCCCTCACTCCCGCCCTCGCTCCCGCCCTCGCTCCCGCCCTCGCTCCCGCCCTCTCCCGCCCTCGCTCCCGCCCTCGCTCCCGCCCTCCCCCCCCTCGCTCCCTCACCCTCGCCCTCAAACTCCCCCTCACTCTCGCCCAAGCCCTCCACGTCACCCTCACCCTCTCTCTCGTTCTCTTCTAGCCCTCGCTCTCGAAGCGCGTCTCAGAATCACAAAATCAGTCATCCCAACTCAGGCTGCGCTCAATCCCTCGCCCCCTACACTGCGTATGCCCCTTGGCTTGCTGCTGCCATCAACGGAAAACTAATCTTCAATGCACTGTCGCAATTTTCTCTTCCAGCTTTCTTTCCCTCATTTTCCTAGTTTGTTACTTCAAATAAGGAAATCAAAAGTCATTCCTATTACGTATCACGCCTACTAATTTTCCCGTTTCATCCTGCCAACTTATATTTTTTCTACTCTCTTCCATAGAACCTCTCTCTTTCTATCTTTTCACAATCCCTTCATTATCCAATTTTTCAAGATTATTTTGATAAATTCAGTTCATCCCATTCTTCTCCTCTTTCCCATCTTGTCATTTCCACCACCATCAGTTCCGCTTCTGCTTCCTCATGCCTTTGCCTTCACCTTCTCCTTCTCCAAATCAATGATGAGTTCTCCTCCACTTTGACCTCGTCATACTCTTCTTCTGCCTATCTTTCCATCTCTGCATCTGCCTACGTCTCCACCTCCAGTTGCATCTCCGTATCTTCCCTAGCCTCCACCTCTGGGTCAACCTGATCTCCGCCCCCGCCAGCCCCTACCCGACGCCGCCTCGTCTCCCAGGATGGGCGCGCCTCCTCTTCTCCAAAATAAATGGCGCGAGTGAGCGAGCGAGCGTGCAGGCGGGCGCGCGGGCGGGCGGCGGAGGGTAGGCGCGGGCCGAAGCGGAGGGGACTTTTTAATAAACGCGCGCTTCACAAAGGCGTCGCTGGCCACTGGTCCTCAATAGCGCCGGGCGGCCGACGGTGGCGCCGGCACCGCCACCTCGCGCACGCCCTCGCCGCCCCGCCCCCCTCGCTTGGCCCGCCGGCCCCGCCCCGGCAGGTTCCACGCGCCCCGCCCCACCCTGCTCGACCCGCTTTCCCCGACCCCGCCCATACCCGCTCTGCCTTGTCCAGCTCATCCCCGACTCCCTCGCCCAACACCGCCTCTCCCAGCTCCACCTCGCAAGGTTCCACTTGCCCCGCTCTGCTCGACCCGCTTTCCCCGACCCCGCCCCTACCCGCCCAGCCCTCCAGCTCATCCCCGACCCCCTCGCTTGGCCCCGCCCGTCTCTGCCCCTCCCATCCCCGCCCCTCTTTGCCGGCTCCACTCCACCCGACCCCGCCCCACTCCGGTATCCCTTCCCGACTCTACACCACCCTGCCCTCACGCTCCTCCCAGCCATCGCCACCTCACCCTACCCCACCCACACCCGTATGCACCGGCCCGCCGCGCCCCACCCCCACCACCTTGCGAACGTTCACTCTATCCCGCTCCGCCCTCTCCCTGTCCCTCCCCACCCCTCACCGGCCGCTCGCCCACTCCACCCTCCTCTCCTCGCCCCGGCGCTGACAGGACTTTGTGTTTCAATTCCCTCCGCCGCCGCTGACGCTGCCCGCTGCCCGCCCGCTGTTTATAGTTTTACCCTTTGTGCGACATCTCAGCTCATATCGGCTTGTTGCCGCCGCCGCTGCCGCTTTTAATTACCTGCAATTCCATCGTGCGCCGCCAACTGGCTCTTTCGCGCCGCTGTCGCGCGCCGCTTGCGCTCACAGACGCTGGCGACAGTTTGCGCTCGGATTTATAATATCGAGAGTATCGAGAGGGTGGGCGAATTGAAATTGCCGGTTAATACCGCTTGGAATAAATAACGGCGTTTCGTGTTTTGACATAAGTTCAATAAATATATTGTGTTTGTTCATAAAAATCAGTTACCAAGGGTTGAATTATCAAGCTCGGTTAAATCTTTCGCATTTAACATCTGTTTGTTACATCCATGTTTATCGTGCATTTGGATGAGTAATTTTTTAATTATGAAACATTTCATATTTTTATTGAAGAACATTAAAATATTTTTTACTATCATTGTCCATATCGTTTAATGCATAATGACGCTTAGAACGTACTCATCCAGTAAATATTTTCTACAGTAATAAATATTCGGAACTTACAAGTTATGAATAAGTTAATAAAACTACTTTGGAACTTACATGAAAACTACCTTTTAACACTCATAAGTTCATTCTGATTTTATTTTATGTTTTTTTATGATTTCCTCACTGATCTTCTGTCTATAAATATCGTAAATATTTTAATGATAAACGTGAGAACGATAGTTTGTATAACTTCTATTAATTTGTGCACGTTTGGGTCTTAAAAAATTTGTTTTCTGAAACTACACACATAATTTAATTAATAGGAAAACTGCTAGGCGTGTCAAAAAAGTGATTGAAAATACGGAATCTATTGAAATACTTAACGATAATTCTCGTAGAACCACCAAATTATGTCATGCAATTTTATTATCCTTATCTTTCGATCAGCGATAAATTTCCTTTGATGTAAGACTTCCTTGGGCAGAACCTTATAAACGAGTATTTCTGAATTCTACAGACTCGTAATGTAACTTCGTTATTTCATCGACATTATTCTCATTTGGAAAGAGTGGAAATGAGCAATATGTAATGGAATTCAATAGGATGGCATTTCTTTAACTTTATCTGCAAACCACTGTGACATTACCCACGCACAGTAGCGCGTATTGTTGTCTATGAGAAAAATCAATGCTTCACGTTTGAAAGGAATAGTCATATTTACTGTTCAGAAGCTAATATGTATAATATTATTTTATCTCAGAATGGCTCATAGCTAGATGGTTGACAAGTTCCTTAAACAAAAACGCTGCTCACATAAGCAATTCAAATACCATATTTAACAGCAGATGATATTATTAAAACAATAACAATGTAACGCCATTACATTTTCAAAATCAATAGATTTTGTCGCTGGCACGTCTATCTGTCGCGTCACTTTTTCGAGCGCGCTGATTGCACTCCCTTATAGCCAGAAAAGAGATTTTACTTGTTTTTAACGATAAATAAATCTCAAAACAATCAGTTCACTGTCCATGCATGGCCGATCTATGATGCAGTAATTCCACCTCTGGAAACCGGGATTCAAATTCCGGAATATCCATGTGGAATTTGAGGGACGAACGTTTTCTCGGGGTTCTCTTGTTTTCCCTCTATCTTATTCCACCATTTTTGTATCATTGTTCGTATCATAATATCATAATCATCAATTCACCACAATCGATCGTCCACTCCTTGGATAACTGTGAGGCTAGGACCGGCTGAGGTGGCTCAAGGCATCAATTGATGACACTGCAGTGCCTCTGACCGGGAGGTCATAGGGTTGAAGTCCCAACGGAGGAAGAATTTTCGCCACTGGCTAGGTCGATTTCAGCGGCTTTATGGAGGAGAATTCTAGCGGTCGGCTGCTCTGATCGGTAGTTTTCCATAGTTTCTCAAACCAAATTCATGGTATTGCTAAAACCCTACCAAACGGCTACGGACCACGCGCGATCTCTCCTTCCTCTTCATTGTCCAACTTCACCCCTTACTTGCACACACATACACACACACACACACACACAGACAGACA
Organism: Acheta domesticus; assembly: GCA_031308135.1. Taxonomy (NCBI): domain Eukaryota; kingdom Metazoa; phylum Arthropoda; class Insecta; order Orthoptera; family Gryllidae; genus Acheta; species Acheta domesticus. The sequence continues at coordinate 77,193,537 of JAHLJT010009436.1, read as the reverse complement.
CACACTCTTACACGCACTATACTACCACACATGACCGGAGTCCAGTCGGGAACTTAAAGCTTGTCTCGGCTGTAAGGTACCCTCTGATGGGAGATAACTGGATGGGAAAAGCGCTGCAATTCGTCGTGTAAGTCGACACCGGATCCTACCACCTACGGGGGGAAGATCATCACCACTCCTCGTAACAAAAACACGCACTTTACTTATGGATCTAACGACCATTGCAGTTATGGCGCCCGGAAACATGAGATAATCAATCTGTCTATAAAGCTAGGAACTGGCATCATACTGTGGCGTGCCGCCATTACACCACACCGTGTCGTGGGCGACTCCCAAATTCAAGCTGTATGCAATGGCAAGCAAATATTCCGGCAGGAACCTCCACAAAGTGCTGTCGAATGCAAGCGAGGGCCCAATATATACGGGCCCGGCGGAGCCAGCGGACAGTAGCAGATGTGAGACAGTAGCAGATGTGTAACTGGAGCACACGTGAGGACCGAGTGAAGTGCATACGATACATCAGAAGCCTTCTCGATTATGACGCGGTTACAGAACTCCGCCGCCGCCGCCGCTGCTGTCGTCCCCGCCGCACCTGGTTCACAGAGTGATGGGGTAAGAGGCCGCCATCTCTGAGCTCAAGTCCTAAGTATCTCCTTCACCTAATTTATCGTTCCCCCTCCCTCTTCTTTATTATTTGTAATAAATGGTGCGTTGGCTTGAATAAGACTTCTTGAGGAAACTGCCCTCCTTCTCCCCAACTCACGAAACCTTCCCAATCAACCACAGTACTCCAAAGGGACGCGCTGCCTCAGGAATACGCTAAAGTCAGTCAGCTCCGAGGGTGCCACGTCACAATAATAAATATACCACACAAGTTGCTGGAGGGAACACTTCTCTTTCGACTTCCTTTGGAGAGCGCTAATCTTACCTCCCGACCCACACTTACAACGTGGTTGACTTTCTCTAGCTGTGGGGGAGTGCTCCGCCACCTATCTTTGCCGCGGTGTCTGAAGCACAGGGGGCTCTTGCTACCGCTGCGACTGGCGAGCCAGGCGGGACCCGAACGGGCGACGAAGCTGGAGGCGAGCAACGAATGTAGAAGCCAACGGATGCGGAGATGGCCGAATGCGGAGGCGGCCTTCAGAAGCGAAGACGGCTGTCGAAAGCGAAAGCGTCGGAGGAAGCCGGCGAAGGCAGTTGGCAACCAACGACGAAGGCGAAGGCGAAGTTGGTGGTGAATAACGCAGGCGGGGCTATCGAGTGCGGAGGCGGAGTCGGCCAATGAGGCGGGTGCCCTCTGCTTGAACAGCCGTATTTGTCCGATGCGCCAACGCGAGCAGGAATCGAGAACGGCGTGGCCCGCAGCAGCGAAGTTAGTGGGGAAGGCGGCGGAAAGTTGCCCACTGATTTAAGACCGTCGATAACGGAAGTGACTGCTACGAGGTTGTATCTCGACCGAAACTTGAATCCTTGTGGTCAGCCTAAAATTTTGCAAATAGTTATTTCGTTTAGGTGATTTTTAAGTTATTTTCCGTATGTTGCTGATCTAAATAATGGCTTTGTAGGTTACAGATCTTGTCTATTTTGTAGCCAATAATAGAAATTGCACGTGTTTCACCAGGTGGATGTGTCATGATTAACCATCACTTATCCTTTCTAATTATTTTAATATTTATCATTTTTTCCAAAGATTTCCAATGAAATTTTTAGAAAACTCAAAAGTTTTGTTTGAAAAGAAGCTTCAACATTCGCATTACGGTAACGCATAGGAGACATTTTCTTACAAATTGCTACAATTGTTAATTACGATATCACTCCGTACATACGTAAGTATATACGGAGTAATATACGTAATATAGAGAAAGTTATGTAATGTTGCACAAAATCTTTTTCGGGATTTCAATCGGAAATGCGCATTTTGGGGTCCCCTGATACCGAAAAAGTGTTGTATTTATCAATATGTCCCGTCCATCCGCCGGTGAACACTGTCGCCTAAACTATTCGTACGAATTTTTCCAAAATGAATATTCACTTATCGATATGGCTCTACTCGACGTTCTGACATTTTGAAAAACATTCTTTACATTTTGGAGGTACTTTACATAAAGCCTCGGACAATTTCAAAATTGTCTCGGCATTCTTCGCCGTCTTCCTACATCTTTCTTTCAGATGAAATCTATTTTCAGTCATTAGTTCTTTCATTTACGTCATGTCAATTTTGTGAAAATTTTAGAAGTTTTCGCGTAATATTGAGTAGAATATGTCCAATATTAAAAAATATCGAACTATGAATTTCCCGCGCTTCGTTTGACGCCGCCTCAAAATGTCGTTCGCGAAATGGCAACATATGAAAATTCTCTGCTTTGTGATTGTTGCCGCTCGTGTTAATCGTACGATGTAGGTAGTATTCTTATGAAAGGAAATATATTTTAGAAAGGTAACATATTGAACGTAAAACTGACAAAATACATTTCTTTTGCTTTAAGAAATATCGCTGATTATGGCATTCAGAAATTGTTAGCTTACTTGGATGTAATCACGGTAACCTTGTGTAAAATATTATTCTTTCTTTTCTGTTTGTGTTGCAAATACTGCTTCATTTGTCCAAATTAAAAATTATATATATATATATATATATATATAACTGAGTTTTTAGTATTGCAAAATTACAATATTTTAATATTACATAGCTATTTATAATAATGCGAGAAAGTATGTGCTGTTGAGACCCTCTAGTTTTGTTTATTTTTTTTCTTGTAATAAACAAGGGACGCTTAAAAGGATAAAAGAATGATGCAGGTCTCATTTTTGTTGATATCTCTTAATTTTAGAAAATTGCGTTTGGGAAATATTGAGTTGAGACATTTTTAACCGTCGGCTCAAGTTCGAAAATAAAGGCGTTCCTACAGAAAATGTGAGTGGAACTGAAAAATGACAGAAAAATGAAAAAAGACGAAAACTATATTTTAACGTCTTTAAAAATTATTTAAAACTTATTTTTATAATTTTGTTAAATTCTTTTGGATAATTGGTCAAATTCATTAAAAACTTAAGTTTTGAATCTTAGGTAACAATCGTGACATTAAAATCAAGAGTCATAAAAATTCACTACAGTCAAAAGACGAAAAGTCTCGTGATTACACATTTTAAAAAAACTGGTATCGGTTTGAAACTATTAAAAATATATTTGTTGAAGCAAATTAATCCGAAATACCCTAGACTGATAGCTAAATGGATTTTTTTATAATGACCCTTATTGATCTTTTGAAGAGTGCTTTAGTTACCTGGTAAGTATGGAATACTTTCATTAAAGAGGTAGGAGTCGCCAAAAATTTCCAGAGTTCATTATGGTGAAGTCATGAGAAAGGTATGGAAATGTACTTTATAGTCTTCACGTAAACAAGATTGGTAAAATATGTGCAATTGTGTAAAGACAAGCTATAACCCGACTAAGGGGAGTTAAGAACTGTCGATGAGGGCAGCACTACGCTTTGTTTTGCTTCGGAGAGAAAGAGACAGAGCTATTGGTGTACTCAGTACAACTGAAAATTAAAGCACTGATCTAGAAAAAAGTCCGAAGACGTTTCCATTTAAAATCATGGGGAAATATTGACACGTTCGATAATTACACTAATATTAAAAACTATTGATAAGGATATGAATAATGAAAGTATTTTGAGACTCTAAAAGTAACCACATATTGCAGTCATGCAACGCAATAAATTCTACAACAGGAGTAAATGACCTTATTTGATATAATGAAAACATTCATATATTTATTCCTTAACTTCCAGATTCTCATAAAATACAACGTAATGAAGATATGTTTCAAATCTTTAATGAGTGATTAAAATATTAAGAGCTTTCTGCGTGATTAATATGTTTCTATGGAAAATTATCTGTAGAAAACTTACTGATTAATTAGCGTTAGTACGTACTATGTTATGAAAACATGTTTTAATACTTTTGATCAGGAATACGAATACACCAGACTACACCTATGCTCACGTACGACGCAACTGTCACCGATGTTAGATCACAGACGCGCCGTTCTCTCTTCAGTCCTACACTTTGCTTGGTCGAATTATACAATATGATAATAAAAATGCAAATGTTTATAAAATTTTACCGGGCAAAATTTTCATTTAATATGAGAAAATATGAGAAAGCATGAGAAAATATTCTTTACCTCACGAGAATTTTCACGATATATTTTTATTGACAGAAATAAACATCAGTTAATGTAATAAATCCTATATTCGAAATTTAATTTTCTTCCACAAAGAAAGGTTTGGTTAGTGCCTCCACAATCAAAATTCTTATCATTACTTGACGACCATTTACGTCCAACGCGCTTCGTAGTCACTTCCACGATAGAAAGAGAGCGACTCCCACCACTTCCTCAGAACTTAAATTCGTCTCAAATTTCCCGAAAACGAGTAGCGTGAAAGTTGAAGAAGGGGAGGGTTCCTTGCGATGTTTGTTTACATAATGAAACGGGGCGGAAAGGGAGCCGGAGGCAGCTCGAGAGAGAGAGAGAGCGAGGAGGCGGGAGCGGGGCGGGGGTGATGCCGGGGCGGGGCGGGGAGGGCCGGAGCGAGGGTGCGCGACCGATCGAATGCGAAGTTGGCAAATAAGAACCGCGGGGAGTGGAAGGATGCGATTCCTTGTCGGATGTGTTGCGAAGGCCTCGCCTCGCCTCGCCGCGGAGCAGCGGCGCTCCCTGTCGGACGGAGATGGAAATTCTGGAAGCCGCGCCGAAGGCTCTGCGTGAGCTTCGGCTCCCCGAAGAGAGACGCACAGCGGGAGGAAGACAGACATCTCTGGCGATGTCCGCGGTGGGAGAGGCTAAGGGAACTGCTGCGGCTACAAGTGAGGATGGTGAGTGTTGCAGAATGTGCACGAGGGTGATAGAAACAGAAAGTCAGGTCAATCTATGTCCGGACGAGGAGAGTAGAAGGAGGAAGAAAAAGAGAAATCAGAAAGTGATAAAGCAAGGACACGCATTGGGAACGAATGACGGGGCGGGGCGACAGCCGGTGGCGGAGAGACCGCCGACAGCCAAAGAAAGCAGTGTGATTGGGAGGGGAAAGATGAGCTCTGTCAAGACGTGGATGTATAGTCTGCCAACTTCAAGATGGTATCGTGAACTCGCGCAGTGAAGGAAAAACCAATTAGATGTGAAAAATCCTTTTCGAATTTTCTCCGACTTTTTCTCCAGAAAGAAATACAGCCAATCTTGCTACTTTTCTAACTCAAATTAGCCGAGTTAAGCGTCCATAAAATATATTCATAAACACATCTATTGCTCGGGTAATTGATTAATTGTGAAAACATTTAAACTTGGGCCAGTTTTATCTAGATATGATTTGAGCGAACATGTTTAGTATTCTCCTGACTATGTTATTAATGTTTTTACTATTTCATTTGGAAGCTAAACATGAATACCTACTATTTCTAAAAGAACGAATCACGACAATGTTTGCACAAGTGTAACTCTCATTAAACACAATTCAGTAAAAGAAGTGAAAAAATTTGAATGCCTTTACAACTGTAACCAGAGAGTCCAGAGCCAGAACCATCTTGCACATGATAAGGTATTTACAAGAAGCTCATACTCGTGCCTACCAATAAGACATACATATCGAAGAGCAGCTCGCTACATTTGGTGGCTTATGCCTTCCGAAGCCGACCTGATTGGAGGAGCGGATGAAGCGAAGATGCATTCTGAGAAGGGAAGGCTAGGGCTGAGCGTACACCGCAGCCACCGCAGCCGCCGCCACCCTCCCGCTTTCACCCCCTCACCGCTACCGCCCTCGCCGCACCCGAAGACGACGCCGTCTGATGACATTAGTGACTCAAATACTGGAGCGAATCGACCATCGAGAAGTCGAAACTAAACATTCTTCGTCTGTGGGAACCGCCCGCTCCCCTTGCTTCCGCATCCGCACCTGCACCCGCTCCGCTCATCCCCGAATCCCTCTACCCGCCAATCCCATCCCACTAGTAGCCCCATTCCGCTACCCACCACACCCCGCTACTCGTACCATCCCGCTCCATCCCCTCCCCACCACTCCCCGCTAGTCACCCAGCCCCACTCTCCTCGCGTAACCCAATCTTACATCCTCCCCGTCTCCCCGTTACACCTGTCTCCCCGCCCCGAACCACCATCCGCCCCACCCTACCTCTCAGCCTCCCCGCCTCTGCCGCCACCCGTCCCGCATGTCACTCCCCGTCACGCCTCATCCCTCACCTTCCCGCTGGAGAACGCAACCGCAGCAGATAGCATAATAAAATCTTGTTAAAGCGGACGGGCTCACAATGCGGCCTAATAACATCTGCCTGCCTCCCGAAACCCGCAATATTAAATGGAAGATATATTCCTGCGCGGCGACGCCGGTACACGCCTCGCACGCGGCGAAATGAGATGGAAACTAATATCGCGCTTCCGCGTACGGAGTAAAAGTGGCTATGATTGAACCGCACTTTACGATCGAACAACCCCAATGTATCTGCGAATAAACGCGGCGAACTTCCAATCGACGAATGAGTACGTTTATCGAAGCGCAATCGCCCATCGAGTAATGATTCATAAAGCTTTTCGTAGTAAATACGTGGTGAAGCGGAGAAAGAAAAATGAATTTGCTCATTTTTAACCTGACTATTTTGTGACCGCCATTTATCAGACAGATGTGCAAGATTTAATCGTGTAAGGCGTAATTAATAGTCTCACAACAACTCGGAGTCTAGCCAAAGAATTTGATTGGACAAAATGCAACGTTCCTTAAAACTAACGTGCTATGTTAATGGTGTTCGTTAAAATAAAACGTTTCGTTTGATGATAATGGGTCATGACATTTGTGGGTGGCACAAATTATAAAAGACGTACACAAATATTAACTTATATATTTCTTTGACTCTCCAAAAATATTCACAATTTTCTGTGTGGTATAATATATGATTTGTATTTTTATTTTGGTTGTAGTAAAATCATATGCACTTTGCTTAGAAAAACAATTAAAAATAATAATTATACTGAGATTTAACTTGTATTATTGAAAGCGTATATTTATTTTCACCGTAACTGAAGAAAATCTTTCACTCGTAAAACGTCTTTGGATTAATGGCGAAGTCATGTCTTGCATTTGCATTTACAATCCTATCAAAAAAAGGTCTTACTTCTTACTTGAAAATTCTCCTAAGACTAAACTTGAATTGCTGCAATTAAAATTTCTAAAACACGAAAACTAACACGTATCAAGCAAAATTCCTGCTCCACATACTCCACCAATAATTGGAAAATATTATAATACTCATCATTTCTTTCACTCGTTGACTTCGAGCAAAATCAGATTTTTTTTCAAATAAACGGCTGTCTTTCTAGATAAATTACCCTAGTGCTCTCTAAACATATCCTACAGGACTGTTATAATTTTCGTTGTCTTGTTTCGTTTCTTTTCGTTGACGACAGTTTGCATTATATACATTTGATACATTTTAAATCAGACGTGGGAAGAAGGGGTTCTCAGTGTTCTTTTCTGAGTTATCCGGTTTCTTGTATTGAAGTTTATCGCACATCATATTCGAATCATTGTTTTCGAGACTAAATTAATATATCCTTACACTCTTAAAATCAACTCAATGGAATTTCCATTAAATATACTCTACCACAAAGTTCAAAGAAGAGTAAAAGTTATATTTGGACCACATTTCTACAAACGGCAGTTTAATATTCTATCAATCACAGCGCCAAACTCAATTTTTTCAAACCTTAATTGAACATATCTTTGATTCAAAAACGCGTAATTTTATCTGGATAATTGTGTACATTATACGAAATTGTATTAATAGAACATTGTTGATTCAATATCACATCCCTATTTTATTAACTTGTTTAACTTGACAGCATGAACACGGTGGTTGAAAATTGTTCTTACTATATTTAATACAATCCAAGAATCGTAAAGAAAGTAGGCTGGGAGGGGGACTCAGTTAACTGACATGATCGTCCGAACTTGTACGATACGTGTCTCAAAACATCGATATATTCCCAAGACTAAAAAATATTTATTGGAATTATACCATTAAAAAATCTCAACGCCCTTGATTTATATTCCATTCTCCTTAATACGAAAACTTCGAGCAAAATTTTTAACCTTTTACAATACGAAAACAATGTTCCTTCTCTTCAAATTGGAATTCAGGAGTTTCGATTGTACCTCGTCGTTTTTTCGCGTTTCGTGCAGTGCCCACTTGGGGTGATTCCGGGTGACCCGCCCGCCACCGCGGTCGCCCCGATTGCCCCGTGGCGGCGGCGGCGGCGCAGCGCGCAAGAGGCGGGCGGGTGAAGAGGCGGGTGGTGCCGGCGGGGGCGGAGGGTGTGGACAGCGCGGGCGGTCGCACCGACTAACTGCCTTCGCCTCCGGCGGCGATGACGTCAGCGCGCCTGTTGGCGCAGGGAAATTTCCTTCTATCGCAGCTCCAATTTGCCGCTTGGCTTCCGGTCGCCCGGTGCTCCGCCCGCCCGCCCTTCCACCCGCCCTTCCTCCCACCGCCGGAGGCCGCCGCCGACGCCGCCGCAGCCGCCCCCGCTGCCTGCTTCACACCTGCACCCGTCTCTGCTTCCATCACGTCGTCGACATGTCTGGATCCGCTCACATTAGAAACCTATACTAGTTCTCCTGCTTCTAAATTCATGCAAGAACAACTATAACTATTCGGTGTTAATAATAAGTATAAAATAGGGCACTATAATTTTATTTAAAGTGCCGTGTATGCTTCGATAAAAATGTATCGTTTACCACTGAATTTTGTTTGAAATAATCAGTAACTAAGTTTTTATACAAAATGAATTCACTAATACTTAATTAAATGGTAAAAGTATCATTAATCATTATTTGCATAAACTTCTATATGACTATTTCCATCTCTATTAGTGCAGTGATATTAATTTACTTAACATCATTTTTACATTCCTCTTATTTTAACAATCATCATCGTGATAATCATCACTATTATCTCAACAAGGTAATCTTTATCACGATTAATAAGGAAGGCTGTTGATCCTGTTGCCTCCGCCATGAGAAATGCACACCACCACTGTTAGCTTCAACACTTTTATTTAAACTACTATTTAAATCGCTTCTGAAACCCCTTGTCGGAACATGCTGCTATGGGACAGCAACAGGGGCAAACAACAGATCGCTCGGAATCACCTGAAAAGGACACTAGGCCACGCTGCCATTAATAGTTCCTTCCCAGTATTGCACTTGCCGACTTTTTTAACACCGTTAAGTCGATTGTCACAAAGAAACTCCCCTACAGACACTTCCGTATCTTCCATTCTTCATAATTACTTCTTTCGTCCCTTTGGTTGCTTTCTCTTCGCTTCAAATTCCACCAGCTTTTCAACAACCATTTCTTTCCAGTGCCTCATTTTCAAAACTTAGATCGAAATCTTTCCTCGAAAACAGTGGCTACCTTCTCTACCGCTGCGAATATCATCACTATGAGCTGATTTGGATGACCTAAAACATCGCCAAAATGATAAATAAAATGCCCATTAAAATGTTTTTAAACTGCCCTAAAAGCAAAGAAAAATGACGAAAAAATGGCGTAAAAATGACGTAAAATATGTTATCAAAAACAGATCTGATGAACACCTTAAGCTGTTGGATACGTTATCGCTGTAATTTAGCTGCTTCTTCTATTAGTTACTCAAATGAACTCAGTTTTCAAACTTTTGGTTTGGAGCGTTACTTACCAGGAAACCTTTGTCTCTAGCTATCCCGAAATTGGCTGAAACGACATTGGCACTGATAGACGTCACAGAATTAATGGCAACGGTTGGCATTACAATTTTTGAGCGAAGAAATTGAAAATGCTACTCAGGAATTCTGTGGAGAACATTTGTTGTAAACCGTAAATATTTTTTGGAGGAAGTACCATTAAAATTATATTAAAATCGATGAAATCGGCGAAAAATGCATTAAAAAGTATGGGAAAATGTAAAAATATGACCTATTAGTCGAAATCGATGAAAAATGCAAAACAATGAATCGAAAAGGGGTGGTTTCGTTTTTTCATAACATTAAATGAATTTGTATACTAAACGGAATTGTTCAAAAGGGAAAAGAAAAATGACATTTAATTAAAATCCGCACCCTAATCATCACATTCACCAAAGCTTTCTCGGCGTATCACCATTCCGCGCGCACCGCCAGCGGTCAACTCGAGCTCTGCCTCTCCATCTCGAGGTCTGCCCTCGTCGCCGAGCGGCCAGTGTTGAATCAACCTCGAGGAGCCGTACCCCAGCGCAGTTCGACACTGTCCTCGTTCTCACGTGTTTGGAATGGGTTACGCGGCGCGGCGCGAGCCCCGAAGGCAAAGAGGAGGCGGTTCGCCAGGGCTGGGGAGACGCAGCGTTCGCCACCGACCGGAAAATCACTCCTCGCTCTTTTGTCAGCTGCTCGCCCGTCGACGCGTCATCCCTCCCGTAGCAGTGGGCACAAACGGGCAAAAGACGCTCAATGCAATGAATGCAGTATTATTAATTGACTGAATTGACTAGTGTTTTGGCGTGTCAATTGTTATGATAATTATCCCCGCATGGTATATCCCGGTAAGATGTGGAACGTGATGATTCCCCCAACGGAACGTGAAATCCGGCGCCGATCCACGAGTAGGCTTCTGGCGTTTCCTTCCTCAAGGTATTACCCCTACAGGGCGCCGCTCCAGCCCGCTCGTAGTTCTCGATTTCTTAGCATTTCTTAGTAGCACGGAGTACTGTGTGTGTATCTCTAAGTGGTGAGAAGGAGACAAGGATGAGAAAGAAAAAGTCGCGCGTGAGTCCTTGATCCGTTTCGTAATTTACTGCTCTGGCATTTGTCTGGTATTGATCGGAGACATCGCGGAAAACTACTGATCAGAGCAGCCACCTTCAGATAACGGCTGAAATCAATACAACTACAGAGCTGGTGTCGAAAATCCACTACCGTTGGGAGTGAAACCCTAGTATCTCCCAGACTTGCTCTCTCATGCTTCAGAGGTAACGGCAAAGCTGACACCGAGCCTTTGCAAACACTGTGCTTCTGGTGTCTCGCCCAGAAGCGGGCGCTTAAGAGCAACCAGAGAAACATGGCACACTCAATTAATAAGCGCCACGAGCGTAATTGTAGCATTTTCACACTGTGATATACCAAAATATTATATGTTTTGTCAATAACATTTGCTGTAAATGGGTTGGGTTAAAAGGGTCGGCAAATGGCAATATACAGCCTTAGCAACGCCGGCGTAGTGGTTGGCAAGGTCAATAAACTGCATTCAGGCCTTGAATAGGTGGGGGCGCTGGCTAGAAAGACATATAAAATAATGTGGGATTGGTCTGAAAAGGAATGACTATCGACGGGCGTGGCTACTTGATTTGGCAAGAAGTGAATGGATTGGCTAAGGGAGAATAGACTGTCGAATTTTGTCGTTTTGTTTAGAAAAATAAGAATGAAGGACGGATACCGAGGCGTGGAGGGCGAGAAAACGGGGGAGTAAATGACATTCTGATAGAGGCCGTCGAATGGTACAGATCGCTCGCGAGGTTAACATAAGGGGAGTGGAACTTGTAAGTTTTGACGTGAGACTCAATAACTTTCGGACTCTGAAAGTTGATGGGCAGAAGTAAATTCGATTAGGACTTTGAAAGTTTTTTTATATTGCGGTTTGGACTTTAATGTTTTAACACGTAGTTGGGGAGAACTGGAAACTGTAAATATCACGTAAGAACCAGTAGATATTCTAGGCAGTGAGAGCTGGATTCGTCGGCAGTGTTGCAAGATCAGAAGAAAGAAGCTGGACTTGGGATTATCTGCATTGAAGTGGGAAGATACTGCGGGGCGTCTCGATCAAGACCACGTTAAATAAGTACTGCAGTACAAAGGTTTTATTTTAAAAGGTCATGACCTAAAGGCAGAACAATTGTCAAATTGTTAAATAAATTGTAAAATTTTTCTTTTGGAAATGAAAAGATTTTCATTTGGTCAATCACAACGGTTAAGTTGTTAGAGATATATAAGTATTTCCTTTCAGATTCCTCGCCATACTGTATAGTTGGCAGATCAAATAATCGGCTATCTAGGCGATAGCGATTATCCATAACGGGACCCATTGACCCAGCTAGCCGGACATTTATCCATTCGTTAAAATTAGCTGTGGAAGTATTGATTTCAATTATCGTAACCTGTTCCTGGCGCCCAAAATTTTACTATAAATTCGGAACGGGTCACGACTATAACAGTCCTAAGGTGAATGATGTCAACGATCTCGTAATAGTTTATGACGAGACATTGTTGGTACATTTCAACACGCAATTCTTTGTGATAATCGTATCATTTCTCGTTTCACGAACAAATCACCCTTTAATTAAAATTGCAAATAACTCACTAATAGTTACCAGACCGGTTGTGATACTTCACGCTTCTATTGGCTTCTATCTGAACTAGACGTCACTTCGTCATAGGTAATACAGAATACGAAAGTTGAAATAACTTTCGAGAACAAATTTCATTTGAAGGAGAAATGTCTATCTTCAGTTTTGTAATTTTTAAAATGAAACTTTTATAATTTTTGAAAAATCAGAGTTATCAATGAAAATCGAATCTATTCCATCTTTAGAAGAGTACGTCACTCTTTTCATACAATACATTTAAAGATAAATTTGGAGCTATTTTTGAGAAAATTTTTAAAATAACCCAGGGGCTTCATGTAAAGTACCCCGAAAATTTAAAGAATGTTTTTCAGTATCGCAGAGCTTTGAGTTGGCCCAGATCGACCGGGGAATATTCGCGTTCGAAAAAATTCTACGAATAGTTTAGGCGCTAATGTTGTGCACGGAAGGACTGTGGCAGGAACAGACGGAAGTTTTGAAAAAAAACATATTTTACCTTTTCGGTATCAAGATCTCACAATTTTATATTAGTTTCAGTGTCCTTTGCGTAGTTTCTTAACTTCACGCACGCGTAGCAGCATTTAGAAACCCATATTTATGTAATATCTTAGAAAAGGGATTATTTTCAAGAAGACGAGTTATCAGTTTTTCAATTACACCTACTTTTCTGTGGAGGATTATGTAGTGCCATGTGAAAACTGATGTTATTTCCGTCGCGTGAAACGGATATTGACATTTCTCGAGCATACAGGAATCAAATGCCAATCGCGGTCGCATTGAAACGCTTAATACACAACCTCATTCTTAACGTCCTAGACTGGCAAATTGTTTGCAAACAAACTACCAAACAATGGAATTCAAGCAGACTTCAACTTCACTGTTCACATTCAAGGTATACCGAACGAGTCTATTTCTAAGGCTGTGTTAGATTGCGTGACCGCGCAGATATGTTATACCCGTACGAACGACGTTCTTCACGTGACATCTGTCGCCATCACTGGAATCCTGTTAGGGTGTCTGGTAGCCTGCGACAATGTTGCTGTCCAACGAAACTCCAAAGCCAGGGAACTGCCTGCTCCACCAACTCGCAATTGCCTTTCTGCTACAGTTGAATTAATGCATTCAACTGGGAGTTCACTACGAGGGCTTGGTGCTGCGTGCCCATTCATGAAACAACTTGAATACAACCGTACGTAGTCTCTAACATTTGCAATTGTAGTGGCTATTGCGACAATGTCTTACCAGGAATACTCTTTTCGTTGAAATTATGAAAGGAATGTAAACTAAAAGTCCCCATAAAATTAGGAAAAGAATGCTACTGTGTTTTGAAACATGTACGATAGAACCAATAGAAAACCCTTGAGAATACTAGAAAAAAGACTAGAAAAATGTTACTGTGTCTATAAACATGAACGGTAGAACCAATAGAAGCAGGCCTCGATAATACTAGAAAGAAAAAATAGTAAAAATATAAAAATATTTTATAATAAGATATTTAAGATAGTTCTGTATGAACTGCTTCAAGAATGTAAGGCATTTTATTTACTGGTAAATATCTTTATCAGAAACGTCTCATTCGACATGTTTCTCGATAGTACCAAACGAATTGATTTTGGGGTATACCTTTTACCATTTACATCTATTGTTTCTTCTCCTACGTTTTCTTTATTTTTATTTTCCTTATCATTCTTCTTCTAGGCATTCCGTCTCACATTTCGCACCATCCCATTTGTTGATAAGCGTATTTTTACGTATCTAAAATCATTTCACATGTCAATTTTAAACGAAATACTCCATCCACTGTCTTATGACCGTATTTCACTACACAAATGGACATTTCCCCAGAACCTTGTGAGCAAATCCATACATTAACGAAAATCATCAAATTGTCAATGTGAAGAGGTCATCATACTCTTTGTAAACATAGACGAGTCATAACATCAGATTTGTAACGTGTTGTAGTACATATTTTAAACGTGTTGTCCTAAATGAACCCTATTATCGTTTACTGAGCTTATTATTAAAATCCACGGCGTCAGCAACATTCAAGTGTACGTCATCTTGCCTTCACTGTTCTAAACGAACTTCAATATTAAAATTAGAATGTGAAACTTAAAATATAAACTTATAATAAAGTATAATAATGGTTAGACCAATAATCCTCCATTTGCTTTTATGGAAGCATATGAAATATTACCGTAGAAATTGTTTCTGAAATTTAGTTTCTACTATAATTTTTGAATATATTTTGTTGAAGTACTATGTTTTATTCCAACTTAGATTTTTAGTCGTTACTTTAAATCTCCATTATCATTCACGTTGAAATGCACTGTGATCTTTCTCTTTTGTTTGAATAATTAAAAATAAAAATGACTGCTAGTAACACAATTAAAAATTGAAATTATGGAAACATTCAAGTTATCTGACTTTGTAAGGACATTGTTGTATTTTTTCTTCGTGAAAATCAAAGGTGAGGGAATACCATCAGTATTCATCAAATTTCTGAAAGAAAGTATTCTTCGCGATCAGAGATAAAAAACAATTTGAAAACACCCATCCGCTCTGCAGTGGATGGCAGGTAACTGTCGGGATTTCGAAGCCTTTGTGGAATGGTCAGAATTCGATAATGTATTTATCAGTCTTGAATTATGAACCAGCATTTGTTTCCGAGCGGGAGCACCGGCCCGTGATATTAAACAAAACACGCCCAGGGGGCGCGCGGCCACACGGCGGCGTTTTCCCACGGACGACCCGGTATCCCCTCCCCGCTTCACCCGCCCCACCCACGCCCCCCGCCCCATCCCGAAGCCACCGTCCTCCCACCAAACTTCCTCCAATACACCACGCGCGTTGCGCGCCATGCCATACCCACGGTGGATTCCTCCTGTTCACCTCAGCATCTTAGCACCCCATCGCGGTCTCTCTCTGACTTGAATCACCCCGTGCCGGTCCCCACCTCAAGCTTTCTCGCAAACGATCTGCTGTGTACTACCAATCATTTTCATTTCCCCTCTTGCCCTTCTCAGATCGTATTTTGATTAACTTGTTTATGAAGAATGACGGGAATGTTTTGCTCTACCATTATTACTTAAATTAAGAGGTTTTACCTTTATTTTTCATTTGCAATCGTAGATGTCCACATTATTACAAGATTCTTATGAAGCAAAATTAATGCTTGATAGAAGACAATTAAAGTAGAAGTGATATAATTGAATACTATTTCATCGAATCGCGAGTTTTTAACTAGTGTTGCTCAACAGCACATATTATCTTCCATTATTTCTAACTTACGTTTTTCGAAAATTCAGAGATTTAAACAAAAATTAGATTTGTACCATTTCTTAACTTCTTCTCCTTTGCGCTACTCGTGGAAAAATTAAAGAAAACATATGGAGCCAGTTTGCAAAACAAGTATTGCATTAACTTTAAGCAGAAATTACCCCGAAAATACTCGTTTTTTCAAAAATTGTATATTATCTCTTTTAATGATCCAAATTTTAGAAACATTCCATTAAAGAAAAAATGTCTATAATCAATATTGTACCTTTGCAGTGTTACTTTTTTGACAATTTTTTAAAATATTTATTAAATTTTTTTAAAACTGTATTTCAAGATCTGCCTTTGAAATACAGACTTCTTTCACAAAAAATCATTCTCGTGAGTATTGTAGTTGTAGAAAGACACCAAAAAAATTTGAACTTTTGCAATTTTTGAAAATTTAGAGATTTAAACGAAAATGAGACATTCACCATTCTTTTAAGCGTTTTCTACGATACCCGAGGACAAAGTTCAATAAAAAAATTTAGAACCATATTTTAGAAAATATTGAAAATGTCGAGGCTTTGTCTAAAGTATTCCCTAATATCAAAATATCAGTTTCAAGCTCACGAACCTTTGAGACCGTTAACATTGAACGAGAAATATCAGTTCTGTAGGAAAGCGTCTTAGCGGTTTAGGCGCTAGAGGACCATAGACGTACGGACAGACGTTTTGGCGTCAGTCGATTTGTCGATATCAAGGACCCACAAAACGTGGATTGTCGGTAGCAAGGATCCACAAAACGTGGATTCTGACGACACAACGAGTTAGAGAATAGTATGTTCTTCAACGCCCGCATAAAGATGGCTATTTTTCACGCATTTATGTTTACTACAAGAGCGACAAAGGAGCGAGTGTCAGAATTTCTGCGAGTAAATAACAGCCATTATTCGCGGGTAGAGAACTATACATATGTAGATACTCTTTATGACATTGAAATACAAATATTCAGCACAAATTGTGTAACTTATTTTTGCCGTCTGTGACTGGTATTGTCGAGACTAAATCAGTGCAAAATCTCTAATTTAGCGCGTACGTTCACTAATTCACCGTACATCGTACAGCTATCCCCTGTATCTAGTACAGCTCGTCCCTGTATCTAGGGGCTCTACTCACAGCATAATCAACAGCGATTAGGGCGAGATGAGCGGGCGTGTACAAGCAATCCGTCTAGCACATGCAATTTCGCACAAAGGTAAAGTTGGAATTGTAATTTCGAGTATCGAGAACCAATTTTTGAGAACCATAACATTTTCACTTAAGTAAGTTATACCAATTATATTTAGTTACATCATATAATTTACTCTATTTTAGTACTCAGAACGAATTTTTAATTGTTGCACGCACGTTCGCAGACGTAAATATTTTTATGAAATTGAGGTTATGTTGTCTCATTATATGCCCTGAATTGTGCAATTGCTAATTTTATTCAGTGTTTCAATCAGAAGATATATAGGAAAATAAAATTATGCTCTTATTATTTTTTTCTCTCTTTCTTTCTTCCAGGGACCTTTTCCAGCTTTCAGAGGATGCCGATTTCGATTTCGGATGCCGATTTTCTCTTACAGAGACATATATTAACATTTTATACTAGACACACATGCGGACGCCTCGGTCTGTCAGCAGACTCACAAGGCCTTCCGCGACCACAGAAAGGCAAGGGACAAACAACTATCGAGACTCAAACCCATGACCATTCCGACTGAAAGGCTGAGTCGGCACCATCTTGGCCATCCAGGTAGGTAAAATTACGCTCTTATTCGATAATGCAAAAATGCTGAATATGATTGCTTATGGCTCTTCTTCGATTTCTCTCGGAATAATTGAAGTGATGTTGAATTTGTTACTTCTAAAATTATTGGTTACTTAAACATTTCATTCTCACTGTCGCTGCTTTCAGGATTCATTTTCTAATAAATGCACAGTAGAAAATGTAATAAGAAATAAGCGTAATGTGCACATGAAACTATGAAATTTTCCATTTGTTTACCGCGTTTCAAAATAAGCACGAATAGAAAAGCTAATGCAATCCTGTCCATTCATTCTGAAAATTCTATGAACGTGATTAATCAACAGGCCTTGGATTACAAATTATAATCCACGAGTGTGCAGTCGATGTTACTCGTCAACTATTCAGCAGTAATACATACATATAAATTAGTCGTACTAAGTAATTTACTACACGTAGGAACTATCCACTTTTTCTTTTCTAAGTCCAACGATAAGAGTTTTCCTGTCAAAAATTGCTGATTGCCGTCGCACGATTACAACATTACATCTTTAGTACATACGTCGTAAGGCGAGACAGTAACAAGCCATTCAGCACTTTTTTTTCCATATTTATATTCAATTTTCACGTCGAGTCTTAAAACATGATACATTCTAACATTGAAATGCAGAAGACATTCCATAGACATCTTCAAAATTAATATCTAAGACTAAGATTTTTCCTTTTGACCAATGAGATTTTTTGAATCTCTTGGAACTTTTTGAACACATCAGTTAATAACCTATGTTTATTCTTGTTCATTCATCCAGAATCTCGCGCTCAATTTTTCGTAATTACCTACTCAATTCAAATGAAATAAATATAAAGTTAATTTCTAACTCGCCTATGAACTCTCCTCTGCAAAATTCCCAGAACTTCGAATGGCGCACCCGCTTTATGGCAGGCACAAGTTCAACACCGGTCGGAGGGCGGGGTCGGGGGCGGAGGGGCGGGGCGGGGCGGCCGCGGGCGCCGGGCGCGGCGCGGCGTCCGTCAAAGGCCGGGCGGCTGTGGGCGCCCAACGCGCACCTGCGGCGGGAGGGGGCGGCGCCCCGAGGCCCTCGAGCGCCGAGCGGCGCACTCCGCGTGAACTTGGCCATCGCGCCGCGCGCCGCGCCACTCAAGCAACGCTCGCCGCACAGCCATTCGACACTCCCACCGTCACGGCCCTCGCTCTTTTCTGGACGTAGCCCGTACACGGTGGCGGGGGGGGGGAAGAGCTCGTCCACGGCTGGAGCGGTGCCTCGCTAGTGGGAGATACCTGGTTGGAGAAAACCCACTAGTCCACGGTAGGTCGGCGTCGGATCTCGCCATCCAGAGGGGGAAGATCCCGCTACCTCCCGATTAAAAAAACATGCACTTACGCGACGAATGACCTCAGTCGTTGAGGCGCCCGGGATTATTACCAATCAATCAATGTGACATAGACCGTCTTTACCGTCTCTCATCCGATTGACCACCTACCATGCGGTGGCAGGCGTTTCTTTGCACTTATACGCGAGTACCGAGAATTTGCCAGAGTTTCTGATTTCTAGGACTAGTTTCGGCTGAGTGAACCCCTTTGTCCACACGCCTATCAGTCCGCCCTCCTACTCGTCTATCTTCTTGCTTGCCCATCCGCCCGCGCATCCATCCATCCATCCACCCAGCCAACCAACCACCATACAGCCATCTGTTCTTTCACTCACACTCCCATTCATTCATCCATCAATTCCTTCACCCGCCCACCGATCCATCCATCCACGTATCCACCAACCCTTCCATCACTCTTCCATTCGCTTACTCCCCCAACCACTCTCCCGCCTACCCAATTACTCGACCACCCGACCAGCCAACTGTCCGCCAAAACGCACTCCACGATCGTCACAGACTTCTCCGTCTTCACCCTGCTTCTTCCCCGCGTCCGCGCCCGCCCCCTCCCCCGCCCCTCCACCCCCCTCCTCGCCACGCGCCGCGCGGGCCGCCGGAGCTCCGTTTTCTGAAGTCGACTACCCCCCCGCCGCCACCGCCACCGACGCGAAACTGCGACAAACTTTTGCCTGTTCCTGCTAATTAAGTTACGGCGACGAGTGCCCGGGCGCTGCCGTTCGGCGGACATTTTAGAGGATCCTCCGTCGTCGGCGCCGCCGACGTCGCTCGCCGGCAAACTCCCGAGTCACGCCGCCGCCGCCGCCGCGATGCTGTCCCACCCCCCGCCCCCGCGCCGCCCCCGCGCCGCCCCCGCGCCGCCCCCGCGCCGCCCCCGCGCCGCCCCCGCGCCGCCCACGCCGCCCCCGCGCCGCCCCCGCGCCGCCCCCGCGCGCCGCGACGAAGACGTCTACGCGCTTGTTGGCCGCGCTTGTTATCGTCCGACGCACGCGATGCGGCGCGGTGGCGGCGCGGCGCCTGTATCGACGCTGTGTCGACACGAGCGCCACTGAGGCGCTGTGCAAACGCCCTCGTTTAATGAGATGAGATGCGATGGAGAAGGTGGCATGCGTTCCTTTGCGCTTGTCGTACGCGAGTACCGAGAATTTGTCTGGAGTCTCTGAGTTCTAGGACTAGCATCGGATGAATGAGCTCCAAGCCAGTGATGCTCTATTCAATAAGAAGTTTATGTATCTTTCGTTTTAAAAACTAATGAATATGAATGCCATTTCACCAAACAAGCACATTTAAGGTCTCCACAATAAGCCTTGCCAATTGTAGTTGGAAAATAATGTGTTCGATCACCATGCTCTAGGAAATTAGTTCCGAAATCACGTCATTGTCTTTAAAAATTGACATTTTACGTGGCATGTGCCTGGCGTGTGTTTATTAAGCGGAAAGAAAGTTTAGGTATTTGGCAAGAAAAATTTCAAAGTCATTATTTGCACAAAATTCATTATTATTGTTACTATTATTATTATTATTATTATTATTATTTAATATGATAAAGGAAGAGCTCCTAACCAAACCACTACAATTGAAATTCTATCACCGTATATAAATGAATTCAAACTTGCCCATTTTAAGGACATAATACGTTACCATTCGCATATCTTGCGGATATATTTATTTGTCCAAAGTTCCACTTAAACAGGACACAGAAATCTGAGAATATATCAAGTCTCTTTGCACTCAACATTTCAAATAATTCTGAAATATTAAATATTTACTTTTGAAATTACCTTATTTCGTTTATTCTAATTAGAATGTAAAAACAAGGAAATTGTGCACTGATAACAATACTTCTTACTCATTAATATTAATATAATATTCATCTCTACATTTCTTTCCACTCGTAAACCTAATTTAAAATGAAAGACCTAGTAAATTAATATTTTCAATTACAGTACTGTAACTATATAACTCCTCCTGTACAATTAATTATTTTCAAACTAGGAACAATAATTTACTCAAAATTTGCGTGCTAATGTCATAATTTTGCATTTCTGTGTATACACTTTATTTTATTTGTTCTGTCCCTAGTTTATTTTATCCGTCTGCAAATTGCATAAATCTCTGTTTCTCATTATTTCATCCAGTTGGCTCATGCCGACGCTGCTCTGAGCGAGATGTTTTGTTTATTCCTACTATTGAAACCTTTGTTGCGGAAACGCTACGCCGAAATCACAATTCTCTGTTTCCGAGTTTTTATTTTGTGACAGGCTAATTGGCGGCAATTTATTGCGGCGTTTGCCTTCGCTTTCTATAAATAAACATCGTTATGGAAAAAAATGCCAGAGATCGCGCCACCGCGTCGCAGACGAAACAAAGGTGTCAACCACCCGGCAACTTACGCGGCGAAAATTTAGTTTCGTCGTACAAATACCAACACTAGCGGAACATTGCAGTTTGTTAGGTGGAACTTTACTTTAGTATGGTCGCTCAGTTTGTGCGCGCTCCAGTAGGGGAGAAGAGTGCAGCAACGTATCTCCGTGTGTTTTTGGCATTGATACATTCTTAATTTTTCAGATTTAAGATTGCTTCTTGTAAATCGCGGAATATCCGATTTTCCGAATGAAATTCGCCGAATACTTTGAAATGCGCGGCCTGGTTTGGATAAGATTTGTAGTATTATCGTTATCATTATTATTTCTTTTTAATAAGTGTCAACTCGGTACGCCTGCGCTACTTAAGAAATAAGTGATGCTACTTCCAATTCTGTTGAAGTTTGTGGAAAACTGCTGCTGTAGTGAGGACACTCAAATATTAGTTTTTCTTGCAATTTTTTCCTTTCCAAGATAATCAAAACGTAAGTATTGTTCCTTACTGCATTACTTTCACTTAATTTAAACGTGAATTTCATTTCAGTTTACAATGTATCATCACAACCTCAAGTTTTCATTTTTTAGTTTGATAAGGCTTCAGATACGTCTCGATGGAAAATTAGAGAAATACAAACACAATTACTTGACTTTTTACTTTTACACTATTACTTGACACATTTACAGAGAGATATAGCAATTATTACAGGCGTTTCGAAAACTGTCGTTAAGAGAATAAAAATAAAAATTGAACAGAAATAATCCCTGGAAGCAGGTCGTGTAGGTAAATATGACAGGAAAAGGTTCACCAGTCTTCGTACCGAACGCAGGGTCAGGGAAATCTGCCTCAAAAATTGTAAAAAGAGTGTTTCCGATCTAACTACGAAGATAAACACCAAGGGAAAAACAGTTTTCAAAAGGACGGATCAGAGACGGTTAGCAGAAGAGAACCTGATCAGTCGTCTCGTCCTATAAAAAAAACCACGCCTCACCCACGCCGTGAAGAAGGGTCTGCAATTGAACAGACAACACTGGAATGTGACTGTTGCAGACTAGAGTCGAGTGATATAACATTTTTATATATTGAAAGCACTAATGCATTTCATCAATATAGAATTTTTGTAATATTTTACAGGTATGCTCCTTTAACGAATCAACGTTTCACATTTTGGTCGACTAACGCCCGACGACGCCCTGGGGTTCAGTTCCATGCAAACGGCCTAATGGAGAGAGTTAAACAACTGGTGTCAAGGTGTGGTCTGTGATCTCAGCGAAGGGTATAGAGGGCGCCTATACATTGTAGAAGGGCAAGATCAGTAAAAGCGAGCACTAGAAATTCTTGTCACAGCTCGAAGTTCGAAATGTGATTTCTTGGTGATTAGAATACAATTTTATATACGATCCAGCACAAAATGGAACCATAGAATGTTTATTTTCAATGAGATCATATTTCGTTACAACAGTTTTAGAATGCTTCCATTGAATTCCACAGTCCTATACGTGTTGCTTTATTGCACTTCGCTTGCCTTGAACAAGTACTTTATTCGCTCTTACACGACAAAATTTCACATTGTAATCACTGAATTTTCTTACAGATTATCTATAACGTCGATCCGAATTACTGAAAGCACCAGAAGAATGTGCGAATATCTAACTGAATTTCTCCCAAATTTACCCCAACCCACAGTTACCAGATAACAGCGCGAAAGTTTCTTTTATTTGCTATTTATCACAGATAAGTCACTACTCTTGCTTATTTTATTTATGTACTTCTTGAATGTGAGCCACATTCTTAGAGCCACACATTCCCTTACACAATGCGCTAAATTTACATTTGCCGATTTCAGCTTTGTAATCCCGGTGATTAAAAACCTCTCTTTCTTTCTTCTTTTCTCTCTCCTTCTCTCTCTCTCTCTCTCTCTCACACACACACACACACTCACACACACACACACACGTAAGTTTCTAGAATAACATTTTGCGCTAACTTGTATGAAGTGTTGTCGGCCATCTTGGTAGTTTTGATCAATGAACGTCGACCAGACAGTGCGGATAAAACAAAAATGATAGCCGTTGAATAAAAAAATCATAAAGTTTGCAAACCTTCAGTTGTAATGGTTAGAATTTCTTGGAAAGAAGAGCTAAAATTTCAACTTCTCGAAAATAAAGAATGTAAGGAAGATGAGGAACCAGGAAAACGAAATTGGTCAGAAAATACATGCATATGCAAATGTGAAGTGTATTCCTCAGAGTGAACAGTGAGACGAAAAAGTAGAAGGAAGAGGGATTGGAAGACATGGAAAACATCTCTCTGAAGTAAATCATAGAATATCTTCTTTTCATGTTCCCATTTTGAGAAATCGCGGAGATTGCATTAAAGGAAAATCTGTAAGAACCGTCTTGCCTTTGAATGCATTACCTAGGAATGATAGAACCTTTTCATCATTCGTTAGTTCTGCCTGTTAGGGACCCAAAAAACGCTTTGCAGAAAGAAACGATATGATTCGGTGGTACGTACAACATAGTTATATATATTCTAACAAACTTTCATTATTAAACAAAATGTCACTGTATCTCTTGAAATTCTCTGAAACAGCATTCAACATCATGGGAAATCAATTCAAATGAAGAGGTAATTCAGCAATTCGAAGAAAAAATACACATATGTAGATAAATTATTAGGCTCCAGTATCAAATGATAGTAAGATATATGAAATGGTCTGATTTGGTCAATTTAAACTTAGTCTCCTTTCCAGCAATGATTCTACTGCGTTGTCAGTCGTGTGATCTTCAAAAAGAAAAAAAATCATTGAAAAACACCAAAAACGTTGCGTCAACCAACCTGAATTGCGTTAATCATCTTCTTTTCTTCCAATTAGTTTTCAATTGGAAATAATACATCATGATTACTTACAAAGTTTTGCCGTCCACTCTCGAGTAAACCAGAAAATCTTTTTCATATGCCATGTTAGATTCATTTGAATACGAAAAATATATACTTTGAAATTTACCGGCAGGAGTCGGTAAGTAATATTTCATGCAGTTCCTAGATGTGCCTCTTGCAATAAGCTGGTCTAGTGATTGCAAAGACCTACTTTGGTGTAGAGTTGCCGTGCATTCGCGAACCCTCCCGAAACCAGAAAGTCTCTTTTATATACCATGTCAAATTCCTTTCAATATAAAAAAATATATATTTGAAATTTACCAGTGATAGTCGATAAGCAATATTCCACGCAGTTCCTAGATGTATCTGTGCCTCTTGCATTCGCGATCCCTCCCGAAACCAGAAAGTCTCTTTTATATACCATGTCAGATTCCTTTCAATATAAAAAATATATATTTGAAATTTACCAGTGATAGTCGATAAGCAATATTCCACGCAATTCGTAGATGTATCTGTGCCTCTTGCATTCGCGATCCCTCCCGAAACCAGAAAGTCTCTTTTATATACCATGTCAGATTCCTTTCAATATAAAAAATATATAGTTTGAAATTTACCAGTGATAGTCGATAAGTAATATCCCATGCAGTTCCTAGATGTATCTGTGCCTCTTGCATTCGCGATCTCTCCCGAAACCAGAAATTCTCTTTTCTATACCATGTCAGATTCCTTTCAATATAAAAATATATACTTTGAAATTTACCAGTGATAGTCGATAAGCAATATTCCACGCAGTTCCTAGATGTATCTGTGCCTCTTGCATTCGCGATCCTTCCCGAAACCAGAAATTCTCTTTTATATACCATGTCAGATTCCTTTCAATATAAAAAATATATACTTTGAAATTTACCAGTGATAGTCGATAAGCAATATTCCACGCAGTTCCTAGATGTATCTGTGCCTCTTGCATTCGCGATCCCTCCCGAAACCAGAAATTCTCTTTTCTATACCATGTCAGATTCCTTTCAATATAAAAAATATATACTTTGAAATTTACCAGTGATAGTCGATAAGCAATATTCCACGCAGTTCCTAGATGTATCTGTGCCTCTTGCATTCGCGATCCCTCCCGAAACCAGAAATTCTCTTTTCTATACCATGTCAGATTCCTTTCAATATAAAAATATATAGTTTGAAATTTACCAGTGATAGTTGATAAGTAATATTCCACGCAGTTCCTAGATGTATCTGTGCCTCTTTCAATATGCTGCTCTAGCGATGTGGGTCTTTCGGAGCGGCGTCGCCGCGCATTCGCGATCCCTCCTCGCTCTTTCCTTGGCGGCCTCGTTCCTCGTGCCCTTACGAGCGCGCGCGCCGCCTACGCGCCCTCGCGGCGCCATCACCCCGGCTCGTAACTCCGCTCCCGACTCTCCTGTCACCTCATTTGCACTTCCTTGTAAAAACGCTCGTTATCTCCCCACTTTCCGAGTAACTTAGCCCCCTTGCTTTGTTTGCCTTTTGTCCTAACGTTATCACCTCTTCTCTCTCGACCCGCTGCCCCCCCCCTCCCCTTTCTAATTCTCCTGGCAGGCGCGTTCGCACGTTCTTAGATATTCATATTTCTCGTACGCCGGCAATATAGCTCTTCTTCATCTAAAAACCCGACTTCGTTTCGTCACTTCCTTACCTCGCGCGCCGTGTCCACCCGCATTTAGGCGGAGTTCCCCCGCGCCCGCCCTCGCGCCCTCCGCGCCCGGGGCGCCCAACTTAAAATGGAAATTGAATTCGCAGGTCGAGGAAGTCGGGGTCGCGCAGGGGTAAGCCGGCGCGACGGGCGGGGCGGGGCGCGGTGCGGCGGGGCGGGGGGCGGTGGGGCGGGGCGCGGCGGGGCGGGGCGCGGCGGGGCGGGGCGCGGCGGGGCCGAGCGCGGCGGAGAGGGGCGCGGCGGGGAGGAGCGCGGCTGGGCGGGGCGCGGCGGGGCGGGACGCGGCGAGGCGGGACGCGGTGGAGCGGGACGCGGCGGGGCGGGGCGGGCAGGGCGCGACACAGCAGGGGAAAGACATTGCGAGAGGGGTGGAGCGGAGTGAGCCGGACCGAGACGGGGTGCAGCGGTGTGCGGGTGTGGCGGGACGGGGAGTGACGGGGTGAATCGGGACAGGGCGTGTCGCAGCAGAGGGAAGACGTGGCGAGAAGGGTGGAGCGGGGTGCAGCGGAGTGCGGCAGGGAGGGGGCGGATAGGGCGCGGCCGAGCGGGGAGGGGAGGGATCAGGCGAGGAATGGTGGGAAGGGCACAAGCAGAGCAGGCAGGAAACGTCAGGGCGGGGCAGCGTTGTGAGAAAAGGGCGAAAAGCAAAAAGCAGACTGGAAGAAATACGAAAATCGTATGAAGGAGGGGAGAGGGAGATGAAGGAAGTGCCAGAAGCGGTAAGAGAGGCGTGGAAACGTAAATATTGCACAGGACAGCAAGATGAGATCCAGAGCACCCACTAAAAATCAGAGATTCTGTGTTGTTTTTGACCGTTCTGTTACGAAATTCCACACATATCATTCGCGATGACAAATAAATCGTCAAACTATTAAGCAGTAGATAAATGTAAATGATGTTAAAAACAGGCAACAAGTTAATTTTTTAGTTTATTCAGGACCTATAACAAGTGAAAATTAGGCATAAACAATTAATTCATTTAGCTAATTTTCTTATATATTTAATTCTTCTTAGAAATGTAGCAAGTAAAAGGATTTTTAATTACTAATTTCCAATGTGCTAAAAATATCTATGTCCTCTCTACAGTGTGAGAGATGTCTCTGGTTTCGTTAGATACCCAGGAACTCGGGGAAAATCAACAAACAATATTACAGTATACTAAATTATCAAACTCACTTCTTACGAAGAATCACATGTGACGTTCGCTGGCCAGGAGGCCGCCCGTTCTT
Organism: Acheta domesticus; assembly: GCA_031308135.1. Taxonomy (NCBI): domain Eukaryota; kingdom Metazoa; phylum Arthropoda; class Insecta; order Orthoptera; family Gryllidae; genus Acheta; species Acheta domesticus. Next base: position 77,166,472 of record JAHLJT010009436.1, on the reverse strand, counting down.
AAATATTTTGTTTTTACTTGTAGCATTAAGGAAGAGCATTTTTTTGTATTCTAGATACTAAAGAATTGTTGAACTATATATATATATATATATGCAATAATATGTTTTTGCAGTACTTAACAATAATATAAAATTGCCGTACTTATTGCAGTACTTGTTAAATTTCTAATTGATTGCAGTGATGTATGCGAGTATTTTATTTCTTGATCTTGCGCAGTGTGTGCAACGTTTTGGAAAACCTCTTTTCTTAAGCAGCTTTTCTGCTGATGCTGACCACAAGTTAATTTTAATATCCTTTCATGCTAAGATATCTAACTATGTATAAATTAAATATGAAGATCTAATTATGAGACGCATCTCCGTAAACCAGGGAAATCCTGAGAGTGCCTAATAAAAGTCAAATAAAAATATACAAGTTGATAAACTCTTGGATTATTGGGTGATGAGATGAATCGAACAGAGCATACTGACCTGTGTGACAAATCAAATAATATTTTAATTTCACAAATTTGAGTAGTAGGAAGCATTTTCATAAGTTATTTAGCCATTAATACATAACACTTACGAGATACTATACAAGTACATTTTACTTGCAATATAAAAACTATATTCAAGATCTCCCACATACTAAGCCATTGTCTATTCGTTTTACGGTTGCTTGTATATTACTATAATATATATTACTACTCATTATATGTTTAAACTCTACAATGGAAGTGCAATATCGAAGTGAACCGTATCTAGGAACATTTAGCAATACGAAAAAATATCCGGGTAATTTACGACCACGTTAACGTCGAGAAATCGTCACCAAAACCGCAAAGGAGAGAGGATAGGAGGCCTGCGAGCCCCGAGCGACCGAGGGTGCAACCGAGGCGCCGACGATCACAGGACATCGATGAGCCAATTAATGTATGGGATTAGGAGCCCGCTCGCAGCTCCGCACCGCCCGCTCCTCTCGCTTCCCCTCCATCACCACGTATCCCTGCTCCCACCAACTCCATCGCCTCGGGGCGCGCTCCCCCGCACGGGCCATCATACCATCACCGCCCCCACCCCACCACCCCCACCCTGCCACCTCCGCCGGCGCGCCGCCGAGCGGATTACACAAATGGGCGCATCGCGAAATGGCGTCCGATCGGCCGCGAAATGCGGCTCAGCGCCCCAAAGACGACGCCGCCACCGCCGCCGCCGCCGCCCCTCCCTCGCACCCCTCGGCGCGCGGCCTGCTGCATCACGCATGAGGCGAGGCGGGCGCCGAAACGCCGGCAGATGACGCTCGCCGCGACAAATAGACGAGTGCGGATGCGTTATTAATTTGCACGCGCCGCACCGCCGCCGCCGCCGTCGGCCCACCTACCCGCCCGCCCGCACGCACGCACGCGCGCGCGTGTGTGTGTGGAGTCGCAGTGCGACAGGTGCCGTACACGGGTTGACCTCGGATGCGGGGGGGGGCGGACAGCGATGATGGGAAAGCTGTGCAGGAAGCAGAAGGGGAGGATGAGTCGAAGCGCGCACTGTGGGAGTGTCGCGGGAAGTTGGTAATAGAGGAGAGGAGCGCGTGTGGGAGTCTCTCTGCTAGTTTGAAATTATGACTCGTGATGTAGCGGTCTGATTGCTCGTCTTTCATTGCTGGGTCCGCGGCTCAATTCCCGGTCGATTTATGTAGAATTTGTTCTTGGCAAAGCGTACTAGCGGTAGGGTTTCTCTGCTTTCTTTCGTTTTCACTGCTTTTTTATTACCGTTGATTATTTCATTTTCATTCATGACATACCGTCATATTCAGCTATTCATCAAATATTTCATCCATTCCAGTTATGGCCATGAGGTTTGGGCACTGCTCTCTTGTAATAAAGAAAATCCCAACCTATTTTTACTTTTTGAGTGGACTTCAGGCGTAATCATAACCCAATATAGTTTCTTATAACGAAAAACCTTTTATCATTTACTGTACATTTCTGTCAAATATCTTAATCGCTATCTACTCTGATCATAAAATTTCTTAAATTGATGTTTGTTTGTTAATCAGATTGCGGCCTGGAACGTCATCTATATAACTAAATATGTTTTTTTTCTTCTATACACCATTGACACCAGCATGACAGCGCACTATAATCGAGTTCTCGGTCCTACCTATTCGTATCTCCAATAAGATAACTCAACCCAGCGAAAAGTGCGTGGAGGTACTAATGAAGCGATTACGGCCGGTGACTGCGGCGCGATGAGGTCTGCTGCGAGAAGTGAGAGGCGTGCTCCTAGTACGACAATCCAACGCAAATTATAAGGGCAACGCGAGCAGGGTGGGAAAGTTCGTAGAGGCTGGTAGTACGGGAGCGCGAGAGCAGGGTGAGCGGACGAGGTGGAGGAGGCCCGGTTAAATAATTGATTCGTGATTCCGGGCGCGTCAACTCTAGAGGTCATTAGACGTTAGTGTAGTGCGTGTTTTTTCCTCGGATGGTGGCGGTGATCTTTTTGCCCGCTGGATGGCGAGATCCGGCGCCGACCTACCGTCGACTAGCGGCGTTTCCCCTCAACCAAATATCTCCCACCAGTGAGGCACCGCTCCAGCCGGGACAAGCTCTAAGCCCCTGATTGGTCATCCGGCATGTGTGGCAGTTTAGTGAATGTTAGTGTGTGTGTGTGTGTGTGTGTGTGTGTGTGTGTGTGTGTAAGGGGCGAGGATAGGACAAGGAAGGGGAAGGAAAAATCCCGCGCTGGCCGTGACCCGTTTGTTAAAGTACTGCTCCAGCATTCGCCAGGTGTTCTTCGGAGGAAAATTACTGATCAATGCAGCCGACCGCTAGAATTCTCCAGACAACGACTGAATTCGACCTAGCTGATATGCTAGTGTCGAAAATCCTGCCGCCGTCGGGACTCAAACCTTCCAATTCTTCACCAGAGACCGTGTCCACCTATGTGGTCACGATCCCCCCTGTGAGGGCGGCACGGGCCAAGCCGCTGGCGGCGTGTTGCACCCTACGATCTCTAGATCTGGCCAAACTGGAAGGAAGGGGCTGCCTCCTGGGGAGCGCTGCTGAGCAGATAGAGCAGCAGGCGAGAGCGGCAAGGCGCGGGTGGAGGAGCGCGGGCGGTCAGCTCCCCCAGGGCCGGGGGAGGGAGTGGCCAGGGCAGTGGGAGCTGCGGATACGACGAGGGCGAACCTCGTGCGCGGACGTGTCCGCCGCTATCAACGCACCGCCAGGGTAATTTCCTCGAGACTTTACGGGCGAGCTTTATAGTATGCTTTCCTCCCCAACTGCGAGCTTTTACTTCGAACTGACCGCCCAGTTTACAATTAAAAATTGATATTCCCGATGTCTCCGTCAAATGCTTCAATTTTGTGGGCTGTATGTTATTTAATAGTCAAGAATTTTAAAACACCTATTTCAACGCTATTAATTATACCACGTTAGTTTATTAATATAAAGAATTTAATTAATTATTATATCTAAAGTACTTATATAAGGCATCGGGATATCTACGTACATTGCGATCCTAATTTACTGGAGAGCATTTAGAAAAGAAAATGATATTCTAAATTACAAAAAAATATATTAAATAGATGATGATGATAATAAGACCGTGTTTGAGTGTTCTCGCAATATTTTAATATCGGAAAGGAGCAAACTCAAATTAATTTAGAACATAAATTGTCTTACATACTTTTAACAGAATGAAGAGGATGCTAAGCTTTCGTATCCGTAGTTCCATTTGATTCTTTATCATTTAAATTCATACAATTACTTTGAGTATACTATGTTCACTATTGCAGACAAAAGTAAAGTTACTTAATAATTTGTTACAATGAACCCCTCTAATTAGCGCAGATGAACTTTGCAACGGATATTCCAAAATGTTAAGGGATCACGTACTTTATATTTTCAATTATTGAAAAATAACATGAATCTGGATCTCAATTTTGGCGTCAATTTACAAGTGTAAAGCCACACTCCGAAAGCTTTCTAATAAATTCATTAAATTCTCTATTACTATACAAACAAATTTGAACTACCGTACTAATTTCCTGTCTTTGTATCCATAAATAAACAGGCGATTTGTGATTCTCACACACAATAAAAAATCAATGTACCACCTCAATATTTCTGTTGTATTTTACAAAACACGCAACATAAAAAAACACATTCATAAAAATTAGTGAGTAGGCCTTTTAACGAACTTGAAATAAGTTCATTTATTTTCAGAATTTAGTGCAATTAATTTTTATTGTCTTTTATAATCGCTGAGTTTAAGACAATTCACTTCCTACGTATAAAATCTGTTCAAAGATTTCAATATCGTTCATACCATATGCGAAATAAGCCCACGGAAAGTGAGTTATAGCTGCAAAAGCACCACTACCAAATCGCATCTCTGAGATTTTTCGAGCTGAAAACTGAGGTTTCCGAAGTTAGTACCCCGCTGTAAACAGCCAACAGCGTAAGGTGACGTACGTCGCAGTCGGAGACGAAGTTTTCCCTTCACATCCAGAACTACATTAGGAGATGGCAAAATTTTTATTTAACCTCGAATATTCGACTATTAGGAGGATGTAACCTTATTCTAAACGCTCTTGCTCGCGATGCTGAAGACAGCGTCGACTCCACGGCACGGGCATATTGAATCAGTCGATTCAAATAGGCTGATGGTATAATTGAGTTTCGGGTGAGGCAGAAGCGCGAGCGACGGGAGCGGCGGCGGGCCCTGTGCTAGGGCGGTGGCGGCGGCGGCGGCGACGGGCCGAGGGCGGGGCTGGGCGCGGCGGGGTCGAGGTGGGGCGTGGCGGGGCATGGCGGGGGACCAAACACGCGCTGCGCTCGGCGGCAAATTGCATCTCCGCCCCCGGTCGCGCCCGCGCCCACCCCCGCTGTCCGTCCCGCCCCTCCGCGCCACACGCCACGCCACGCCGCCACGCCCCGCGCCACGCCGCGCCGCTCCTGCCCCCGGGGCACGCCGCCGCCGCGGGCCCCGGCGAGCGGGTCGTGCGTGTCAAATTCGCACGCACAAACGCGCGCTTGTCCCCTGCGTCGCCCGAGCCCTCCGCCCCCCCGCTCCGCACGGCCCCCAGGGGCCCCGGCCGCCCGGCACGGGGATAAAAGTCAACACGCCCTCATCGCCCGCCCGACGGGATGGGGAAGAAGGGTTCCCGGTTTCCGGGGAAAAGAGGAGAAGGGTGGCTCGGATTTTTGTGACGGGCGGAAGAGGCAATAATAACTGTTTACTCCTTAATTTGGAGCTCAGAAACGCAACACGGCAGACTTTTAAAAGAAATTATGTAAAAGGAAACGTTGCTTGTTTAGGAGAGCTTGAAAAGAATGTTTTGCTTAACAGCAAACGGAAAAATATTTTAATATAAAATATAACAATGCTAACTTTTCAACGTTCTCGTACAAATTGAAAATCACTGTCGTTTTCAGTTTAAAATTGCAATATTATTAACATTTTACAAATTCCAATCTTTGGCCATAATACATTAGTAACAACCAAAGTCGCTGATAAATGTGCGTTAATTTTCTACTAAAATACGAAAAGGGTTATCTATTTTACACCTAATTGATTTACATTTATTGATTGATTTACATTTATTGATTGATTTATTTTTCCGGACATGTCAACTGTTACTGTCATTACTCCCGTTGGTGTGGTGAATGTTTTTATGCCTGGATGTTGCAGTGCATCTCCCGCGGTTGATGTCGACCAACACGTCGGACTGCGGGGGAATTCCCTCCCCAGGTATCTCTCCCAGCGGGGCATCACTACAGTCTGAACAAACTCCAAGTTCCTTACTGGACGATGTATCTTGTGCAGTGCAGTGCATGTAAGTACGCTCTTTGTGCGCACATGTGTGTAAGTGGAAAGGAAACGACAAGTAAAAGAAAAGATCGCGCGCAATCTGTAGCCCGTTTGTAAGATATTGCTCCGACACACGCGTATATGAAATTATATTAATATTAGTAAACCCGCAATACGTGACGTGCATGAAGAAATATATTTTTCTGAAAAAATATTTAGTTTTACTTTCTTTGTAACATTTAAGACTCTCGGCGTTCTTTTGCAACGAAGAATCTAATAAAATCAAGTTAAGGTACTAACTGAAGTATGCATATCATGGGTCGTTTCATTCACACTTTAAAAAGTAAGCAAACAATGGATATCTACTAGAATATGCTAGGGATTCTCAAATCAAACAGTTGTGTTCAAAATATTTTAGCCTCTCAAGCAGCAAAAAAATGCGTACGAAGTTCTAATAATTAATTATTATTTTATGTAATAATACAAAATTAGACAAATTTTACCAGTCTTTGAATGAAAGGAGGCCAGCCATGATTTAAATAATCAGAAAAGTAGAATTGTACACGTTGAAATACGAAATAAATTAATAAGGTTTTATAATGTTTATTAATACTTGGTAATAATTATAACTCTGCCGCAGCCTTCTGGTCCTTTCACTCAAGCACTTGAATCATGTTCATGAAAATTTCATATCCAATGTTTAAACATCTATAGGTAAAAATTGCCTCAACTGTGATATCTAGAAATTAAATGGAGTTATTATTTACTAAATCAGAGCTCTAGTAAAATCCAAATAAATTTATTATTTACTTCATTGATACAAGCTATGAAGGTGAAATTACTTGGTATTTGCACAGACAGAGTGAAAAAGCGTGACAGCCGTTTAAAGCAGCTAAAACTTTATTGACTAAGCACAATTGTGTTAGATTTAATTTGTTAAAGGTAAATGAACTTCAATTTAAGAAATGTAAAAAGTTAGAGATTAAAGGACTCAAAGACAATTGTGTTCGAAATCAAGAAAAACTTATAAACGTGAAAAAAAGGTAAATGCAAACATTAATCTCGAACAAGAAATCTTAATTCCATTCTCTAATTGATCTATTTGTTCTTTTCCTCTTTCTTACTCTTAAGAAGAGAAATAACTAACAATTAGAGAAAACTAGAAAATCATTATTAAAAAGTATAATTTGTGGAATGAGCGAATATTTATTTTGCAATATAATGCATAAATGTTATTGTTATACCTAATATTGTTCTAAAAATACAAATAAATAAACATTTTTCAAGTGTCAAGTGTTTATTGTCCCAGTTTTTAAATGGCTAGTGTTTTGTAATTTGGGAGAAAATCAATATTATTTTCTTAGATAAAAAAACACAAAAATTTTCATCAGTTTAAAAGGTATCGTTAAGGGGCACTTAGCAAAGGCATTGGATCGCCCACGATGCGTGCGCAGAGGTGTCCTAATTGGGCGCGGAACGTGAGGGCCACTTGTGCAACTCGCGCGAAGTGCGCACTTCGGCCTTCGCGGCGCCTCCGTCCGGCGCGGCGGACGCACATGTGTGGCGGCCACGTGACGCCCCGCTCCGCCCCGCCCTGCCCCGCCCTGCCACGCCCCGCCCCGCCCAGCCCCGTCCCGTCCTGCCCCGCACCACCCGCCCAGCCCTGCCCGGCCCCGCCCCCCGCTCCGCCCACCCCTCCCCGCTCCGCCCCTCCCCACCCAGCCCCGCCCCGCCCAGCCTCGTCCCGTCCTGCCCCGCACCACCCGCCCAGCCCTGCCCGGCCCCGCCCCCCGCTCCGCCCACCCCTCCCCGCTCCGCCCCTCCCCACCCAGCCCCGCCCCGCCCAGCCTCGTCCCGTCCTGCCCCGCCCTCCCCGCCCTGTCCAGCCCTCCCCGCCCTGTCCAGCCCTCCCCGCCCCGTCCCGCCCTGCCCCGCCCCGTCCTGCCCCGCCCCGTCCTGCCCCGCAACATCCCACCCCATCCCCGCCCCGCTCCCCCCACTCCACACCCCCGCGGGGAAGGGATGCGGTTGAGAAAACGAGCGCCTGCAGACGTAGGCTTCCGCTGTAGTTCATGGATTGTAGACTGTTGGATCGTGTTCGAAGCATTTTGGTCATCATACTGCGGCCATCTTTAGTGCGGTTCCGATTATGTGAATTCTAGGTTATCCTAAAAATACTGCATTGTAGACACTTCGGTCGTCTTACTCCGTCCTCCTTTAGTGGATTCAAAGTTAAAGAATTCGCAATGAGGCTGCCCAAGAAAACCCGCGTCCTAGGTATTTCGGCCGTCATGGTGCGAGCTTGTGCCAATCATTAGAAGAAGGACATCCCTCCCCATCACATTCCTGTAACGTGTTCTTATATATTTGTTAATTGTAGGTATCTTTATGCCTTAATCAATTAAGCACAAAAAGCAGATTGCTATCTCAAAAAGTGAAGGAGTTCTGAAAGATTTCCTTTCATCGGCGAACTGAAACAAATTCTCAATTTTCAAATAAAATTCTCAGTAAATCAAACGATTACCCTTATATTCACCAATTGTGGTTTATAAAACGTACCTACTTGATACTCGTATTCAGTTTCAAGAATTTTTAATGAAAAAAATTACTAAAGAATTTATAAAGCTTATTATTTCTTCTATTTTTTATAAAAATAGGAAAAATAAAATATTTAATAAAAGAATTGATAGCCATTCGTGCCAATTGGTGAGCTTACTCTTTCTCACTGTTTGAATTCAGCAGTAGTGCTGACCGAGTCCGCTGACCCGTTCGGAACGATTCAGAGGAGTCGGCGAGCGAGGGGCGCGCGCAGGGAACGCGAGAATTTAGAGAGTGCGTGCCTGACCACGGTGTAAGAGATATAGGTGGGCTCACTCCCGGTCTAAAACTGAAGCTAATGTGAGGTTAGTTCTCACAGTTCTCGCTATGTAAGCGCTGCGAACGACTTGGGCATTTTTGGGACAAGATGGTGATCCATTTAATAGCTTTGTAACCTCTGGTGAAATCGCGAGACGCCATCATGAATGCCCAACTCAATCGTGCGCACTGTACGGATAAGCGAGGAACTAGCCTCAAACTGGCTTCAAAAATATTGTCCAAAAGGCGGCTAGTTGACACACCTAAGGTCCGATTAAATTAAGAAGGTGATTGACAGTTCTGTGTGACATCAGGACGCCTCTCCCGTTTCCATGGCAGCTGCCAACCAGAGAGACAAAACGTGACGTGTCAGGTCGCTCAGTTGCCTCTGCCGAACACGGGGAACATTTGAGCATCGCACAGAAACTTCCCTGCCGCCGCGCCGCCCGCGTTTCTGCCTGTGCTGCGCGCGCAATGTGTACTGTGTTGTGATGAGTTGCGTTGAGGTTAGGCTTTCGTCGTATTTTTTACACTTTTACACGTATTTTTTGAATCGTTTGTTTTCGTGTCCCGGTAACACGTGCTCAGTGGTTTGCGACCTGGCAACGTCGCTCCCCTCCACTCACAAATGTCAATCACCTTCTTAATTTAATCGGACCTTATATATCTTACACCGTGGCCTGACCATGAGAGGGAACGACATGGTGGACGAGCGCTAAAGTAACCGTGAAATCATCTGTGTGTAAATGTATATCCATCGTATACGAAAATGAACTTTAAGTAAAGAAGAGCAGTGTAGATTAATGGTTAAACCCAGGATGAAGTATTGAAGAGTGAAAAGTGAGTAAATATTGTTGGTTTTAGGCAAATAGTTGGTGGATACGTGATTACCGAGGTGGATACGGAAAAAGTGGACACAGTGAACTGCAACAGTGTGAATGTTGGAGCTAAAGTGATTAGGTAAAATTGTGAGTCACTGACATAATTTACATCAACAACGCTTCAACGTGTGTGTAATGAATAGCTACTAATGAAATCAAGTGTGCGAGCGGAATCCAAAGACAAATAAGATTATTATGAGTAAATAAACTGGTGCATGTGATATGTCGCGTGCGAGTGATATTCTGGAAGACGAGCAGAGAGTGCTGTGTATGGAGTGTTCGCGGCCATCGAGAAGCTTCGGCGGGCGTGGGAAACGACGGGCAGTCGGGAGCGGCCGCAAAGCGAACCGGACAAGGTCACGGGGCGGCGATGTAAACAAGACGCGTCAGGTGTCCCCCCCCTCGACGGCAGCAGCAGCCAGCGAGTGTGAACACACGTACGACAAATTGTAAGACTGTTCATGAGTATAACTCATTCATTTCAAGGGAAGTATGAAAAGCAGAAAGGAGGTATAGAGAACTGGTCGAGAGTACCACATCGGATTGTAGGAAATATTAGTTCAGTGTGGGTTATTATGGGAGGGCTGAAGATAAAGATTAATGAGATGCCCAATTCACTTATCATTAGTTAAGTAAAATAATTTGTAATTGTTGGGATCATTTTATCACTGGATAGTAACCCCTGTAAAGAAACTAAATAAAACGGAGAGACGTAATGAGTAACATTGATGAGAAGTAATGTTCAAACTAAATAGAGTCATTAAGTAGAATCAATAAGTAATATTTAGAAGAATGAGTGCTTGGAACTGTTATTTTTTTATATTATTGAAATAAAATGTTTCATGTATTGCATCTAAATTGTGTATTTCCAATGGATGTGCGTAAGGACCCCAAGCCCATTCACGATAAAGATTACCTGTTCCCTTACCATTCCATAATCATTGTTGTGCAGAACCGAAAAACCGGTACGTCACAATATGTTGGTAATAGCGCATAAATACTACAATATGCATATCGGTCGTGTTTTGTTTGTGTTGTGTTGATCTCAGTTGTATGCATTTTGTCAAGTGAGTTTTGGATAATTGTGTTCTTCCAAATGAGGTGTGAAAATGTTTCTAAAAAGAAAATATGAATAATAGTCAGTACGGACAAGGCAGGACGCTCTACCAGGCAAATTGCTACAGCTTCAAGTTTTCAACATCTGTGGCCCAAACCATCGTCAAATTTTGTAAGAAAAACAGTGTTGATGATGCACCGAAAAGTGGTCGACCACGCAAAACATAAGCAAGGCATGATAGGCAGCTTGTTTTGTGCAAAAAAAGGCTGTAAATGCTATTTTATCTGATATTTTGCATGATTGTAAAATGCCAATTATCAGCATGATGACTGTTTCACGGCGACCGAATGAAATTGGAATGAAATCGTATATTGTCCTAAGAAAATTTCTTTTGACGGAAAGAAACAGACAGCAACGTTTAAAATGGTGCAGAGAAAGACTCGGATGGGACAAATCAGCTTGGGCGGAGAGTTGCTTTCATTGATAAAGTCGATTTGAGTTATTTCCAAGACGTAAAATCAGGGTACGCCCCACAAGAACAAGGAAACTTCGTACAGACTGCATTACACCTGCAGTGCATCAGGGAGTTTGTGCCATCATGATATGGGGCATCATCCCATCTGAAGTCTACAGAGACTGTCCTGTTGTATATGGCTCAGCAAACAACACATCTTGCTGCAGAATTCTGGAGGAAGCTATGCTTCCATCAGTTTCGCAGTACCTTGGTCCCACCTTCATCTTCCAGCAGAAGAATGCACCTTTCCACAAATGTTGTATGACAAGCATTTGGTGGCAGGAGAATGATACTGAGGTCTTACCAAGGCCTGCCAAAAGTCCTGACTTAAATCGGAATACAATGAAAAATAGACTGCTGAAGAAGAAGCCTGCAAGAAAGGAAGAACTGAAGCTGCAAGTTGTCAGACTTTGGAGGCAGAACACCGCTGAGGAATGTATTAAAATCTCAGACACAATGCTAGGCTGAATGAGATGTGTCTAATTAATGGCGGTCCGATTAATTATTACAAGATATAACGAAGGTGTACAAAGTTTTTAAACATATTATACATTTCAATAAATAAAATATATTTTTTGTTATTAGAGTGTCCCAAGATATAAGGGAGATTTTTTCGCCAGAAAGGATATCCCTCTATATTTTTTTGTCTTTGACCTCAAAAACTTAATAATATTGCGATTGGATCAGGATAACCCTTGCCGACTTGATGCAAAACATAAGACATGATTATTTGAACTATGTCGATAAGGAATAATTATAGAGTTCAATGTTTATTTAGTAAATAATGCACGAATATGGCCAAATCATATATCTATTTGATACTTAGAAAATATTATTTTGTAAATTTTTTCTCAAAGTTTGCTTTTTACGGTCAGGACAAATCTTCTAATGTTCTTGTACGTATCGTTATAAAATTGCTTCTGTTCCTTTTTTACAGTAATTAAACCATGAAAGTCTTGCATCAACTGGATCACTCTTTCAGCTGAATCGTTCACTGCCCTAAGCGTTGAAACCTCCTTTCTGGCTTCTTGAAACGAAGTATTATTTGACCACAAAGTACGACTCGTCGAAAGAACTTAATTAATTTTAAGACGTTCAAACAAGAAATTGCTTTCGACCGAAGTGAAGTTCGTAGATAATTTTCTTGTGTAATGGACTACTCAGTTCTTCCTGTGTCGGGATGTAACGCGCACTATAAGTTGTTACATTTTCATTGATTAAATTTACAACAATTTTTACTTTGGTTTTCGTGGTCCACATCATCGCCAAATAGTGGCAAGACAAATACTTCATTAGTCATAAATGTAGTCCCTATTTCTGTAGAGATTTTTCAAGTTGCTTTCATCAAACTTTTCGGAAGTCTTCATTGACTTCAAAAAGCACAAATCTTGGTCACTGGCTTTTACTGCCAAAATGCATTGGACCCTTGGTTTAATGGGATGTCATAATTTACAGGGAGATATCTAATAGTGCTGCCTTATCCTTTGCTCGTACTTTTCAGTTGAACAATAAACAATGACATTTTCAGGGAATAGATCGCTCACCATCCATTGAGCATGGTACATGGCACCTGGACGTCGAATTTTATAATTGTCTCTCTCTGTCTCCGCTTAAAAATGTAATCATAAAGCTCTATCAACTTTCGATAGTCATCTCTATTTCTTTGGTCAGTTGAGGTACGCATATTCTCAGTTTTGGAAATAGGCAGGCACGATGTAAGCTTTGCTCCGTAGCAGTCGTATTTTATGCGAATTGACATTTTCCCAGTTACTTCTGATGTTTTTGAAGAGTGAACTATCAGAGCTTATAGTCACTTGACCAAATTTCATTTAGAACACACTTTCTTAACGCCAATTCATACGCATCATGGCGACAAGCAAATATTAACATTTCTCTATTAAGTTTTTGCTCAAGAACTAATCAGGCACCTATTGATACGACCTAGCATTTGAAACTATAGCATCGTAACAAAGAATTTGCACTTTCCAGTTTACAATCGCGTTCCAAACAGCTTGCGCATGTGCATGCTCGCTTACAGAAGAACTTTCCTCCCTTGGTAGAGCAGTAAGTTGTTTATTTTCATATGAAATAACTACCGGAAGACATTCTTCTTTTTATTTCCGAGCATTTAAAGCGGGCAACAGTTTTCCATCCCAGTGAACTGTCACAACGTCTGGTGCCTCGGTTTGAAAATCAACTTTTATGGCTTCCGCACACTCTTTCCTTTTATTCGTACGAATTCTTTGAATTGAATACGTATTGAAAATTTAGTCAGTATTATGTTGTGCAGTGCCTCAGTGGTAGCTTCGAGATTATTCACGGAACCTCTCATACTTGGCTGAAGCCCACGCGCTTCTACTAATTTAGAAGGAATGAATTTTTTTTCACTTGGATGTTTTCCAGGTCATATTTCTCGATCGACGTGGGCAAATCTGCTTGCAAATCCATATTTTCATTAGAATCAGATCAATCACTTTTTAAAGGTTTATGAGATGGTATCAGAGCAGTTAGCGTGCCGAATTATTTAGCACGCCGCTTTTCTTCCTCAACAGATTCAAGGCGTGCCCTTTCCTCTTTATCAGTCAAATTTTTGAGGGAAGTTTTTAAAATAACGATCATCCTAATATTCATAAACCTATTAAAAATATGCAATTCAGCAAATTCTTTAAAATCACTTGCCCAAACTCCCTCAGATGTGTCTTTATTTTTCTAACATTTCTGTTAGCAAACCATTTGAGTCAGTGATCTCCATGTATCCACTCCATGTATTACATTGATTAAATGTTTTATTTGTTGTAGTAAGTTAACAAAATTCCAAATAGAATTTATCTTACATCTATCTTACCATGTTAGTCTACGATAATAGTTTAAAGTTACTTAATAACTCTCTATGTTAATTCCAACTCATAGTTAAAATCAAATGCTGTGCAATTTTTTACTTTAGGTGACGGAATGGACCCCGTGGACCGCAACGCTTAAGGGCCATAAAGCTGTAACCTTTCCTTCAATGCACCAAAAGTGTAACTGTATTCCAATGCACGGTTGTTGTTTTTTTCGATGTCACCACCAGGGGTGCACTTGGAGATCAGGGCTCAACCTCAGATAGGGGGAGTACGAATATAAGACACAAACGAAGAAGTAAAGAATAAAACGTAAGAACATACCTTATAAAATTCTCTTCATAAATAACGAATTATTGGCACGTTTCAAACTAGTTTTAATAACGGACATACTTAAATTTCTAGAAATGTGCAGACCGGAACATATCAGAAATCTGTGAAACTACCTCACGAGAGAGCTGCTCCTCAGCCATCCAGCACCGGCGTGCGCTAGCCGCCCAGTGCCTCTAAGCCGCTGCCTCTTCAGAGCCGCCCCGCTTCAATCCTACCCGCCTCGCTCCACGCCGCTTCCGCCCCGCCCAGCGTCGACGAGGCAGCGCCTGCGACGGGCAGCGCGGGGCGCGGCGCGGCGCGGCGCGGGTTTCATCCCTTGCGTCTAAAGACGACCAGAATAAGGAGCCGCTCCTTTCATCTCCGACTGATATGATCTCTCCTATACTTCGCGATCGCTGGCGCCCCGATTCGCCGCCCGCGCCGCCCTCGCCGCCCTCGCCGCCCTCGCCGCCCTCGCCGCCCTCGCCGCCCTCGCCGCCCTCGCCGCCCTCGCCGCCCTCGCCGCCCTCGCCGCCCTCGCCGCCCTCGCCGCCCTCGCCGCCCTCGCCGCCCTCGCCGCCCTCGCCGCCCTCGCCGCCCTCGCCGCCCTCGCCGCCCTCGCCGCCCTCGCCGCCCTCGCCGCCCTCGCCGCCCTCGCCGCCCTCGCCGCCCTCGCCGCCCTTCCCATCGACATTCACACTCGTCTATCTTACCGTCCTCCCCGCCCCTATTGACGTTGCTGCCCTAGTTGCCCTTTCCGCTCTCAGTGCACTCTCCGTCCTTATTGCCCTCGTCGCCCTCCGGGTTTTCGTCTCCCGCTCCGTCCTCAACCACCTTTACCTCCCTTATACCCTCACTGGCTTTGCAGTCCTCACTGCTCTTAGGGCCACTTTACAATTGTCTGCGAACGGGAACGGCAACGCGAATGCAAATGGGAGAAGCGTCCTCTTCTTAATAACTGGAAGATGAATCGGGCTATGAACAACGGAAAACTGTTGCGAAAACCCTGCCTTCCTATTTGCGCTGCTGTAGACTCTCTTTTGTTCGCAATTTATTTACTTGTGTGTATATTCACATTGCGTATCTGGAGTTTCTTTGTGAGTACTTTAAGGGGGGTACCGTTACTTATTTCTCCTTGTTCATTTTTATTAATTCATTGCCCTTTCTCATGTTTTCCTCATCTGTTTTCTGTAATAACTTCAATAATATTGAGTAGTTTGGGGATATTTCTATTTCATTACTTTGCTTTTGTGTAATTTTATTTTTTTTCGCTAGTCCGTGCTCTAACCTCAATATCTCACTATTCTATTACCTCCAGTCCAGTTCGCATGACGTGTCGCATGCTCATGCCTAGTTGCAAAACTTTTCTTCCATTTGCGACACTTCGATTGATCGAGATCCTTTACGTTTCTTGGCCAAAATGAATTTTGACCATCATTCTTGTTCGCATTCCCCTCCTGCTTTGCTTTCAATCACAGTTGAGTAAGCGTGCATTGGATATGTCGTTTAACTTTAATTACGTTCCCGTTCGTGGGCCATTGTGAGGCAGCGTTTACTTAACTCACCTCACTCTCCATATACATCGCCCTTGTCAACATTGCCCGTTTCAACTCTCATCCAAATAACTGGAGGAAAGCAACGACAGTGGCGCGCTCTATCTTAGCACCTTGTTGCAGATACTAAAAGTCAGGCTGCTGCCAAAGTTACTGGGCTGACACGTAGGCCAAGCGTAGGCTCATGGGAAATAAGTAG
This sequence comes from Acheta domesticus, assembly GCA_031308135.1. Taxonomy (NCBI): domain Eukaryota; kingdom Metazoa; phylum Arthropoda; class Insecta; order Orthoptera; family Gryllidae; genus Acheta; species Acheta domesticus. The sequence continues at coordinate 77,150,470 of JAHLJT010009436.1, read as the reverse complement.
GCGCGTCGGATGGTAACGGCCGCGCTCATGCTTGCATGTTATAAAGCCCATGTTTCTTTCAGCATATTTTATCATTACAAACACATAACTCCCGCGTATTTCGTATTTTTCGTAATTTGTCACTTTTTTAGCATGCCAACATGGCGAACCTTGCCTTTAGGTGTAGCCAGCATCACGAGCGCCCCTATCATTGCCCCTTTAGTTTTGTTCCCAATTTTAATGGAGGGTTGAAAGACCCTGGCATGCACATTGCGCCTTGTTCCTTTCCGAGAGTCCTCTCCATAGCCCGTCTCCACGATGGCGGCTGCTGTTACTGCTGCCAGACGCCCCGTATTCTTTTGCAGTCGCCTCGTCCAAATAACAATTGTTGCGATTCGGAATCCATTAGCCAACATGTAACCCTTTTGTCTTCCGTTTTTTCCCCTCCGGCAGTATGTATGTAGCTCTAATTTTCTTTAATTATATGCGCTCCTCCGCTCCTTCTGCCGTCGTTAGCTCGCGAGGCGAGCCGAAGCGCGGCGGGGAGGGGCGGGGAGGGGCGGGGAGGTCTGAGACGCTGCATCGAGCGACGGCGGGAGGAGGCTCCGGCGCTTCTTTGGCTGCCTCCGCGATGCCGCGCCGCCCAACAGCCCATTTTGAATCTTGCAGATAGGTGCGCTCCCTCACTCTAGAGCAGTGTTGTCATGGTCGATGCCACGATTCAGGAGTCTGTGGCACGAATGCCACGACGAAATCGGCCCTCCACGCAGTTCATTACCCTGCCACCAGAGACATCGCCATCCCTATAGTAAAACGGCGGGGTTACTACTACTCGTAACAGTTCCCTTTCCCGACGTTAGTTGCGCAGACAAGCCCATGGCATCCTACGATGCCAAGACGCGTGCCACTGGCACCAGTAAAAGACTTTGACACCACCGCTCTAGAGCAACTTCTTTGTAAAATAAGAAAACAAAACGAATTTAATGTTGAAAATATGTTATTTTTGTAGGTTAAATATATAAATGGCTTTAGTTACTTGGCTGTCCGGGAGACGCCGCGTCCTAGGCACAGTTGCCAACGTTTTGCCCGTCAAACTGCAACCTTCCTCAAGGCAAACTCAAGTATTTTGCCTAAGGAAGGTCGCAATTTGACGGCCAAAAGATTGGTAACTGTGCCTAGGACGCGGCGGGCAAGAAACCTTTGACTCTGGTCGTGGAAGCCTATGCTTTCTTTATGTGAAAGGTTGTTTAATATAGTTGAATATAACAATGCGTGTTTTCATGTTCGATGATGTAACTAAATGAATACAGAATACATTCAATCTCAAAATTTGAATTATTACATTATTTCAAGTGGTTTGTCGCGTACAAATAACATTACGTCCGACAAACCACGTATCGAACTCATAATTTAAGTAAGGAAATTTTGTTAAAAGAAGCGAGATTTAATTATGTTACAAATAACTAGGTTGGAAACTGTATTATCCCTTCATTATTAAGATGAACTTTCTTGTTGATAGAAAAAATTTCAGTTAAAACATTCCCTGACACATTTATAGTTTTATATTATGTCAGACACCACGAAATATCCTCGAGAAAGAAAAAACTGTCTCATTTCTTTCATTCCAAATCCTCTGGCAACCATTATGAGAACAGGTAATCCTAGCAATAAAAAATAATTTTATGGCAGAAAGTATCATCCAAACTTGAAACTAGTTGCTCAGTTCTCACCGGTCTTGAAATTTATTTTTTTAGTAGAAATCTCCAATTGGAAGTCATGTATTATTAAAATTGATCTTTCCCGATCAATCTCAACCAACTCAAGGCTTTGAGAGATTCAACTGGATTTGATTTTTGAGGATATTTTTTATATAGCCTCAAAAACATTTTCAAAATTTTCTCAAAAAGGGCTCAAAATTTTTTAATTAAACATTTTCTTCGTATAGTGTAAAGGACGCTTAATAGAACGGTTCAGGTCTCATGTTCATTGAAATCTCTGATTTTTCAAAAATTGCAGAAGTGGAATTTTATGGGGCGTTTTCCTACAACTACAGTATTAAAAATAAGAGTTTTTTCCTTAATGAACTCTTTTCCCTAAAGATATATCATCGAGTACGTTTATGTTCCAATTTTCGAAAATATGAGTAGTTTTCCAGTAATTTTGGACGAAATATTTGAATTTTTTAAAACATTTTTTCTCAAAAACCGCTCCAATTTTTTTTTCAATAAATTCTCTCCTCAAATATGTCAAGGGGCAGAAAAAATACGGCGCTAGTCCCATTTTCGGCAAACTACATATTTTGAAAATTGCAAAGAGTTAACATTTAAAATCTACAAAATTGAAGATAAAGATTTTTGTCCAAGACAAGCTGTTATAAAATATCAGCTCTTTAAAAAAAGGTCTTGAACATTTTTTTGAAAAAAACTGGTAAATTTTGCGTAATCTGAGTCCGAAATTTATGAAATTAAAAAAAATGTTTTTCACAAACCGCTCCATTTTTTTTATCGAACTTGTTTCCCAGCAGTAGAAATGCACGGGTCACATTCGTTAATTTCGTTGACCACTCTAAATTTTCGATGATCGCAAATTTAGAAATAATGCGAAAAAGAATGTGCTGTTGTAGTACCACTAGTTTATGAATCCTCTTGTGCAAATTATAATTGTACTATTTGGGTGGAAATCTAATAGTACTAATACATATTTTAATATACATTAAAATTTAAACCAAACATATAAGTTAATGTTTTCGGATAAAATTCTAAAATAATGTCATTTAAATTGTCTGTTGCTTGAAATGTTTTCATGTTTTCACTTTGAAGGGTCAAGTCATAATTGTTATTTTAGTGTACATTGGTATTTAACTTCCTCAAATAATTAATTCTTCTCTAAATGTATTGTTCTATTCATGAAGCACTTTTGTAAATGAATGAACCGTAAACTTGCGTGATGACATAACATGCGTGGTTTGACATATGTCTTTCAGAGAGTTTCCTCAGTTACCGGAAGTTCTCATCCGGCCAAATAACATTTAGACATTTTTAATCAACAACGAAAATAAAATGTCCAGTTTCAAAAAATACGTAAAGAAAATAACTGGATAAACAGGCTGACACTCTTAAATGCCCCATGTCCCCCAAACGAGGTTCACTTTCAACGTGAATAGTGGAGGTTTAAAAACGTCTGTACAATTTTTCAAAAATATTATTACTCTTTGCGTAATCTTTGAACAATTATTTTTCTCAAAAATAACTACAATTTTTTTCTTTATTTTTTTCCTCAAATGCATAAAATTAGCATTGCAGAACTATAATATTGATGGTAGAGATTGTGTACTTAATGAAATCTGTTCTTCAAAATTATATCATTAAATAAGGTCACAGCTATACTTGTGTCAAATAATTAGACGAAAAACGTTACTTCTGTAGAGATATACAAAAATTGCAACGCCGCGACTCTGCCGTTTGAAATTCTTAATTACTTATCATTGTTAGGAAATTATTTTTCTCGCTGTACGGAACGCATTTCAAATTTTCGTATCTGTGCCAATGTAGTAGCTTAAAAACTTTTCAACTTTGAAGTAAAATATTTTTTTATCATTTGACAGCCCTATTTAACATGGCCAAGGGCATTGGTTTGCAAAATAATATTGATAAAAACAAATATCAATATAAATAACAATAAAATAAAGTCATTTCATACTTGCTTACAATATCTTACGACACACGTATTTGGATCCCTTCTCTCACATGCCTTCACGATCTCCCTCTTGAAAAACAAATCCCTCGCATTCTGCTTCCATGGATTGTTCACACGTGTTTGGTTAACAATTGTTTTCCTGTCATTTGGATACAACTGTTTATCCATCGTACACGTAAACACTGTATTGTTTGCAGTGATCTCTACTCTTCTTCACACTCAGAAAACGTCGTTTAATTTAGGATCCATTCCGACATCATATGGGTTAATTTTTTTGCTCCATTTTTAACAACGATAAAATCACATAATTGTTAGTTTAATAAATAGTTGTAAGATTAAAATCAAAACCATCAAAATATATTAATATAAAGGGTTTCCCTAAAGTTACCGTGATTCCCCTGCATACCAAAATAACTTATAACAATAAGTTGGAAATGATTTTATAGAAGAGTCGAACAAAGAATACGTCGCTAATGTAAAATAAATACGAATGAAATAGAATGCTTTTAGTGCAATTAAGGGAATTCACACCTACTCCTAATTTTTTCCAGTCTCCCAAAATGAACATTGCCAAAGCAACTGCTACAGTCTGATTTCCATGACCTCTTTCGACCTTAAAAAGCTACAACACAACATACTATCATGATGAATCATTAGGGAAACCTGTATACGTAAAGTGAGACTGAATTTAATACAACAACGTGTACATATCTATCTCCTGCGTTGTAGGATGCAACAATATTAAAATATTGCACCACACCCGGTAGGGGAACCGCCTTTTGTGCTACTTCTGCATATCCTGCTCTCTCTCTATCTGTTAGCCTATCATGTTAGGTTACATCACCGAGAGAAAAAAAATCTTTAGAATCTCCGCTTCATGTAGGGGCATGAAAATAAAACACTTCCGTCGTCGGTTGTACAATTTCGTCACCGACCTCGAGACATTTCCGCTTCCGGTCGACAATTTTTGCAAAATCTCGAATTCCACGCGTGAAAGCGTAATACCATTAAATTGCGGTGCTTTTTTGCAGTATCCATCAGCGTAAATCGGTTCTTCTACAAAAATTCTCACAAAGATTGAGTTCTTGTTCACCTCGACGCTTTAAAAGTGGCACTACACGATGTCATGTAAGAAGCCTTCAATTACCTGGTGGCAAGAACTCATTATGTTCTACGCCGTTAAAATCCATGAAAACAGTGCGTAGAATCTTCAAATTCGATCGAATTTGACATGATTTTTTTGGAATTGACTCTTCAGGAAGCTTCCATTTGGGCAATGGAACCTTTGTTTCGATGTCACATCCGTACATCTATGTTCTCTCTGTCAAACGAGTTATGACTCGTTTGAGTAGTTCTGAATATGCGTTGGCTTCATTCAGTCTCTTCTAAGCAATGTTAATTTGACGCTGCTTTTGACCGAAATTTAACAATTTGGGAACAAAGTTTTGCTGCGACATGTTTCATGCTCGAAACATCCGATAAAATGAGGAAAAATGAGGCTTTCCTCAATTCCGTAATCATTGGATCCCCTCATCAAACATTGAGTGTGTCATTTGTCATTGAAATGTGTCGTTTTAGTTGTCCCTTTATGTACGCGTTAAAAGTGACTTCCATTTACGTTATTAGAATTCGTATATTGTTTTACGTAATTTATAGATTGACAGTGTACACAATCCTTTACCAAATAGTTGTACTCGGTCTTTAGCAAATAAACTATTATTATCACTTTTCACATTCGAAATAATCTGGAACCTAATGACTTCGGATACTCTAAAGCCTATGTACAAAATAAGATTTGATAATATATAAACTGTTCGTGATTTTGCGAAAATATGCAAATATGCAAAAATTTGCATATTACTGATAAATGTTGAACAGAAATTAAATTTCCTCCGTGCAATAAACGTATCATAACACCAATTTATTCATGAAAGAATTAGGAACATTTCTGGGAAAGGTTCGGTCCATTAGTGTTAGGGAGTGTTTGGGAGTGGGAAAGTTAGGGAGTGGGAAATCAGCACTCGTTAGTATGAGCGAAGCCGAGACTGGAGAGCAAATAAATAAGGTAATAAACATTCAATGAATAATTTAATCATTAATTTAAGTTGAGTTAGTAAACTGTTAAGTAAATAAGTCATAAGCAAGAGTCAACTGTCTAGTAAAAAGTAAATAAATAAGTAGACCAATAAAAAATAAGATAAAAAGGATTCCGGTCGAAGTTGAAGAGCGAAACTCGAAGACACGGAATACACAAGCAAGACAAAACATTTCGCAGAGACAGGCGAAACACGGACTGGTCTCCGCTATTAGTCACGGCCACTTGTCAATCTTTTCAGAGGATACACGGAGTGAGTAAAGATAGAAGTGTCAAAGAGAGGGGCAGACGATGCGGGTGAGGAGGGTGGAGAGAAATGCGAAGTGTGGGGTAAGATTATGCCTGAGGGAAGATGAGGCGGGAAGAGAAGAAAGTGGGAAGGGAGGTGGGAGAAAGAAGTGGGCAATACACGGTCGAGCCGAGGAGTGGAAGGAGGACGAGAGGATGGGACGGGCAGAGGGAGTAGGAGGGAATGAGTAGATGAGAGGCCGAGGCGGGCAGTGAATGGACAAGGAGTGTGAGGGAGGGTAAGGCGAACAGCGGGAAGACGGAGATTGGCAACGGAAGGACGAAGTGAACAGTGAGAGGGCGATGTGGAGAGTGGGCGCCAGGAAGGACAAAGAGGGAAGCAGGAGGAAGGGGCGGGCTGTGCGAGGACGAGGCAGTGTGTAGACAAGGGGCGCAATTGGAAGGCAAGGTCGGCAGCGGGAAGTCGAGACGGGCAAATAGAGGAGAAAGTGGGGAAACTGACGGCTAAAGAAGGCCGTGGAAGGACAAGGCGGGCTGGGAAGGGCGAAGCGATCTGCGAGAGGAGTTGAGGATGAGACGACGAGGCAGACAGTGAGTGGAAGCGTCCAGCAGGAGAACGCGACAGTCAGTCTAACCGGGAAGTCGTAGGTTCGAGTCGCGACGGCAGCAGGATTTTCGACACTGGCTTGTCAGCTAGATCTAATTCAGTCGCTGTCTGGAGGATAATTCTAGTGGCTGACAGCTCTGATCGCCTGTTTTCCATGGTTTCTCCGATCAACATCAGGCGAATGCCGGAGCAGTACCCTAACAAACGGACCGCGCGCAATCTTTCCTTCCTCTCCTTGTCCTATCCTCGCCTCCTTACACAGTTACACTAACATTCATTTTACTACCACATATGTCGGGAGAATGATCGGTGGCCCGATGAATAAGCATGCACTACACTTACGGGACTAATGACCTGTTAGTTGATACGCCCGGAATCACGAATAATCAATCAATCAATCAAGCGACAGTCAGGAAGAGTACGACGCGAGCAGGATGAGGACGAGCCTAGCAGTCGGAGAACGGGGCGTGCCGTGAAGGGCGGACCGAAGGAGGACGGGGCGGATAGTCACAGAACGCGTCGATTAGGATGAGGGCGAAGCGGGCTGGCCGTGAGAAGTGAGAAGACGGCCCGGGAGTCAGTGGTCGAGATGCGCGGTGGAGGAAGAGCGGACAGCGGGAAGACGGCGAGGAGTAGTGACAGAACAAGACACAAGAGAAGCAAAAAGGTCTCAACGAACTGTCGACGCGGGCAAGGGAACTACGAGGTGTGCGGGGCACGACGAAGCGGACAACGAAAGGTCGGGGCCGGGACAGTCAGGGAGAGAAGGAAATATTGGGAAGGACGAGTCACAGGTATGAGGGGCGCTGATTGCGGGATGGCGTGGCGTGGCGCTCCTCGCCTCACAACGTCGCCCCGTGCATCGCAGCCCCGGACCCTTTGGCAGCGCGGCGCGACGCGACGCCTCGCTTCATCTCGCCTCCATCATCACGGGCTAATTGCCCGCTGATGGCGCGTCGGCGGCGCCGGGATTGCTGCCTGCCGAATTTCAAAATATTATATGCGATATTGGCTGCCGCGCGTGTGCCAGAGAGGCGCCCCGAAATCGACGATCAAGACGCGAGTCGCGCTTTTTGGCGCCTTCAGCGTCAATTTTCTGGACGAATATGATACAAGCATAATTTTTGTATGTTAAAAATATAATTGGCTTGTGAGAGGATATGCTAGGTTTTTAATTGTGTGTTAAGTTCGTCAGCGATTTTCATCACAATCATCCTTCTGGAGGAAAGAAACGACGGACCCTTCAACTATTCTCAAAATATAAGTTTAGATGTAACTCATTGGAAATGCATTCTTTTTTATTAATTATAAAATGCTCTAAAATTTTCCTTTGAACTAGAGGTACAACAGCTTGTACTTTCTTCCATTATTTATAATATGTAATGTTTCATAATATTGAAACACTATTTGGATACATTTCTGTAATTTTGGAAAAATTAAAAAGTAACTTCAAACTAAAGTCTATCTAATGTTACTTGGTGCATTTAGATCTAATCATTCAAAAAATTTTAATGATAAATTTGGAACAGTTGTTAAAAAAGTATTGTTTCCAAAATTGCCAATTACGCTAAAAGAGAGATTAAAAATTAAAGAAAAAAAAAGTAGCAATTTTTGAGAAATTCTTGAAAATGTCTTTAGAGCTACTTGTAAAGTACCTCCCAAACCCCAAAAAAAGATTCGTTTCAAATTCAAGGAGCCGTGACATCAGCCATATCGATGTGGAATTACCAATTTTAGTGAAAACCCTGCCTAAGGTTTTGTTTCTAGTGGTGTACGCAGACGGACAGATTATTTGTCGTAAACCAATTTCTGGTATTAAAGACCCACATACGTGGTGTTAGAGTTAATTTACTACGTATGTGAACAAGATTTATCTAGATTTTTCAGTATCATAGACCTTCTACACGAGTTTCTCTGTAGCTGTTTTTTGTCGCAAAATTACAACACATTTTCTCTCCTATGTAAGTAGTATGAGAGAAAGTAACAAGTGATGGTAAAGAACGGATCAGACTTTCTCGGATTAATTATTTTCATATTCTCTTTAGTCAGAGCTTGCTTTTCAGTTTTCCCCCATCTTCTTCCCGGCTGCCATCTATTGGTGGCATTTAAAACATCGAACAGAACCCCTCGCTATAACTACCGTTCCTCTGGTGACTTTTCAAGTGAAGAGAACCTTCGCGCTAGCCGAACCATGGGCATATGTAGCCCTTGTCCTCTATATATTTACCCAAGGTATCCCTCGTCCACCATCTTGGTGCTTGTTCAGGATGTACTACTTCCTGAATTACAAAGACATGCCACCAAACAGTTGGCTGTCAGGTCAAGAGATTACGGAAGAATTAAGGTATAGGTATAATACACAAATTCCATCCACGCTCCAAACAAAAGTTAAAACATGCATGCCTTATGCAGATTTTGAACCCACAGCCTTACTGTCCACGAACTTGGGCTCATCTGTCACTACCTCTGACTCACGGGGCCGACTCACACGATTTGTAAGAGGTCACTCACCATTTGTAAATATGTTGCTGCATGTATCAATGGAAATGTTAACCTGTATTGTTACTAATTTTCTTCTGGACTGTCTGCAGTGTAGCTCATTGTTGCAATGATTTACAGCAAGAAACTTGTTCATTGCAGGCCGATTCTCTTGAAAGCGTCGTGTTATGGATTTTTCTGTACTCCACTGTCACTATCTTTTCATCATGTCACTGCTGCCCACAAGAACCAAGGAGTCTTGCATTGTATTAAAATCTCATGACATAGGGTTGGTTAACCCGTTACAGATATTGTTTCTCAATGCATACAGCGCTTTTAGTTGTGGCAGAAGCTACCCCTTCATCTAGCTAAGAAACACACTACTATTCGCAAGCCACATAACAAAGGTTCCAAGTTAAAAAATATTGGGTTTCAATGCATATAAAACAGTGATTTATCAATTGATATTTATTTGGAACTGTTTACATTAATTGTAATTAAAGTCTATTCAAGAGCTGTATGACGGTACTTTCCACTCATTTCTAAAAATAATGGGAGAAGCACGTTTTCTAGTGTCATTTCTTGTCTCTCTCGCCACTTGGCACTTACAAAATTCTCTACATTCTTTCACATATCTATCTTTTGATTACAATGGAAACGTCAAAAGTTGCTGCTCTTCCTTCTTCTAATAGCATATCGGGCGTAGCTCCTTTATTTTCAAATTATCTTCCATTTCAAGATCCATTACATTGTTGGAACCTGGCGTTCCAGCGGAACGAACGTTCTCGTTACAACGAAAGAAATCACGAGAACAACGATCAACAAATATGTGACCATGCTAAACAGAACAAATGACGAATCCATTCTCGACAGGATTCCCCGGACTCGGTCTGCCGGCCTCGGCGGGTGAACTCTGCTGTCTCGTCTTGAAAAAGGTCGACATTCTTCCTTATGATGTAAATTATTATTTTAACTAAAACTAATAACTTCCATTTTATGCACACACGACCTTTAATGTTTTTTATGGTTTACTAATTCATTTTCATGGGTTTACGGACCTGAAACAAAACACGTAATGGTGTACTTAATACCCTTGCGGCCTTTCTGATTCTTTATGCCCTCGTGCCTTTTGAGTACTTTATGGCCCACTCTAAGACCAATACAACACATACAACATTTTTATGAATTCGATTTTTTAATGTTAAGATGCAAGCAAATGCAATAAATAAATGGCATATAAGAAAAATAACACGAATTGATATGCAAATTGCAATTTTGAATGTTCCCGTGAATTTCAAAATTGCCATCAGTTACTCTGATGATACGTAACATTTCACTGTTACGTGTCACCTTTTTAAATTCAATTCTTCTTTGGTAGCAGTAATAATAGTAGTAATAAGAATAAAAGGCACATCGGGTAACATCTTCAAAATGTTATTTTTTGGTGTTATGACATATTTTAAATAACTTCTGGCAATAGAGGCTATTAACCTAAAAGTACCATTTCATCATCGCAATTTACTCTGTTATTCACACTGGTAACACTAAAATACACCATAAAGAGTTTCATATATTTCTTGAGATTTTAATGGAAATCACTGCGCGTAGTTTCGTTAACTTTTGCGAGAATTTTCGCAGCCACTTCACAATATTCTTTCATTTTGTACGAACAAATCAATCCAATAAGTAATTAGATATACTCTGTTTCGTTTATCTGACGTCATATTGACAAATGGCTATTACAATGTGTCTTTTCACTTTAGACGCAAGAAATATGATAAAATGTTTCGAATTCTCGTTTCATTCAGCAACGAACTAGTAACCCATAAAGTTTTGTATGCACCATGGGCGTTACTAGATTTTTTGCCCCGACTTCCAAATCCAAGGGCCTCTGGCCCGAGGGTTTAGAAGTCGCCCTCGGGGCAAAAACATCTACTTAACGCCCTTGATACATAAATACCTATTGCAGCATTGAATGTACGTATTTTAACTATAACAAATTCGTTTCCACAGCAACAATGCAAACGAAATTACTTTAGCAAGAAAATTTATTTACAAGTGCACGTTGCACTGATCAAAAGTAACCAACTGTACGACAATGTTGCAGAACAAAAACTTTACAGTACGTATTGTGATATATCACATCGTGGCGTGGAAGTCCAGCCAGAGACCGAGGGACTTGAATGCCCCGCGCGGCTGCCGCCGTGATCTGTGAACGGCGGTGCCATCTCGACCTCTCGCCGTTACCAAGAAACAAATGACGTTCATTGTTAGGAAGTGCCCGCGAAAAAACATCCTTCTGTTTTCCGGTTGAGCGCAGTCAACGTTGTGGCAGGCTATTAAGTGACCCGAGGAAGAAGGTGACGGGGCAGGGGCCAGGCGAGGAGGTAGTGCAGTGGTGTCAATGTCTCCTACTGATGGCACTGCCACGAGTGCCATCTCCTACTGATGGCACTGGACACGAGTTTCTCTGCGCCACTAGCGTTGGGAGAGGTAACTATTAGTAACCCCGCCGTTTTACAGTAGTGATGGCGTTGTCTCATGCGGCGGGGTTATGAACTGCGTGGAGAAGCGATTTCGTTGTGGCACTCGTGCCACGGGCTCCCGCTAGTGGCATCGACCTTGACAACACTGAGGTAGTGGCTGCGGTGCGAGGCGACCCGAGGCCTAGCGTGGGGCCCGTGAAGGCTTCGGGCAGTGCTGCTCGGCGTAGTTCACGGCCGTTCAGAACCTGCGCCGCGGATCTTGCTAGAAAGAATGCGTATTTCCGGAGCTCGACTTGCTGTTGCTTCTTGTGGCGGGTGTAGCACAGTGAAGTAGGTTCGAAGATCGGAGCTGCTTCAGTTTGAAATGCTTGCACCGGATTCCGGATAACCAATACCGGAGCGTGTGCGAGGCCCACAAGGTTGTAACCGTGGCCGCTCTAGACTTGAGTGAACTGAATTTTAAGGAATAACAAAAAAGACGACGATAAATGACCCATTACAAGGCTACTAGGATTCCCCGAGGCGGGTAGTCCTATCGAGTCATAAAAAGGGTTTTTTTTAGAATATTTACTTCGAGACCCTTTTTATGCATGTTTTTCTGTAATTAAATAATATCCCTGGCACAAAATGTAATGTAGTTGTAACTACTAGACCAGGCTAGTTTTGAACATCAAATTCGAATTTAGTTTTCTCTGAGGGAGTGTAGGAGATAAATCTGAATCCGAATTTGCTTCGGAATTTCCGATGTTTGTGTGACCAACGCAGTTCGAGGTATAGAATATACTAATGGCTCAACTGAGGATAAAGCATCTTCATTGATTAAAGTGAATCCAGGAGATAATTGTGTTCATAGGCACTCAGAGGTTTGTTGTTTGTCTCGTTCTTCGGCCATTCAATAATTTCTTATTTTGCCCTGTTTTCTATAGTAATAAATGTTATTTCATGAGTTTTCTTAGGTATTTCTTGGGTTATTTGATATGAAATACATTGTTATAATCTGTAGTGTTTAAAGACCACAAGTATGGGTGGATTTGCATGCTATATTTTTGCATTATTATGTTTGGTTCTGTTATAATCACTCAGTTTTACAAATCCGCACTGTCCGTCCCTGAGGTGCAATTGCATTATAAAATCACATTTAGGCAAAAGTCTAAGGAAATAAAGCAAGCCTTCTAATATACAAAAATCACTGTTTGTTTCTTCGTATTTTATGCACTGCCCTACCGTTCATCCGATTGCGATGAAACTGTGTGAATGTGTGTTGCTTGGATTTTCGCAAGAATATAAGCATTGTACAATGGGAATGTGCGCAAGACTCTCGCACATAGACACACGTTGATGATTTTATACGTTTATGCTGACTCAAGCGTCCCTGAACAGAACCTCTACGCAACCCGCCGCACCCTCAAGTATTAAGCGCTTCTCCGCTGCTTATTCTGCCCTTCAATTGTGAAATGTCGGCTGGAATTATTACTTGAACGTTATCACTGACAATTAAATTAATTTCTACAAGACAGTGTCAAAGCGAATGCATGCCCAAACTTGAGGGAGAACGTTTAAACAATAGGAGACTTGACAACCATGTCCAAACCAGTGCATAGAACAAATCCAGAGCCTCAATTGAGAAATAAATTGAAGAAATCCAAGACGCTCCAATGCTCACGAGAAAGTGTCTCATCTATTAATTTTTTTCTACGAATAAAACATGATTAACAATCACATGACCAGTAGCGATGTGTTGCGTAATACAGTGCAATAGCGAAGCACTGCCGGGTCAACTAAAACACTGTAAATACAGCATATAGGTGCTGCATTTGTACACCTGGGCAAGTGAGCCTTTCAGCACTGCTCAGGTGATTGCGACTCAGCTGAGATCGGGGGTCAGAGTATAAATTAATACAATATATTACTTTACTTGCATGTACTATTTTACTGGTGTTTTATCAAAAAACACGCAGTACATTTTTTCAATTTTCTTAATGTTTTGGTCTCACAACTGTGGAATGAAAATATGACTTAGAAGAATACGAGAAAAGAGTAAATCCTATTTAAGAATATACGAATTTTCATTGAAAAATACGATGCGATTTTTGAGAAAATGCCATTTGGGTTTTTCTGATAAGGCGCAATTTTCAGGTCATTTTCACTGAAATGTTTGAGTTTCCGAGAAACTTGAAGAAATTATTTGAAGCACATTCCCCAGAAATGCAGTAATATAAAAAACATAATGTAAATATTAACAATGTGAGAGAATTTTAAAAACTAAATTTTTATAATTATGAAAAATGTTAAAAAAATAATCGAAATGGCAGTTTATGTCATGTAATTTAGTGCACTGACCAATATTCGTACAAAATTAATTAAGGAACTAAAACAAGGAGAAAATTTCGTTGGAAGCAAAAAACCTCTGTCTTCAATAATTTACTTCTACGAAAGGATAAAAAAAATTGAAATTGAGCAATTTAGGAAAATTGATGAATAACAGTAAATATTGGACCTTTGCAACTTTTTTGAGTGTGTTTCACACTATTCTTAAAGAAACTTAAAGAAAAAATTTGGAAATTGAGATTTTTTTAGATTTCCATCTCTCGCTTTGTGAGACCAACACTGAAAAAATACACATACAAATTTTAATAAAGCAAAGATTATCAAAATATTGCATTCAATCATTTAACCGAGAATATAAATTTGCTAATATAAAAGAGAATGAGTTAATTTAGCACATGAACTCTGACATTTACAAACGAGGACATAAGGTAACAGGTGTGACATCCAATAAGAAAGAAAGTTGAATGTAATTTTGCGAATTTATCATGGGATAAAGAAGCACTTCTGAAAATTATAATTGTAGGTGTAGATATTCAGTGAGATTTTATGTAAATAAATTTCATTTATCATTTTTATCCAAGTGATTAAACAATATATTGAAACTCAAACAATAGGCATGCAGTTTGTTCCTCTCTTTTTTCATGTCCGTGGAAATAAAAAAAATTGAATTCATTTCGTTTGTCACTGGATCAACGAAGTGGAGTGGATAATTTTAAGCTGCAGCAAGGGCCAGAAAATTGTTAAAATGAAACAAAATATTGTCCAACTCCAAACTAATGAAGTGAGTGAAAAAGATAAACCTCATTTAACGAATTCAACATCACCTATTAAACGGGTTTAAAATTAATCGTGAAAATTACAAAATTTATTTTTGAGAAAAGCAAAATGATACTCGAATATAAACCAGTGAAGTGGTTAAATGTCAGGAATACGTATCAGTTTTTTTCACAATCGAATTTCCTGCGGCCAGTATTAGAAAGCAAAAGCGTCCTAGAAGCATCTTTGAAAGGTCCTTTATGGCCCGGTAATTGCCCGTAAAAGCAGGAATAGCGTACCCTTTAACCTCTCCGGCTCGCCGCGAGTAATAGCATCGCGTCGATGTTTAGGTTTGCGGTCGTTTGTTTCCTAACGTACGAAAACACATCCATCGAGCACCGCGACCTCGCGAACGATGCGCTGTAATCAGATACATTTAGTTACATTACGCCGCAGCGGCGCCCACGGAGGTAATGGAAGGTAACGGCATGAAACAGGAGAGGCCTGCTCCCGTCAAAGGACGCAAATATCAAGCAGGCGAGGGGCGTGTAGAGCGGCGGCGGTGGAAAGACCTACCGCCGCGCTGCGCCCCTGTGCTGACCGCAGAGACGATAGGACGTGGACTCGCACCAGCACCGGTAGGGCTGTCCGGCGATCCTATCTTTGCCCGATCAACCGCCGCTGCGGCGGCGCGGCATCGTCTAAGCCTTTGTGCCGAAGCGATAAATGTGATGAAATTATACGCAGTAATAGGTCTAATTATCTACTTAACCGTGGTGGAGAGCGGCTGCGGCGCGGCGCGGCGCGGAGCGGCGCGGAGGCGGAGGCTGGATCCACGGGCTGCGGCGGAGGGCGACCGGCAGAGGCGGCAGCGCCCGCGGGAATGGTTGCGGGGGCCCCCGCGCCGACGACGCGACCTGTCGCCCGGAAGTCATGGGTGGGGCCCCGCGCCCGCCCCCGATACCATCTCCCGACCGAGCGCGCGGACCTCGCGTGCCCCCGCCCCCGCCACCGCCACCGCCCCGCCCACGCCACCGCCGCGCCGCCGGCGGTGCGGATCCGAATGCTCCGGCCCGGAAACCGGCGCGCACCCGCCTGGCTTCGCCTGGGTGACACCTGCGCTAGGCCTCTGGGCGTTGTAATGGCAGCAGAATCGAACGGAGGTATCTGTGATTATTTTAATGCGCCCGTTTTAAAATGGCAGCGATCGTATTCTGTCTGCTTATGGGGGAGACCTCTCCAATGTTAGTTGTAGTATTGTCCCTCCTGTACAATTGTCCCTCTATCTCAGAAACTATTAAACCCAGAGCTGGAAAATTTTAGAAGCAGCTTGGTGGAAATGTTAGAACCAGCATTACATCTTTTAAGTGGTTTTTGTAATTTACAGCACATTCAAAGTAAAAGTCAACATTTTTGCATTATTTTTTTCTGTACTTTAGATTTAAATCCTTAAGTATGAAACTTACTGTTCTCACTTTGGTCGTATATTTCATTGTTATTTAATTTTCTTTCTCCAAAAATTTGAAAATTGCTTGTAGTTATTCAGAGATAATAAGACAAAAGTGTTCAAAATTGTCATTTTTCTTAAATCAACATCAAAGTTACTCCTTCGAAACCAGTCCCATCGTCATTGTAACAAGTAAACAAAACACGTTTTCCGCGTATGTAGTCATGTCAGATTAAGTTTTGCAGTACAAGCATGAATTAACATTTCTCTACCAGTCAGTGAAAACCACAGCTTTCTAGATGAATTTCTTCAAAACATGTAACGAAAATATGAGACTCGTAACGAAAATGACTGCCATTTTGACATATGCCGATAAAGGAATAAAATAACAAAAAATATGTTAAAAGAGCGTATTTTAAATTGATTTATATGTAATGTGATTCAGAAAACTCTAAATATTTAGAATATATTAAACACGTCAACAATTCGGTATTTTCCTTTAATTGAATGTTTCTCCTTCATTTCACTAATCAAATTTATTTTAGATAATAATTTCAATTTTGTACGTATTCATATTTCTAGAAGAAGTTTGATAAAGTGGATAAGAAATATTATATGGAATATTATGAAAGAAAGAGGGTATTCACCGCAACTGATTGGAGCGGTTCAAAGACCTTACGTACATAGAAAACACGATCATAATTAACACGGATGATACTGAAAATAACTCTGGTTCTGAAATAAAAATATTGAAGTGAGAGAAAGCAGAAGTACTAAACCTAATGTGGCGTGCTCCAAGATACGACAGAGTGATTAATTTTAAATTTGAAGATTAGCATACGTGAAGCCAGTGCAAATCGTATGATAGTTTAATCCCATCCGTTTGCTTAAAGTGAAGAACAAAGGAAGAAAACTTCATAGTAAGACGAGATGGCGCGAAGTTAACATTTTCATAGATAGAACAAGACGAAAAGCTGAGAGAATAGCAATTACTTGAAATATTCTACATTCCCTGAATGTAGAGCTGTATATAGTTTTTTTGACAACTACAATATTCTTCGCTGCCTTTTTAACCCTTATTCGGGCAACAAATTTTAATGACTGAAGCGGGCTCCAGCGGAACCTAGAGAGTGTGCGACGAAATTATGCTTACTAGTGTGCAGTTTGAACTTGGATAATGAAACAGAACGCTCTAACATAGTTATTAAATTTAAAAAAAGCTCTCTAAATACTTTACATTTGTTTTTAAATAGTTTTTCTCTTATGACAGATCGCAATCATCTGTTTACCTGTATATTCTCATTATAGACAGGTTTTTAACAAATGCTACATATCTTTGATACTTACTTCTTTCCCAATGGCATACAGGTAATGACCTATTTTTTTTAGCATTATTATAAATTTTCTGAGTTGTGGAAGCTGCTTCTTTCCCAAAATAGTGTGTAATTTACAGGCGCGACCCTTGTTATTCCATCCTGTTTGACTGTCTCCTTTCATTTTGCGTAAGAACCAAATTCTTTGCGATATCAATAATAAGTAATCGTATGATCTCATGTTTTCTAACATTCAGTCAGGGTCAGTAACATTTCTGTCGCTGTGCAGTTTGCCCACAAAACCTGGACCGCACCCGACTTCAAAAACTCCCTCTCCTGTCTCAGCTACATACTAACCCGCAGCAACAATGCCTACGTTGGCGTCGATCTTATAATCGCTCACATATAGTGTCAGTTAACATCCCGATGAAAAGATGTTGTGCAATCCGACATCCGTCTGACCCTTAGGTACCAAGTAATCAAGTAATCGCCTAAGCCAAACCAGAAAATGCAATACTACTCATGGGCAATATACACAATATTGCAGATGAAGAGATCTGGGTCCAATGGACCCCGCTTGCCCGGTTGCGGCTGAAAAAATATAAAGAATTTTTATTTATATGCAGTAACGCTTTCGTAAAATGGTTGCGGAAACAATTAAAGAACACAATAGCAAAAAAACAAAAAAAATCCGAATACCTTACGTAGTTTTCACGAAAATGTTAAACATTTTGCTTCTGGGTCCAATGGACTCCGGTTGCCCAGATAAGGGTTAATGTAATAGACAGCTTCTCTTTTATCAGCAGTACTAATTGTTTTTCCATACCACTACCAGCGTGATGTTTCTTAAAATTTCAAACGAGGCAATTAGAAATTCCTATAAGGGATGAAGCCTCGGGAGGCATCGGCGCGATTGCTATTTCTTCTGACATGTCAGAACACAGCACTAACTAAACGTTACCAATGGGCAACAACAAACGATGATAACAAAACAGTAATAACAAACAACGATAACAAAACAGCAATAATAAACAAGGACTCGAGGAAGGTTTAAAACAATTATAACAATAACAACAAGTCTAACACCACTGCATCTAATCTAATTCCGCACACGTTACCACTTTAAAACACAATAACCTCACACTCGACTTCACTCAGCTAGTTAACCACAATGTTTGAAGCATGCGATTATTTGTTCCCTAATTTTAGGTGAGAACAGTCTGCAAATTCCGAAGATTCTGATTCAAGTTCAATACTGCAGAATACGTGTCGCTTATGGGTCAAAAACAACTCAGAAACCGACGGCTTAAGTTGCTGGAAATCTCTCTTGAGGTTAGATTTATTAAGAATAATAGAGTTAAGTTTTGTTGTACCAACTGCCTTATCTACTTCAAAGCGCGGACTGAAGGTGCTTGGAGTAACCAAGCAACGGCCGAACCGCTAGAACCAGGTTACAATGGCAGCCCAGGAAGACACAAGACGTCTCCACGGAAACAGCTGAGCTGGCGGAGCGAGCAAGCTACCGACGTCATACAGGCGACTGCGAGCTGAAGCAGATATGGGTGACGGCAACATCCGGGAGTTTACTAAAAAGCGTGAATTTCGTTGAAGCGAAGAAGCGGGAAGTCCGCGGATGCGGTGTTAGAAAATTTGAACCAAGAGGAAATGCGCCCTCTCCCTGCCTTTCGCGTCGTCAGTCCAAAAGAAGCTCATTGTGACTTACACAATGTCTCCGCGCTACGTGCTATATGGGTTCCGCCATTGATGGGGATGAACTGGAGCAATGACTCAAACTCCAGCAACAACTCTTCTACTTCGGAAAAGATATACGATCCCTTTTAACTTTCCCGTATACGCACGTATATACGAAGTAATAAACGTAGTATAGGGAAAGTTATGTAATGCTCCGGAAAATGGATTTCGAGATTTCATCGGAAATACACGTTTTGAGGTCCCCTGATATCGAAAAAGTGTTGTTTTTTTTATCAAAACGTCCGTCCGTTCGCCCGTTCGCCCGTCTGTCCGTCTGTGAACAACCATAGCGCCTAAACCACAAGTACGATTTCTTCCAAAATTCATATTCCCCCATTGATCTGGTTCCACTCAAGGTTGTGATTGTGAAAAACATTCTTCAAAATTTGGGGACGAACTTTACATGAAAGCCCCGGACATTTTCAAACTTTTCTCAAAAACGGATCGATTTTTTATTCAAATTTCTTGTAAGAATATGGTAAAATACGCTTATTAAGGCGGCATAGTTATATTTTAACGGCTACCTCTCAATTTTTGCAGATTGTAAAAGTTTGATTTTTTTTTCGACGTCTTCCTACAACTACAATATTGAAGATTCTTCCTTCAAATAAAATTTGTTCTCCAAAGTAAGTTCATTCAGTTAAGATCATGTACATTTTTTTGAACATTTAGTAGTTATTTAGAAACTATTGCGCGAAATATTTGCAATTTTAAAAAATGACAAAAACAAGATTTTCTCCAAAACTATTTCAAGCTTTTTTCCGTAAACGTTTGATAAGCATAGTGCCTTAATGTAGTCTACGAGATGACATAAATGCCGTATTACTTTATTCTTTTGTTTTTCAAAAATTACAAAAATTTAATTTTTTTTACTTTTGTCTCAGGTCGATAATATTTAGATTAGTGGTGATTTTTTCACGTTATTATATTTACGAGCACATGTGCTTTAAATAATGTCATATAAAGTTTCTCGAGAACTCAACGGTTTTCTGTGAAAATTAGCTCAAAATTCTTTCTTTTCAGACACGCTCAACCGCCATTTTCTTATAAATGGCTTCAAATTGTTTCTTCAAACGTTTAGAACGGATATACTAATTGCACTCTTCAATACGATGTAACGTCCAATTTGGGATAGTTTTTTGTTTTTTCAAAAAATTACACACATGTGTTTTTTTTTAAAGATTTCTCACACATTTAATATGCACATACCAGCAATTTGTAAACACTGTTGTATTTTGAGTGTAAGTGCTTTAAATGACTTCTAAATGAAGTTTTCCGAAAACTTAAAAATTTTCTGTGAAAAGGGAGATTCACATTTTGCATTTTTAGTAGCGCGTAAACGCCATTTTCTCAAAAACGGCTCTAAATTTTTCAAAGAAATTTGCCACTTAGGACAAGGTTTTACTAATCTTTAATATTCTAAGATTAATATTTCCATTCTGTCAATAGGAAACCGAAAAATAAGAAAATGTCAAACAAATGTTCTTGGGTGGCGATAGATGGCAGCTGGCAAGAGTATGTGGCAATTCCGAATAGCTAGTCCAGACTCAAGGAAATAGAAAACTAATACGGGAAAGTCCGTGCCATTCTGTAGCACCACTAGTTACTTTCGTACTTTCGTACACTTAATGTACGTACGTACATACGGAGTAATATTCGTAGTATAGATAGTTATGTGATGCTGCGGAAAATCGATTTCGCGATTTCAACAGAAATACACGTTTTGGGGTCCCCTGTTACCAAAAATGTGTTAGGTATTTTCAAAATGTCCGACCGACCGTCAGTGAACACCACTGGGGCCTAAAATATTCGTAGGATTTTTTCCATAATGGATATTCCCCTGTCGATCTGGTTCACTCAAGGCGCTACGATTTTGAAAGACTTTCTTTAAAAATTTGGAGGTACTATACATGAAGCCCCTGGGACATTTTCAAATTTTTTTCAAAAATGTTTTGAATTTTTTCTTTAAATTTCTTGTAAGAACATAGTAAAATACACTTGTAAAGGTGCTATAGGTCCGATTTTCAGGTTTAATTCTAAATATTTGGAAATTTCAAAAGTTCGAAATTTTTTTGGCGTTTTTTCTTTGACTGCAAAGTTGAAGATAGGGATTTTACTTCAAATAAAAACGTTCCCCAAAATTAGTTCTTTCATTAAGGGGTCATCCATAATGACCCTAGCGATGTTCCCTAGCGATCCCCTCCGTTACGCTAAAGAGGGACGGAGGGGATCTGAGCTAGCGTTACACTGCGTCACATATAGATAGGGAAATGCGTTACAAGGGGGAGGGGGTATTGAAAATACTCGAAATTTGCATTACGTAATTTATTGACGGCCCCTAAGATCTTGTACATTTTAAAAATATTTTAGTAGTTTTCGCGTAATATTGTGTGCAATATGTGCAGTTTCAAAAAAGTGTATTTAGGGCGACCGCCAACCGCCAAGAGGATGAGGGCGAGTAAAGCTA
Organism: Acheta domesticus; assembly: GCA_031308135.1. Lineage (NCBI taxonomy): Eukaryota > Metazoa > Arthropoda > Insecta > Orthoptera > Gryllidae > Acheta > Acheta domesticus. The sequence goes on along the minus strand of JAHLJT010009436.1, from coordinate 77,128,817 downwards.
GCCACGCCAAGGAAATTAGAAAATTTTACTAGAAGAAACTCTTGTGTCATTCTGTAGCACCACTAGTTACTTTCTCGTATACGGAGTAGTATACGTAATATAAAGAAAGTTATGAAATGTTACAGCTAAAAACGGTGATTTTTCGATAGAAAACCTCGTATTGTGATGCTCTTATGTAGAAAAACTATAAATCCGGCTCTAATGTGTAGTGAATTACTCCCTCTAACATGTTATGTAGTCAGATTTCAGAAATTGTGAGTCCTTGATATCGAATAAGTGTCTGAAATATGTAAACAACATGCCTAAATTGCCTAAATTACATTGCCTAAATTATGCAAAGGATTTTTTCCAAACTAAATAAGCCCCTATTAATTCTCCATACGACTGACTTTTCTTAACTTTGTTTATTTTCATTTTTGCCTCGACATTTTCGCAGAGACAACACTTAAGAAACCTACATTTACATCTCTCTGCTTACAATAACGACGTTTCGGAGCTCTGTGCTCCATCAGATACAAACTGTGATATACACATATTAAGTATAAGTTGAAATCATAATACGTGCACTAGAATAAATAAGATAAACTCACAACAATGATTATAAAAACCAAATCAAACAATTATTAATTATAATTAAATAGCAAAATTTATATTGATATCAGTAATAAATTAAAATACATACACTTGAATAAATAAACTAGTGGCGCTACAGAATAGAACAGACTTTTCCATATTAGTTTTCAATTTCATTTGGTCTCGGCTAGCTATTCGGACATGGCACATACTCTTGCCAGCTGCCATCTATCACCGCCCAAAATACATTTTTTGACATATTCTATTCCTAATTTGCCCGTTGAAATGCTAACATATGGATAGATAAGTGATCTTTCGTTCAGTGGTTATATGTACATTCTATACCTCGCAACACGGACAAAAATAATGATTATCAAATATGTTTTGAATGATTTCTAAAAGTGTTTATTTAGTGTGAACTTTGTAAACACAAACTCTACCAAATAAAACATATTTATCTTATTACTGCCACATTCTCGTATTTCACCAACAAATTTCACTTCTCCCCATAGCTCGTCACACGCAGTTTTAAACTGTTTTTGACGTAAATAAATAAATAAATAAATAAATAAAATGTAGTTTTCAAATATCCCATGCGGCATTGTTGCGCAAATTTCAATAAAGCTTTGCGGATTGCTTCATTAGCCTTAGGCACTAAATGACAGGAAACACTTTTATGACGTTTACGATTAATCGTGCACGGGAAAATATGAATTTTCGACAAAAATTCTTTATTTTTGTTTGGGGGAGGGTCCTCTTTTTCAATAAAGTACACTATTTTATAGTTTGTGTTACTTTCTGTTTACAGTTCTCATTTTTGTGCGATAATCGCTAGGGTTCAACTAATATGTAATATTTTTTATAAGAAACAAAAGGAAGTCGAGGTCGCCTTCTGGGAATAGGTTGCTTCAGCTAGCCTGGACTTTTCAATGAAAGATCGCAGACGTCACTTCAGCGATATTATATTATTTTAATAGTAGTAGTTTTGTAGTAGTAGCAGTAGCAGTAGCAGACATTAACTCCCGAAAGCTTTGGACTCCCCAACAAAAATGTATTATTTATCCGATATTTAAAGGAAGTTGCCGACGTTATATGGACTATGCGTTCAAGTGTTCGTGTAGCATTAATACATTTTGTTCGTTATTTTAAGTATGATAATTAACTGTTAATGGGGTATTGTAAATTTTATGCACCGAACAACGTTATTATTTCGTATATTAGACGAAAAAATTTTTATATGTCAAAAAAGCTGAAGCAATTTTAGTTACGAAATTTGAAATAGATTTTTCCCTTTCATGGGATTTGCTAATTCTATTACAAAATGTTGTAGAATGAGGTAAGCCAATATTATATTAAAATTTTATCTCGCTCATTATTTTTTTCTATGGTCCCCTTCTTTGATACAGCCCCCTTCAGAAGTCAGTAAACTTCGTTTAATCCGATAAAATTTAAATGAAATAATTAAAGATTATTAATGCATTAATAATAATAAATAATAATAATAATAATAATAATAATAATAATAATAATAATAATAAACGCCACATTTGCCAGGAACAAGTAAAAATCATTGATCACATCGTCCCAGATTGTCCAAATCTAACGAAGACTTGACGTGACTTGAAAAGACACGATAGGTTGTGTAGTTAGTACCTCCATTGGCCATGTAAAGCCCTCGAAGTTCCAAACACAAGCTCCAAGAGGTTCGGACACTCACCGAAAACCGGTGACGGCTGTTGTACTGTACTGTACGACCAGCGAATTTAAAGTGATCGCGCGAATATGGGTTCTTGTAGATGGGACGGTTCCATGCGACCAAAACGTAACAAAGGAGGCAGAGAAACGTCTTAAATACCAGAATCAGGAAATAGAGATCAACCGAATACGGGGGCACAAAAGCACAGGTCGTCCCGATAGTTATCGAAGCTCTAGAATTTGTTCCGCAAAATTTGAAGAAAAACTTGACTAAACTTCAATGTATTTCAAAAGAGTGGGAAGTGCAAGACATTGCTTTATTGGGAACAACCCACATTCGGCGCAAAGTATTGCAGAGGCACTGACAGTCCCTAGATTTGCTCCTCAGGAAGCTGGTTGCAACCCGGATAAAATTTTGTATGCAAACCGACTCGTATCACAATTGGTCGTGAATAAGAGGAATATAATATTAAGAAGAAGAAGAGGAAGAAGAAGAAAAAAGCAGCCTCTAAGTAACCCCAGAGAAGATACCTGTTCTTCGAGATGACCACTTCGAAAAATATGTCCTTGTTGCGGCTGTCTAATCATTTGATTTTGCCAAACTACACCAATGTTCATGGTTCTCTGTGGCAACGCACGTTGGAAGTACGAGAGCCCTATTACGAGTGTGGAAGGGAAGTGTTATTGCGAGGGACGGGATTCCAATTACGAGTGCGGGGCGCGAATGCGGGAGCGAGCGAGTGCGGGAGCGAGCGAGTGCTGGGAGCGAGCGAGTGCGGGAGCGAGCGAGTGCGGGAGCGAGCGAGTGCGGGAGCGAGCGAGTGCGGGGAGCGAGCGAGTGCGGGAGCGAGCGAGTGCGGGGAGCGAGCGAGTGCGGGAGCGAGCGAGTGCGGGGAGCGAGCGAGTGCGGGTGCGAGCGCGCGCGTGCAGGAGCGCACGAGAGAGTGCGGGAGGGCGCGAGCCAGAGCCAGTGTCAGGCGGCTGCCGGTGAGTGCGGAGTAGCGCCCGCCGCGGCGTAGCACGTCCGTCGGCCGCGCCGGCGAGTGTCGCTGACGGGCCGCGCGGCCCGACCTGTTGCGAGTCGTTGTGCGGTTGTCAGCTGCATCTGCGCGCTGTGGACGAGCCTCATTGCGCGCGCTAACTGTCCGGAACAGGCGGCATTCACTACGACTGTCTCCCCATCCGTGTTGAGTTGAGCTCTATTAATTTCGTGCATTCACTCGCCCCTCAATTTCTTCCTGGCAGGTGATGAGCCGGTCATGTCCAGCGAGCGACTGTGGACAAATTAACGACAGGAACTCGAAGCACTTTACATCATGTACTAGTGCTTGAAACATTACTGATGTTACTGGAGAAAAATATTCACTATGCGAAGCAAAGCCATTTTAACGTCCAAATAAACACTAATTCTCAATACTTGAGCATTAATAATAATTATTATATTATTACTTTACCGTATGCGTATGTATATACGGAGTAATATACGTAGTATAGGGAAAGTTATGTAATGCTGCGTCAAAAAATAGCGAATTTTCGGCAGAAAAAATTCGTTAACGAATAACGCAAAAGTGGATAAATCCAGTTGCTAAATTAAGAAAAAATTCCCTAACACGAAGTGTAGCTAGAATCCCTGTTTTGGGGGTCTTTGATACCGAAAAAAACAATTGAAAGCAAAACGTCCGTCCGTCCGTCTGTCTGTTCATCTGTCCCGTGCATGTGAACAATACTAGCGCCTAAACTATGCGTACGATTTTTTCCAAATTGAAGAACCTCCTGCCATCTGGCCTGAGTCAAAGATCTGCGATTTTAAAAAACATTCATTAATTTTTGGAGGTACTTTACATGAAGCCCCCCAAACATTTTCAAAATTTTCTCAAAAACGGCTCCAAATATTTTTCTTTAAATTTCTTTTAAGAATAGAGAAAATACGCTTATAAAGGTGGCATGGTTCCGATTTTCACGGTTAAGGGAATTTTTGAAAATTGCATATGCTTGAATTTGATTCGCCGTCTTCTTCCAACTACAAAATTGCAGATTGAGATTTTTCTTTCAAATAAATTTTTTTCTTCGTAGTAATTTTTTCTCTAAAGTCATGTAAATTATTCAGAAAATTATAGTAGTTTTCCGCGCAATATTGCGTGTAATTTGTCAATTAGAAAAAATTAGAAAAATAAGATTTTCTTAAAAATGGCACCAATTTTTTTCTTTACACTTTTGGTAGGGATAGTCCTAAATGTTTTGGTAGGGATAGTTCTATTCTTTTGTTTTTGAAAAATTTGCAAAAATGTAATTTTTTTACTTCTCTCTCGTCGTTAACATTTACAGCGGCGATTAGTTCACATTTTCATATTAATGAGTACATGTGCTTTAAATAAAGTCAAGTATTTCTCGAAAACTCCGTTTTCTCTGTAAACTATCTCAAAATTCCGCATTTTCAGAAACGCTCAAATGCCATTTCTCATAAATGGCTCCTAATTTTTTCTTCAAATTTTCGGAACGGATAGTGCTAATTGCACTCTTTAATATAACATAAAGTTCAATTTGGGGTACTTTTGTTGAAAATGTAAAAAAAAATGTACTTTGGGCGGCGATAGTTGGCAGCTGGCACGAGTATGTGGCAATTCCGAATAGCTAGCTCAGACTCAAGGAAATGGACACTAATACGGGAAAGTTTGTGCCATTCTGTCGCACTTATGTATTTATTCTGAATTTATAACATTTAGAAATCGAGCTATAAGATTGAAACGAAAAAGTTATTAACACCATTGATGCTGATAAACAGCAAATAAGAGGCAAATAGCTCGGGAAGAGTCGGTTATTACTTTCCCGTATACGTACGTATACACGGAGTGATATACGTAGTATAGGGAAAGTTATGTAATGCTGCGCGAAAAAATGGCCAATTTTCGGCGGAAAAAAATTAATTGCCGGGCCGTGAAAACGAATAAGTGGATAAAACCAGTTGCTAAATTAAGAAAAAAAATCCTCTATCTCGTGGTGTGGTCAAAATCCATGATTTGTTGCTTCTTTATACTTAACTAGTGGTGCTACAACAGCACTTACTTTCCCGTATTAGAGGAAACAGCTAAGTAGTACTGTAATATTGCACTTTATGCGCTACTAACATCTTCGCTTGGAACTCACTATTTCCATTGCAGTGTTGTCAGAACTATGTGAATTCTACAACTTCACAAAAATAGAATGCAAATGTTTTGTAGCCCTGTATTGGAAAAAGAAGCCTGATATCCTGGAAATATAGAAATGCCTTCCATTGGGCCATGATTAGGGAAGAGTATTTTAAAACCATGCAACAAATTCTCTACTCACTACAAATGGTACAGCATTTGGTGCAAAACTAAATATTTGCCTGCAAATATCAACATAAATTAGACAATTATAACTCCTTTTCATACAGCTCCATTAGGTCACAACAATGACACTAATTCACAGATATTCGCGAGCGCAAAGTGAATTCCATTGTTGCAGACCCTGCATTGTCGCTATTCTGAGAGCTATTAATTCTTTTTACTTATTTCAAATATTTCAAAATAAACAATTTCTAAAATATTAATGTGTAAGTCTATAACAAAGTTCGAATGTAAGAAACGAAGAAAGAAATAATATACAAAATTGCACATTCTAATTTACGACGCATCCAGCTGTCCGAAGCGCAGTAAATTTACAGTATTATTACGTTTGTCACAAAATTAAAGAAAACTACTCGTATTTTGAAAAAATTAAGCATGACCGTATTTATTTTATTTATTTATTTGTCAAAAAACTAGAAACAGAAAGGCACAGACTTTCCCGTATTAGTTTTCTATTTTCCTGGGTCTTCGCTAGCTATTCGGAATTGCCACATACTCTTTCTTGCCAGCTACCATCTATCATCGCCAAAAGTACATTTTTTTGTCATTTTCTTAATTTTTCGGTTTCCTATTGGTAGAACAGAAACATTAATTTTAGAATATTAAAGAACACAAAAACCCAGCCGTAAATGGCAATTTTCTTTTAAAAATTATGTGCCGTTTAAGAGAAAATGGCGTTTTAGCACTACTAAAAATGCGAAATTTGAAGCTCATTTTCACAGAAAAGTTTTGAGTTTTCAAAATACTGTATTTGAAGTTATTTGAAGCACTTACACTCACAAATATAATCATCTTTACAAATTGCGGATAATGTGCGTATTAAAGATGTGAGAGATCTTTCAAAAAATTTACATTTATATAATTTTTGAAAAAAACAAAAAAAAACTCAAAATAAACTTCACGCTATACTAATGAGTGTAATTAGCACTATCCGTTACAAAAGTTTCAAGAAAAAAATTGCAGCCATATACGAGAAAATGACGTTTGAGCATTTCTGAAAATGCCGAAATTTGAGCTACTTTTCACAGAAAACTGTAGTGTTTTCGAGAAACTTTACTTGACATTATTTAAAGCATATATACTCGTAAATATAATAATGTCAAAAAATCGCCGATAATGTAAATATTAACGACGTGAGAGGCAAGTAAAAAAATTTACATTTTGGTAATTTTTGAAAAAACCAACCGATAGACCAAAATGGCTTTTATGTCATTGATAGAGTACATTTACCACTATCCCTACCAAAAGTTTAAAGAAAAAATTTGGAGCCGTTTTTGAGAAAATTTTGTTTTTGTAATTTTTTAAAATTGCATATATTGCACGCAATATTGCACGAAAACTACCAAAATTGTGAAAAACATTTACATGACCTTTATTAAAGAACTCAATATGCGGAACAAATTTTATTTGAAGAAAAAATCTCTATCTTCAATTTTGTAGTTGGAGAAAGACGCCGAAAAAAATTCAAACTTTCACAATTTTCGAAAATTCAGAGCTGTACGTGAAAATCGGACCTATGCCATGTTAAAAAGTGTATTTTCCTCTATTCATACAAGAAATTTAAAGAAAAATTTGGAGCCGTTTTTGAGAAAATGTTGAAAATCCCCGGGGGGGCTTCATATAAAGTATATAAAGAAGCTTTTTCAAAATCACAAAGCTTCGACTAGAATCAGATCGACTGGGGAATATCAATTTTGAAGAAAATCGACCGAACGGTTTAGGCGCTAGAGTTGACCACAGACGGACAGACGGACGGAATGCCGTCAATCGATTTTTACTTTCGGGAATAATACGGGAAAGTCTGTGCCATTCTGTAGCACCACTAGTTTTTTTTTCGGTCGTGTGTCGTTCCTTTTTCTTAAGGCCTCATTCACAATGCAAACTTAAATGTAACGTAATGCTGTAAACTTAGCCGCAACATTTACACGTAAAAACAAGCTTTCATAATGACGGACGTAAGTTTCGCCGGAACTAATCAGAATTCAATGTACTGAAACTTGATCGATTCGTCTCTAACAAGGTGAAAAGATCTTTCCACCATGGTTTCTAGCTTTTTCTTCGAGATTCCTATCGATTTGTCTTTATATACATGCGAGTAGATGTTGTAGAAGTGCTCACATTTCCTTCATCTTATAAACAAGGATTCTCATGAACCAAATTCATGAGTAATTCGTCGGACATAATTAGTTTATTCGCCATCTGAGGTTAAAGTTACAATAAAAATTGTCCAAATTCTTACCTTGAATTCACAACACGAATCAAAAGCATTCGTAAACTAGTTCTCTACATTACAATAACAATGACATAACCACAAACTACCTGAACACAATCTGAAATTGAACTTCCATGCTGCTCTCTGATTGGTCTTCGGCAGAATTCCGACGTAGACTTAACGTAAAAGCTTGGAGCTTGTGAACCCTTAAGTTTACGGCCTTACGTCAACGGTTACGTGAAGGCATTGTGAATGGTCTCGCTTAATAACACATATTCTAGGTTTTGCGGCTACGTTACGTTTACGTTTAAATTTGCATTGTGAATGAGGCCTAAGTGGAGCCGGAATGGCCTATCTCGCATGGTAATGCAAGGAACATTTTCTCAGAAACTAAATAATTTACAGACTTGAAATTTTATGTGAGTGTAGATTCGTTATTTGTAAGCATTTTAACAGAGCCGCTTTTAAAAAATATAATTAGTTTTTTAAATATAATTTTTTGTCAATTGTAATCGGTTTTGTTCTTCAAAATACTAACATTTATAAGAATATTGTTAAAAGTATTTAACATTTAACAAATCCGCCCCGTAAAAGTATATAACCTGGTGTGCTACTTGCTGTGTTAAAATTTGAGCATCCTCCTATTAGTAGTTTCTGAAAAAATGTTCCCTAAAGATGAAAATTTTAAACTTACGGAAAATGGCTCCTAAAGTTTTCAGTGTATTCCTGCTCTACATGCTGGGCAAACACAAACACCAATATTTTGACGCTATTGAACCCTCAATTGTTTCCATAAACAGTGTGTCCAACACTAGAAAGAAAACTATTAACTATTTCTCATAACAAAAGCAGAAAAACAACATCCACGACATTCAAGCAACACCCCCCATGTGTGAAAACGGCCACGCCCATTTACATGCTACATAAACTTCAAAATTAAAACAAAAATACTTAGAGATGACATATGAAGATAAAGCTCGGCTTATTTAACACAGAAAACTATCAAGTAATTAATAACACAGGCCAACAAAAAAAGGGTTTCAAAAAACTTTTTAAATCTTAATAGCTGACTTTTATAGTTTTTTGGGTGCTGAATCCGCATCTGAACTCTATTTCTTTCCATCACCCACAGTTTGACCATAATTTGATCTATTAAAATATAGGAAAATATGCTATATATGCTAATAAAGTGAAAAATAAACGTCCTCTAAAATACCAACAGACGTTTATTTAAACATAGATGTCTTTATTTCTTAACAATTCATTCTACAGTCTTTACGTGTCCATTGACGTATATTTTCTTTGTCTCTTTTCTTTAAAGCCCCGGAAATAGCTCTTTCTCCTCTACGCCGTTTGCTGACTCTCGTTGAATTGACCAACAGTAATCTCCCATCATATTGGTGTTCCAGCGTCCCTGATGTTTTTTCATCACTTTCAGATCTTAATGAAATGCTCACCTTGTTCTTCACTTACATCACTTAAATCGTCTGGAAATAATTGTAAATGACTGTGTAAGAAGTAAACATTGGAGCTCATTAAACATCTCAATTTCTTCAAATCTGTCAGCATATTGGCAACAACTGCTTGATAATCTTGGTTTTTTTTCTGGGCTAGGAACTTATTAACAACGTGATTAAAAGCACTCTAGGCTTCATTTTCATTTTCTGTCAAATGTAATTGAAATTGGGGATCAAACATCACTTTTCTAATGTCAGTCTCAATGAAGATACCCTCTTTTAATAATTTTGCTGCAGACAAATTGCGTAAACTTTTCACAAAGGTACTTGAAACACTGCTCATCTTTAGATAAGGCAATTGTTTCATGAGACCTAGTTTTATGTGCAATGGACGCAGGAGAATCTTGTGTTGATCCACCATATGTTCCCGTAGAATCTTTTCCTCCGGGTTTAAAGATTTTGTTACAGGCAAAGTCTTGCTAGGCTAATGCTAATCTCGTGCCCTACTATCCCACTCACATAGTAAAAATGCGAATAATTTCCTGCATCTCATACATATCTAGATACTCAGAGCAGTATTTGCCTAGCTATACAGATAAAATGTTAACATGTGAACAAATGGTGGGTGATAAGGCATTTTTATGGTTATTTTTGGAATTAGCACACTTAAAATAATAAGAATTATGTGAACACACACAAAACGTTTTTTGGTCGTTGGCCAGTGTAATTCAATAATGTAACTAGTGGTGCTACAGAATGGCACAGACTTGCCCGTATTAGTTTTCTTTTTCGTTTGGTCTCGGCTAGCTGTTCGGACTTGGCACAGTCTCTTGGCAGCTGACATCTATCGCCACCTAAAGTTCATTTTATGACATTAATTTTTCGGTTTCTTAGTAGTAGAACAGAAATATTATTTTCATCATCATCATCATCTTCCTTTACGGATTAGGCATATTGCCTGTTCCAGCCTCTTTCCATCTCATTCTTGGCCTTCCAATGTTTCTTTTTCCTTGCATCTTATGATTTAGAGCTTGCACTGGAAGTCTGTCTTGCGGCATATTTTCAATATGTGTCACCCATTGCTGTCTGTACTTCTTAATTTTTTCATGTATTGTTTCTTTCCGCCCTAGTTCCTCTCTTATTTTTTCACTTTTTATTTGGTCTCTTATTACAGCCCTTTACTCCTCTCAGAAATCTCATTTCTGCTGATTCAAGACTCCTACAATCTTCTTGTTTTTGAACCCAAGTTTCACATCCATACAGTACAACTGGGAGGGCCATTATATCATAAAATTTTAACAGGGTTTCTTTTCGTGCTTTCTTTTTAAATGTTCTATTTATGGTTCCACATATTGCTTGAAACTTATGGATCTTGCTGGTGATATCCCTATCTCTTCCATATGTAATTTCGCACCCTAGGTAGTTAAAACGTGTCACTTGTTCTAAAACCATATTTTGAAGCACAATCTTTGTCCTTTTCCTTTAAAAGCCATTACTTTGGTTTTATTAACTGATACTATCAGATTGTACTCCTTTAAAATTTGCTCCAGTTGGTAAATAGAAATTTGCAAATTATCTTCGTTTTCCTGCAGGATTACCTGGTCGTCAGCATATGAAAGAGTATTTAAAAATGTATTTTGCCCAGGTGGATTCCTGAGGGCACCATGTTCTTCCACCTTTTAATTATATATCCCAGATATATGTTAAAGAGTGTTGGCGAAAGACTGTCTCCCTGCCTTACTCCTTTATTTATAATTCTCTTTCCGGAAACATACCCATTGTATTTTACTGCGATATTAGTATTGTCATACATACTTTTCACCACTTGTACAAGATGACTTGGATACCCTTCTTCTTTCATAATGCTCCATAATTTACATCTGTTGACATTATCAAAAGCCTTTTCAATATCCACGAAGGCTAAATGTGTCTCTCTATTAAACTCGACTCGTTTCTCAATTATTTGTTTTAATGTAAATGTCATCTATTGTTGAACGACCTTTTCTAAACCCCTGTTGTTCCTGGGGGGAGAGTGCAGTCTGCAATTGGAGCTATTCTGTTATTCACAATTTTTGCATATAATTTGTAGCAGGAGTTAAGTAGGCAAATACCCCTATAGTTGTGACATTTACTCCGATCTCCTTTTTTAAAACATGGAATAATTAACGAATCTAACCATTCATCTGGTTTTGTACATCTTTGCCAGCATTCATTCATTAGATGGAGCAGTCGAAATTTTAGTAACATACCTCCATATTTCATTAATTCTATGTTAACCCCATCAGGACCACAGGATTTCCTATTTTTTTGGGACTTCAATGCATTATCAAGCTCTTTCATATCTAACATATCTACATTTCTTTTTGTTCCTTTTTCTTCTACCGGTGAGTGCATTTCTTCAATCCCACTCCATAATTTTACAAAGTATTCCAACCATTCTTTCCCGGAAATAATATTTAATCTTGCCGTATCAGATTCTTCTAAATTCATTGTTTTTAATACTTTATAGGCTATACTTTGTCTTCCGAATACATCACGTTCTAACATATTTACGTATCTATCCCAAGATTCTTGATGGGCTTGTCTCACTAATGATTTAGCTTTATTTCGTTTTTGGTTGTAGATCTGTTTAGTCTGCTCATTTCTGCTTTGTAGATAATTTAGGTATGCTACCTTCTTTTCTTGCACTGCCTCTGCAATTGTATCATTCCAAATTTTCAAAGTTTTCCTTTTTCGTCTAATTTTTCGAGTGCCTAATGCTTCATATGCTGCTCTTCTTATTGATTCTTTAATGTTTCTCCATTCTTCATTTAGATTTTCTGATGTGTCGATGTTGCTCAAGAACTGATTCAACCGCCTCTGATATAACTGCCTTATACTATGGTCTTCTAGTAGATACACTTTGTACGCTACATCTTCTTGTTTATTTTTTGAAGCAGTTTGTTTCTTCCATCTCGCTCTTATATTTATTTTTGTCTCCACTAGATAATGATCTGAGTAAATGTCATATCCTCTTAGAACACGGGTATCCTTCACGTTAGAACTTAACTTTTTATTAACTATTACATAGTCTATCACTGAGTATTGTCCCCGGGCACTCCAAGTATATTTATGAATATTCTTTTTCTAAAGAATGTATTGGTGATTCTTAGTTCATTGTATGTTACAAATTCTCTGAGTTCTTTTCCATTTTCATTCATTACTTGTTCTCCATAGAGTCCTATAACATTGGGAATGGGCATGTTTCCCACTCTTGCGTTTATATCTCCAGCTATGATTAGCGAGTTATTTGGGTTGCATTTTTTTATCCTCTGTCTGTAATTTGTCATAAAAGTTTACAGTTTCTTCTTTCCTACCTTCCTCAGGGGCATAAACTCCTATAACTGTAAGGTTACCTCTATTCATTTTAAAATCTACTCTTAGCATTCTTTCATTGATGTATGTGTAGCTCGTAATACACTTCTTCCATTTCTTATCCACATACATTGCTACACCAGCTTTTGCTCTTTCTCGTTGTTCCACTCCACTATAAATATTCACCCAGTCATCGATCTCTCTTGTTCCCTTAGTTTTCTTTTTAGTTTCTGTTATTACAGCAATGTTGGTTTTTCTTTCTTCTAATATCTTTAATAGTTCTATTTCTTTATTTTGTAGGCCGCGAACATTCCATGTTACTATATTTAGTACATCCGTTATTCCCATGTGCTTTAACCTTTTTCGTTTGCTGTGGTTGTCATCAAATCGGTCCGGCTTCTTTCCTTGAGGCTTGTCAGTAGTATAATATATCCCCTGGCCGCGTTACGGGCGCTGCGCAGGTTGAGTTCGGTAGAGGGGCTGCCTCCTTTCTGCCTCCGAACTTGCAGCATTTATTTAGGGTGTTTTCCCCTAGACAAGTTGGTTTCACTTCACCTGAAGAGTCTCGTCTACCCTGGTGTGAAGGGAATGGGGAGGAAATCCTAAGGATCGGGAGCCTCCGAGTTACTCGATCCACCCGTTGGACCCGAGGGTAGGGAAGGAATGGCCGTGGGCCATTCTAGGCTAGGCGTAGGCTAGGCGTAGGGAAGTAGCGACCCCATCGCCCTGCACGCCCTTACCATAGGGTGGGGAATGCAGCAGTCAGCCCGGTCTCTCCTACCTATAAGGGAGCAGTTGACCGCTGGCCTCACCTTTGATATATCCATCTTTCAAATATTATTTTAAAAATATTAAAAACCAGTAAAAACTTCTCCCAAATGACAATTTTCGTTGAAAAATTTGGAGCCTTTTTAATAAATGACATTTAACGCTGCTGTAAATGCGAAATTTGAAGCTCTTTTTCACAGAAAAGTTTTGAGTTTTCGAAAATCTTCACTTGAAGTCATTTGAAGCACTTACTCACAAATCCAATAGTGTTTACAAATTGCTGGAAATGCGCATATCCCTATATACTATTTTAGTAAACTCCTCTACCGTGCGTGTGTGGATTTTTTAAGCATGCAAAAATCGATTTTCAATGTAATATGATTTACAACTTGTATACATAAACATACAAAATAGTAACCCATCAATTCTTATACTTATTCACCTTCAGAACAAAATCCGACCGAGTTTGTAGAGTTTTAAGATTTTAAAATAGGGGACAAAAATATGGAAGTGTTAAGCAACTCAGGGGAATCAAATGAAGAAGATTTTGCGTCAGAATTTTCCGAACTAATGGAGAATGATATTGTATTAGTATTAGAAAACGCAGAAAAACAGCTTACAGGTGCTCATTTATGTTCACATAAGAAAACAAGACGTAAAAAATAAAGCTATGCTGTCGCATCATTCATATACCTGTAAATATTTTTTTACAGATATTATAATTTTGAAACTGCAATATGACCAGTTCATTTCCCGTATGGAGTTAGTATACAAGGTCATTGAGTGTTGGAAATTTTTGAACTGGAGTTTAACATTAATAGATACTACGATTCATTGGTAAGTCCAATGCCAGATCCAAGAACATATTTGAACAAAGGTATGCATGAAAGAAATGAAGTACGAAAGAAATTTTCAACACATGAATATACTTTTAAAACATTTTTCAGCGTCGGCGAAACCACATTCAACTAGTTAACAGTATGAAAGAACTCTCAAAAAAATTACATTTGTGTAATTTTTGAAAAAACTAAAAAATACTCCAAAATGAACATTACGTCAAATTAAAGAGTGCAAATAGCACTATCTGTTCAACAAGTTCGAAGAAAAAAAATTGGAGCCATTTATGACAAAATGGCTTTGGAGCGTTTCTGAAAATGCGGAATTTTGAGCTAGTTTTCACAGAAAACGGTCGAGTTCTCGAGAAACTTTACTTGAAATTTTTTAAATCACATGTACTCATTAATATAATAATATGAACATATCGCCGCTAATGTAAATATTACTGACGTGAGAGACAAGTCAAAAAAATTACATTTTTGTTTTTGTTTCATAAACAAAAGAATACAGCATTATGGCGTTTATGTCATCTCATAGAATACATTTAGCACTATCACTATGAAAAGTTTAAAGAAAAAAATTTGGTGCCGTTTTTGAGAAAATCTTGTATTTGTAATATTTTAAAATTGCAAATATTTCGCGCAATATTGCTAGAAAACTACTAAAATTTGCAAAAAAATGTACATGACCGTAACGAAAGAACTTACTTTGGTGAACAAATTTTATTTGAAGGAAGATCTCTCCCTTCAATATTGTAGTTTTAGGAAGAGGCCGAAAAAATTCAAACTTTTGCATTTCTTGAAAATTCAGAGTTAACCGTGAAAATCGGGCCTATGCCACCTTAATAAGTATATTTTACTCTGTTCTTACGAGAATTTAAAGAAAAAGTTGGAGGAGTTTTTGAGAAAATTTGAAAATCTCCGGGGGGCATTATGTAAAGTACCCAAAATTTTGAAGATTTTTTTTCCAAAATCGCGGCGCCTCGAGTGGAAGCAGATCGAGAGGGGAATATCCATTTTTGGAAGAAATCGTACGTATGGTTTAGGCGCTAATGTTGTTCACAGACTGAAGGACGGACGGACGCATGGACGTTTTGAAAAGAACCACTTCTTGGGTATCAGGGGACCCCAAAACGTATATTTCCGCTGAAATCTCGAAATCTATTTTCCGCAGTATTACATAACTTTCCCTTCACCACGTATATTCTTCCGTATATGCGTACGCTTCGGAAAAGTAAAAAATTGTATTTTCTTGATTTTCGCCCATTCTGGCTCCCCACTAGGCTACCATCGTGTAAGAAAAACTATCATATGAACAATATATAAGATTTGTTAGGAATGACGAACGTTAAATTTTGTTAAAACTTATTTTTTACAAAACATTATCTTTTACTAAATTCCTGTATTTGTTTTTCTATTATTCTAAACGGTCGGCAGTCTGCTACAACCTTAACATTGGTTTGTTAAGTTGGTTCAAGTCGATAATAACAGTACAGTGGTTCAAAACAGTTATTAATGATACAAGTGGTAAAAGTAACATTTTTACCACATGTGTCGTACATTATTTTTAGACAACCTTACTCATTTTCATTTTATTTTTATTTAAGTATACAAATTAATTATGATACTTTGCCAGTAGTAGCAGATGCAGTCAGACGAAACTATTCTGTTTTCTTTGCTGCATTCAGAGATTTATCTGAACACTTCACCATGGTCTCAGATTTAGCATAGTGCAAACAATTGAATGTTTAGCTCTCTACGCATGTCCTGAAAGAACTACTTTAGTGGCTGTCAAAAAAAACATATTTACTTTTCTACATTGTAGTATTACTAAAGGTGCTGATTTTTTGACAAAATTTCCAGCACATTACGCATTCTCTTTCAGAAACATCGTTGTACGTATAAGGATTTTGATGAGACTTTAATTCTATTGGAAACAGTATTTGACATTACTTTATTTCAGTTCAACATTAAATATATCTAACAGCAGTTTCGTTCGCATATTTCAAAGAATATCAAAATCTCTAAATAATCTCGAAAAACTAATTTTATGTAACTACAGGTATTATTCTATTGTTGTATTTAATTTTTATTTTTAAAGCTAAACACCTCAATCTTGCGAAACGACAGAGGTTACAAAAACTATGGAGGGGGAGGAAGTAGAATTGTTTAATCTCAATGCCTAAAGATTTAATTAGGATTCTTTCAAATATTCCATCACTGTTAAATCCAGAAGCGTTTTCACAAGCAGAATACTTCTGAATGAGGAAGGGAGCTTCCGAAACAGTCCAGTGTTGTAGAGAACAATGCAAATGATCATTCATTATCGTTTAAAAAGCACAGAAGCATCCTCGATAATACATCAACATACTATTTGAAATAATAGCAAGGCCATTACATACTGGCAAAAGATTAGCTGATAAAAGTACACAAACTAATGTTTTTGAGCAAAACTGATATATCTGCTGAGATATCGTCAAAGTGATGTGATTTCCAGAAAGCGTTCGGTGTTCTGAATTGTCCTTTCCGTTGCCGCCCCCCTCATCTACCTCCGCGCACTCTTCCGCCATGTGGTTCCCTTCCCGCAGGGGTTTTTGTAAGTGGCCTCGCACGCTTTTTCCAGCGGCGGGGGAGAGGGGGAGGGGGGCGACCAGCTCCCTTTGTGCGGATGCGCATGCACACGCTGCTAACGGCGCCACAATCGGAGCGCGCCGACCAACAGAGCGTGCCTTGCGCCCCCGGCCGTCGCCCGCCTACTGCCCGCCCCGCGCCGCCCTCCCGCCCTCACGCCCGCGCGCCCGTCCTCCCGCCCGCGCCGCCCTCTCGCCCGCGCCGCCCGCCCGCCCGCGCCGCCCGCCCGCCCGCGCCGCCCGCCCGCCCGCGCCGCCCGCCCGCCCGCGCCGCCCGCCCGCCCGCGCCGCCCGCCCGCCCGCGCCGCCCGCCCGCGCCGCCCGCAGCCGCGCCGCCCGTCCGCGCCGCCCGGCCTTGACATCCCACTTGCCCTGCCCACCCGCGCGCTCCAGCCAACCTGCACCTGCCCTCGGTTCTCGCTTCCCCCTCCGTCAAGCCCTGCTCACTAGTTAATGTCCTTCCCCTCGAACACCGTGCTCAATCATTTGGAATATGTGAAGAACAAAGCGGATTCCCGCCACTTCGTGTCGTATCTTCTAGCATTCGTTCCACCATATAGGCAATTATTTTACTGATATTCAACACGATCATGATTGGTTGAGTGTTAATGATTCCGGGCGCGTCAACTGCTAACCCTAAGTGCATGTTTTTTTTCTTGGGAGGTGGCGCTAATCTTCCACCTCTGGATGGCGAGATCCGACGCCGACCTACCGGCGGCTACCGGTTTTTTCCCAACCAGGTATCACTCACCAGCGGGACACCGCCCCAGCCGGGACAAGATCTAGGCTTTCCGACCGGTCTCCCGGCATATGTGGTAGTGCAGTGCATCAGCACGATCAACATCCATCGATATTCACTCCTCCATATTTTCGATGTCTGTCTTCTACCATTTCAATCATAATTTCCTATCATTGCTATTCTCAGTTAATTATGTAATGGACCCATCGGTGGCCGTTAGGATAATCATCGGGCAAGTAGCTAGATATCCCGCTCTCTGCCTCAAATGTAATGATATTTTACTGTTCTTTGTATTAACTTTGCTGCCCATGCTCCCTGGTCTCATGTTAATATTCTGCGTGACTCACAACTCACTCCACCAACCACGGTCACATTTTTTCCACCTCCGTTCATCCGCATTGTTCGCATTTTCCCCTTCTTCCCCGCCCGCCCGGGTCACCTCCGAGGCCCGATTGCCTCGCTCTCCTCTTCGCACAAACCGCACAGCAGTCCGTCTCGTCCGTCCGACACCGCTCATCTCCCCCGTTTCCGTCTTCCCTTTGCTGGCTGCTCAGTGCAGGGTCGGGGAACGAACAGAGACGATCCTCGGGCAGTGCGGGGCGACGCGTGGCGAGGGGGCAGCCGGCGGAGCGGTGCAGCGGGGGCCCCTACTCATTGTTATTTTGTCGCGCCCCCCCCCCCCAAAGGACGAGCGGAGATGGTGCGGAGCACGCAGGGGGGGACAGAGCAGGACGCGCGTGTGTACATTTCCTGCGCGCGCCTGTGATGTGGCGAGGCGCTCGCACACCGGACAACCATAATAACCCGGCGCCCGGCACACACGCGGCCGCCGCCGCAGCCACGGCGGGCGCCGCCCCCGCCGCCGCATCGTCCGCCCTACGTCCGCCCTCGCCGGCCGTCACTCGCCGTCGCACGTCCCTGGCGCGGCTGCGCTAATGGCAGCGCCCGCTCTACCGACCTGGCTGGAGCGGCGCGCCGACCTCCTGGCTTCTAGAGTCCCTAGATGCAGAGAGTAGTGCAATAGCCGCCATTTAATATTCTCTCGCCCGAGAGCCGCGTCAGGTAGCGTTCAGGAATAGTACAGACATAATAACAAATGACGGCATTATGGACATTTTCAAGAATATAAATATTTGATTTTAAAGCCATTGGTGGTTCCCAGCACACACAATATAACACAGTTCGGACTCTTCTGGCCACTGTATATAAAATGGCGTAATCGGAGAAATACGGGATACATTACGCATTGTGTGAAGGGACACTGCTGGCTTCTGTCTGTGTACCACAAGCTTCACACCTCCCAATCATTCCAAGCATCCCCTCTATTAGTATAATAAATTTAAGAAATTTGACGATTTTTCATGACTTAAAAGGAACCGTTGACACAAAACCCTCAAAATGTGGGATTGTTCGACATAAAGTTTCACCTTAGACGTGCCTAAAACAGATTTATGACGAAAAAATTAAAAGTTGGCTTATTAAAACATAAATCTAACATTTAAACAAGCAACCAGCAATACACGTTATATTACATTACTCGGAATCATTGCGTTCTACTGATTAAAAACAGTTTTTATGCAAAATAGTAATGTTTCTTCAGTAGAATCTTCAAAACGCGACCTTTCCGAGCATTTAATTATACTTTGGGAGGGTATTCCTACTCCGTAGCTCGGGTTATCAGGAACATTCGAAGCTGCAATCCAGAACCAAATTATTCACTCTTAAAACAGAGTTAATACCGGGAAAATGTTGTCTCGGACCAACTAGTAAATACCATGAATGTGGTAAAAAATTGAGAGAATCGTAGCGGAATGACTCTTCTATTCGCTATCAACTCGGGAAAAATAATTGATTTTTTGTATTCCAGAATTATAAACGACCTTTTCTGCTGCAAGAAATCGTTCATAATCAGGCGTTTTATGGCACAAATGATGACGTATTAGATTTTGTGGCTCGAATGATTGCGTCATCACACATTCAGCCAATCTCAGCGAGAGAATTACCACAATTTTCACGCACTGATGTCAAATACCCGAGACATCACAAAAAAGTTCTTCGTAAATTTAAGTTTCATTCTCTTTTAAATTTATAATGCTGTCATTCAAAAAATAGCGTAAGCAACTCGTTTATAATGTTGCTTTATTGCATTCGTACAAATTTGAAAACTCGCTCTTAACGTCACTCGTTTTCAAAACATGTACTCATGCAATAAAGCTTAACATTATAAACTAATTGCATAAACTACTATTATTAAAGCTTTACGTTAAAGGAAAACTAGAGGTACAACAACAACAACACACTTTCTCGTGTTACAACGGTTACGTAATATATCAAAATATTGTAATTTATGACCTCCTATCACTACAGCCATCACATGAAAAACTTCCAAACCATTCAAACGAAGCGAACTGCGGTGCACATCTGCAATTATATCAATAATCAGGAAAAGTAATCGTTTCTAACTTCTACAAAAACAAACAAATATGAATAAATTCCAACATTGTAGCACACAATGCAGACAAGCAATATTAATTTCACACAAGCTTGCTTTGATTACATTGAAGTGATCTTCCAATTTTTCAATGATTATATCATCATCAGTTATCTAAATCTTTTAAAGTAAAATAATTGAATAAATTAAACATTCCCTAATATATCGTCTTACGAATGCATAAAAATAAGGTTACAAATCTATCGCACTTTATAATTTAAATATATTTGAAACACAATAGAATCGGTTGAACGAAATTAATACTTTTAAAGCAAATACACTATCACCAAATTAAATATTTAAGCATCGTCCTCACAGTGTGTAGTATGTAAATATATATTCAAAATCTATACGTAACTGGGTTATTAAGTCCATCATATCTGCATATACAGGGTGGAACAGCTAAGTGTTAACACTCCTTGTATCTCTCAACCGCGCAAGATACGAAGATGCCGAATTGGCCAGTCGATTGATTGAACAGGGGCTACTTGATTACAGCACACTTCGTCATTGCACTATTTTTTACTATGAAGATATAAGGTCAACTTTGTTTTTTAAATGGAACCCTATGCTAAATTTTAGCGTATCGTAATGCGCTTAAAAAGACGATTAAAAAGCCGCCCCCGTTCTTTGTACCCGCCTCCACCTCCGCGTGTTTGTCTTCCGGGAAGCGTTCCTTAAAAGAACGCACCCACCCCCTTCCAGCCCCTGGGCCACCACACAGTGGATGTCACAAAAATTAGGCTTGCCCTGGCCCACTTCTACGACGCATTCCTAGGCTTGCACGTGCGTCCAAGTAAACAATGTAAGACAGAGAGATTGAGATAGAAGATATTGAAAATTTTCCATTAAAGATCCCTGTTCAAACACCTTCAGCGATTGGACGAAGCAATTTCACTGCGCAATTTCCTGTAGCCTATCGCCGAACGGGTTCAAAATTGTAGTAGAACATTCTCGAACTTTAGAGATTTTTTTTGGAGGGGAACCGAGGCAGCGGGCAGAAAGAAAGTAACATCCCGAGGGATTTCCGCTTGCGACTTTTGATTGAGTAGCATTCCGTTTCGGCTTTTGGCTGAGTATCTCTTTGCTTTTGACTTTCGACTGGCGGCACTTGTTAATAAGACTTCGTGAAGGCACTCTATGACTGCCCTTCGGGATCTTCACTTGATTTATCTTGTGGCGAGACTTTTCAAGAGAAAGTTTCTCTTCGGACTTGATCAATTTTCTGAACCATAGTTTTATCGGTTTAAGTTATTTAATGTGCCGTGCTTGGCCACGATTCGATGAACCAACACAATTGATTGTGTTGAAGTGGACGTGATTATTAGTCAATCTTTGGCATAAGCACGCGGAAAGTGACTGCGTTAATAGTGAAGATCGCCACCGCTTACGTCAATGCCCGTCGAAAGTGCTACGTGAAGGCGCCCGCTCAACCAGGTGAGAGGATCATTGTTCCCGGCCGCACACCCTCCCTCGGAGCGGCGCGCAGAACCGCGCGGGCCCAGACGACCTGACCGCCGCCACCCCGCCTCCACCTCAGCCGCCGCCGAGCTCCCTTTCTTGAGACGCCCCGCTGAATGGGGCAATGACCACGAAATCTCCAGACGGTGATGTGTACGAGAGCTTCGCCGAAGCGCTCAAATGCCCCTCAGGCGTTACGGAATGAACTTTTGCAGTTAGCTCAAAACAAGCAGGGAAGGAAATATTTCGGGCCGCGCATTGGCAATTAATTAAAATTAGTCATAGATTTTTTGTGTAATGCATTTTGTCTGTTGATTGTAATAATTTAATTTTGAATTTCTCTTGTTTGTTTCTCTTGATTGTTTAGCTTATTTTGGTTTGCATTACGGGGAAAACTCACGAGCTCGTGCATGGCAGTGTAAATCTAGGTTAATCTTTTTTGAATCATTAAATTCTTTACGTTAACCTCATTCCAGATATGTTTTCTTTCTGAAACAACGTCTACCTCGCCATCCCATTTCTTTCAGGCCACCTTTCTGCCACCTGAGCTAGCTGGAAGGTAAAGGCGACCCACTTCAACGTCATTCGCGGGGACCGCGAGTGACGTGGCAATATTGTATTATCTGAAAGTGTTTCTTTCCGACTATAATATACAGTTGGTAACAGTCTTGTTTGTATAATCCACAATTTGCTCGAAAATCATTAATTTTCAGTGTAAAATTGAAACTAATGCAAAATATAAGATTGAATAATTCCAGTTAAATATAACGTAACTTTATACACCTAGGCGAAATGCCCTTTAATTTGAAATTGTGTACAAAGTTACTTTTTTTATTTATTTATTTATTCTTGCTTGGCCTGAGGCCCTCAGCAACCGTGAACGACTGGTACAGTAGTTGATTTCATTTTATACAACAAGTTTACAATATATTTTCTTTTATCGTGATTAATACATTTTCAGAAGTACTTTATATTATACGGAAAGGCTAATCGCTTCCAGTCTGCTTAAGGAGGATCAAAAAATTCTCTGGGTAAATTGCTTTTCAATCTTTTACGATGAGGGGTTCTGTTTTGCCAAGTTTGAAATGGGTAGCTGAAGGTATTCGAGAATTTGTTATAGACTTTGCGGATAGAAGGAAAAAATGTACAGAGATAGGTGTGATACAGAGTTCTTGATGGATTTGAGAGTTTGGGATGAACCAGGGTGGTTTTTTGATTATTCGTAGGATTTATTTTGGAATGTTTGATTTTCTGGGAATATTTGTTTTGGATGCTGCGGCCCAGACAGTAGGATGCATAACTTAATATAGGTCGTAGCATTGTTTGGTAGAGGATGAATGGATGGTGTGTAATTGGAGTGGGATGATTTTGTAAGTAAGGGGATATAACTTGGCTCTTGCTTGCTTTTATCTGAATGAGCCATTTCTGTGCCCAATCGGAAAATTCAGTGAGATGGTTTTGCAGATCTTCTATTGCTGTTTCTATGTCTCGGTTTTTGTAGTAGATTGCTGTGTCATCTGCAAAAGTGCAACGATGTTGACGGTGTGGTGGGTACGTCAGCTATGTAGGTATTGAATAAGGTTGGAGAGAGGCTCGAACCCTGCGTAACTCCTGCTTTGATGGGGTATGGTGCTGAGAGAGCCCCGGGAAGTCGCACTTGAAAAAGTGCGTTCACTAAGGAAGTCTTCTATTATGCTTGCGAGATATTGGGGAGTGCTAATGCTCCGGAGTTTGAATATCAGTCCTGGGTGCCATACTGTATCAAAAGCTTTTGCGATGTCAAGGAATACTGCAACAGTATGCTTATGATCACGGAAACCTTCGATAATGTCCTCTGTCAATAGCAATATTTGGTGGTATGTTGAAAGCTGAGGTTGAAACCCAAACTGATGAGGTGGTATTATGCTTCATGTGGCGAGATGATTATTTCGTCTGGTGAGGATGCATTTTTCAAGTAATTTTCCCCATGGAGGATAGCAGACTGATTGGGCGGTAGCTTCCTGGGTCATCATTTGGTTTTCCTGGTTTGGGGATGGGGATGATATGTGCGTATTTCCATTTGTGGGCGAAGTATGACATTCTCAGGGCTTGCATTAAATATTGCTGTGATGTGTACAATGACTTTTAGACGAAGACGTTTGAGTAAGTACGCTGAGTTTTGGTCAAAACCGTTTGTACTTTGGGGCTGACAGAGAAATATATTTAATGATTTCTAAAGGAGAAATGAATTTTGGACATTCTGGTACTGTGATTGTTGGCCTTAAAGTTTTCTGAGTTTTCTAAGTTTTCCTAACCACTTCGCATATTTCAGATGGTGAAGATCTGTTACCCGATAAAGTGGTGAGGGAAGGTATTTTGATAGGCTTATTCAGGATACGCCGTGGTTATGTTCCATAAGGAGTGGTCTGTAGATTTTGCCGTTTGTGTTTGGAAGTGTAACTTCTGAGCATTAGTGATGGCTAAATGTTTTCTCACAATTTTGGTGAGTAGGTTCAGGTACGATTTTAGGAACGGAGATCGGTGTTTCTGCCAGTGATTTCTTATATATCGTTTGTGATGGATCAATTTTTGTAGTATGGGTGGTATGGGTGCGAGTGGACAGTTGGGTCTTGTTGATAGGGGCAGTTAAATCTAATGTATCTTAATATGGTGTAAGTACATTGATTGCTTGGTCTATTTCTTGTGTGGTTTTTTGTGTAGGTAGTGGTGGTAGAAGTTATGTGACAAGGAGTTGATAATATGGCCAGTTCACCTTTTGGAGATTATAAGGGTGGGTGGGACGGATTTCGCGGGGTGAAGTATCGAGAGTGAATATGAGTGGGCGATGATCTGATTGAAGAACTATGTGAAGTTTCAACATGAATATTACAACTGATGTCTGCTTGAGACGCCGAAATCAAGAACGTCGGCCTGAACTGTTGGATAATAAGGATAATAGGTTGAAGTTTCTGGTGCATGAAATTGTTAAGTTTAGTCCTTTGTATATCATTTAGAAGAGATATTCCAGTCGGAGTATTCAATCTGCTTCCCCAAACTATATGTTTCAGCGTTCCAGTCACCCACAATGAGGGTGGGTTCGTTGGGAGTAAGTAGTATGTCAATATCACCTGGCATGTATGGGATATTTGGTGGTTTGTAAATCGATATTATATTGAGTGTAGAATGTGTGTTCTGGTGTAATGACTACTCTTATATTTTCGAAAGTATTGGTTTTGGTTTATTGATTGAACGTGGTGTAATATATTATTTTTAACAAATATCGCGACTCCTCCACTGCGTCTTTTTCTTGGGCGATCGTAGCGATGTAATTTCATATCCTGGAATGTAACCCTTATCGAGGGACTCAGGTGTGTTTCTTGGATGCAAGCTACATGAATTTTATGCTATGTAGAAAGTGAGCTAGTGAGTAGATGTTAGGTCGTAATTCATTTGCATTCCACGATATTATGCGGAGTAGATGGTGGTGGGAACTATTATTAGACATTATTTTGTGGATAGTACGATGTCAAGGTTGAAGAATTGAGTTTGTGAGAAGCTGGGAGAATTTGATTTATTAGATTAGTAAAGAAATGCTGTATTTGTTGATAGATCAATTGCGTGATTTGTTGTGGGTAAGAATAAGTTGGGCGATAAGTAGGTTCTAAAAAATCTGAGTATAATGGGCGTGAACTGGGCTGGTACGGATGTGGTATAGCTGATCGGTTGGAGTGCACTATGCGCGGTTTTGGGGTCCGTGAGGAGGGGCTGGGGGGGATGTGGTGTGGCGGAGGCTGTTGGCAGTAGGAGCGCTGAGATTCATGAAATTATTTGTTGGATATTGTAAGGGTCTTTATTATTTATTTATTTAGTCAAAAAACAGTAAAAAACTGTATATGACGTGTGGGGAAAGAAATTTATCTGCGCACATTTTCTTGAGGGCCAGAATTTATAAAAAAAAAAAAAAAAAAAAAAAAAAACGAAAACGAAAAAATTAATTTAGAAAATAATTATTTAGAGAAAATAAAGATATTTGAAAAATGTTTTTTCCCGAGTTATAGAAAATCAATTTCAACTGTAAATGAACTACAAGCAAAAGGAGGGCTCAACAAAACGTGCGCACAGTGAAGCTACATTTACGTCCAGAAGCAAAACAAGGGGCCATCTCAGCATTTGCTCTATGGATCAGGGAAACTGGACAAAAACCTGATCGGAGATGGGGGTCATTGACCCGGAAGCTGAAGTACTTACTTGTTACAGGCGTATTAAATATTTTTTTAAATGTATACAATGCAAACATAAACTAATTCATTATATATCTTTGTTTGTTAACATTATTTTTCTTTTTCACGATCACTATAGTCTCTAATTGTATAAAACAGTGTTTTTGCAGCAGAAACAGATTTTACTTTTAACTTAAATTTGTATACCGACTTTAATTGTTTTATGTCACTCTGGCAATTGTGTTGTAAGTAACGTACATGTATTGTATGTTGATTTTCTTGTACTGAGCTGTTGATACTGACATTGATGCACGTGATTTCTAAGGCGTGTGTTGTAATTATAATATCATATTGCATGAAAATATGTTCACTCCGTTAATAGGTCATTTTTGACAAATATTACAGATTCGTAAATAAATAGACAAGGCAAATGTTAGGAGTTCCCAGCTCAATGAAAAGAGGCTTGCAGGAATCACGTGGAAGGCATTTTTTCATTATTCGAATAATTTTCTTTTGGCAATTAAGGTCTGAATACTACAGGATGAGCTTCCCCAGAATATTATGCCATATCTCAGGCGGGAATGCACATTTGGCATAGGGTCTGATGTTGGGTAGGGTTATGGGTAGGAAGTGCTTTCCTGATTAGCATTTTTTGATATGATTCGCATTCGCTACTGGTGCACGATGAGCCTTTTCGCAATGTACAACACTTTATCACATCTTTTGTACAATCGGTTGTGGAATGTAGGCCTGAACATTTGCACAGACGCGTGGGGGATAAACGCAATTCTTTTTAGTGTGTCCGTGAGCCTGACATTGACGGGCACTGTGCTGGTCCTGGTCTATGACGTCGTTCTTCTACGGAGATTATTGGATTAAATATGCTTCTCAGATTGTAGATTTCTTTCGAACACTGGTTTTTGAACGGGTGACTGCGCACAAGGGCCACGGTTTCCGTTAAAGTCTGTCAGCCTTATGACTGTTATTACTGGATACTTTTGGTGACGAGTTCTTGTAAGATTTCGTCTTCCGTGTATGAAATTGGTACATTTCTTAATACTACTCAAATTGTTGTTCTTGTTGGATCCCGATATGTATGATAAAATAGTCCTTTTATTGATAAGGTTTTGCGTAGTGTGGTGTAGTCATCAATGGTGGTTGACTTAACTTCTGTATATGGTCCTCTGACTCTGTGGTGAAATTTGAAGAAGTCTTTTACTTTTTCTAGTAGTTTCTGCATGCACTGGTAGATCGTGGATAAGTATTGGTGGGATTTTTGCTTCTGCTGAATGGAGGAATCACTGAAATTGTATTGGTGCATCGGGATTAGATGTAAGTGGTGAATATCTGTTGCCTGTTGGAAGAATGTTATAGATTGGCCAATTTGTCGGGGGAAGGAAGCTGGTTGTTTTGAGATAAGTTGCAACTCAGGGGGCATATTTTGGGGATTTGACTGAAACTTTGGACCTATGCCACCTTAATAAGTGCATTTTAACTCTATTCTTACAAGAAATTTAAAGAAAAAAAATTTCGAGCAGCTTTTGAGAAAAGTTTGAAAATGTCCTAGGCTTTCATTTAAAAGTACCCCCAAATTTTGAAGAAGTTTTTTCAAAATCTTTGCAGCTTTGCTAAGCCAAATAGACGGGGTTTTCTTCAATTTGGAAAAATCCTACGAGTGGTTTAGGCGCTAGTCACAGACAACAGACGGACAGAAACGTTTTCCTTTCAATTTGGTTTTTACGTATCAATGTAACGATAACCGTGTATCGATGTATCGAACAGCACATCGCTGTATCCACAAGGCATGACCAGTCAGCATGGCATTGTGAGCGTTAATAAACATACAGTTACGTGTGCATTTGTGTCTTGTATAAAGCATCATTATCAAGTGTTCACCCAAAACCCTGCATGTAATACGTTACATGGTGTCAGGAGTTATTGGATTTTTGTTGATTGAACGTAGGTAAATCGGCAAAACAAGAAAATGTCGACATTGAAGAAAACGTGCAAGATCAGAGGTTAGCTCATCGCATAAACATTCGGCAACCGAAACCCCTGGTTTTTTGTAAAAACATGGCACAGGAATGGAAAACGTGGAAAGTGTCGTACAACTGGTACTCAAAAGCAATACAGTTGGATAAAGAACCGCCCGAAGTCCAAGTCGCCACATTTATGACCACAATAGGTTATGAAGCTGAAGAAATATTTGAATCGTTTAACCTCACAGAAGATCAACAAACAACATGCAGGTAATTATGGAAAAATTTAACAATTACTTTGTGCCAAAAGTAAATGAAACATATGAAGCATACGTTTTTCATAAAATAGTACAAGAAGCAGACGAAAACTTTTGAACAGTTCTGATTCGAATAACAACTCAAGCAAGAAAATGCAATTTTGGTGAACTAGAGAAACGATGTTAAAAGACAAATTGTCAGTGGCATAAAAGATGACAGGTTACGTGAAAGATTGCTAGGTACTACAGACCTAACCTATGATAGAACAGTACAAATGGTCAAGCAAGTGAGTTGGCACACAACAAGCCAGTGACATGAGCAAAAACAACGAATCGCAGTTGTCAGTTGCCGTAGTGAAGAAAAGACACAAACAAAGAAAAATAGTGACCATTTCGATTGCAAACGGTGTGGTACGAAACACGGAAAGCGATCTTGTCCAGCATATAAGAAGAAATGCAACACATGTGGTGAAAATTGGGACTTTTGAAGTTTGTTGCAGGTCAAAAAGAAGATTCATGTGGTACACAACTTGAAAGACGACGAAGCAACTCTCAATCGTCAAATATTAGTGACACATGTAACATTGGCAGCATCACAGTACCATCAAAAGAAGAAGATTGGATGGAATTAATAAAGGTGGGAAACAAAGCGTTTTCACGCTAAGTTAGACAGCGGCGCTCAATGCAATGTTCTTCCGTTGGCATATAATTGAAAAACTTGGTGTTATTGGTGAAATAAAACAATCCGAAGTGAAAAAGCTAGTAACATTCAGTGATCACAAGCTAAGTGTTTATAGGTGAACTGAAACTGAAATGTAAGATCAAGCATAGAAACACTGAGCTAAAATTCTTGATTGTGAAGGAAAAAGTTCAACCAATAATAGGAAAGAAGACTTGTGAAGAAGAACAGCTGTTAGTTAGGGTGCAGAGCGGGTCAAGATTAATCCAAAATTAGACGAGAAGCAGATTTTCAACGGTTTGGGGTGTTTTAACGGCTACGAATACGACATCGACCTTGTTGAAAATCCAAGCTTGAGATCTGTCCAGCTAGAACGATTCATTAGCCATAAAGAAACAGTGAAACAGGAGCTCGACAAAATGGTAAAAATGGACGTCATCAAACCGGTCAAAAAGCCAACAGAGCAGTAGGTATCGCCTTTATTGTCGTTAAGAAAGGTGAAAAAATTCGCCTGTGGTATCGACCCCTACGAACGTGAACAAAAATATTAAAAGAAACATTTTCCTTTAAACACATGAAGCCATCGGCAAGCAAGAATCGCCGGGAGTAAGTACTTCACACGTCTGGACTGCACTCGAGTTTTTGGCAAATAAGAGAAATAAGAGTCACCGAGAGAACACAATGAATCCTTAACTGTTTGCACCCATGGGGCCGTTTATTCCTGTAGCGACTTCCGTTTGGACTCTCCTCAGCTCCAGAAGTATTTTCAGCAATTATGTCAGAGTTCTACAGGACATCCAAAACGTAGAATGTGCAATGGACGA